>SKCR01024841.1:0-517488 GCA_019454045.1 Zanthoxylum bungeanum
GATGTTTACTAGCAGTGGATTAATCATCTGCCTTTTCTCATCCCATAAAAAGGGTGGTAGTTGTGCATTTGTGCTTTGTGGATTAATGAATTTGGGTCTCCTTGTGAGTCATCCGATTCCGATCACCAAGTACGATGAATTGTTGGTATTTGTATTGTTGTTGGTTTTTTTTACTAACATCTTAAAAAAAAGAAAAAAAGAATTATTATGGTAGTTATTTTGAGTGATTTACAAAGTCGAGTTCAGAGCCCAACAGAAACTGTAAAAAAAAAAAGAAATTGCAACATGTTATCTTTCCAGGATCCTTATTTCGTGAACGTTGTTTATTCAGGATAAAATTTTTTGGAGATGGAGGTTGTTGGCTTGACTACCTAGATTGTGTAGTGGCAGTGACTCTATAGTTTCTTGGATAATATTAGCAATTTGTACTAACTTTTGGAAACTTACAGGATCCTTATTAGGCCTCATCCTGCAATTTGGCAATTAGTTCATGGAATGGCTGTTGTATACCTTGTTGCTCTCACTTTTTTGCTTTTCCAGGTTGGGATTTTTTATTTATTCTTTTGTTGTTTTCTTTCCTATAGCTGTATTTGCAGGTGCATGCTTGTGTGTGGTTATATATTTCTCTGTATGTTCAGTTGTAAGCTTGAACGCTGGCATATTATTCTTGGAGGCCTTGTTTCTCTTCCCTTCTTTCTTTAGTTATCTATTTATTTGTATGTGGTGTACTTAAAACTCATATTTCAGTCAATGGGATATAGTTGAGATGGAGTGCTTCTACAGCCAACACTTGCGTATATTTTCTGAATGTTTTCTCTCTCTTTCTCACCATTCTGCGAAGATTCAACTAAATAACATATAGACAACTTAATTGAGTGCTGCTCTTCTACTTTGTAACATTAATATTTTCAATGTTGATTGTCTGGTTTTGAAGTTGAATGGATGATTATTGATTGTATTTTGTTCTCTTCCAGAAGCGTGATGATGCTCGTCAGTTCATGAAGTTTCTCCATCCTGACCTTGGTGTTGGTAATGCTTTGGAGCACAACAAAACTTAAAGAATGGCCCTTTTCTTATTGTTCATTACATTTGTAATGCATTTTCACTGTTTGGTGGAACTGTCTCATATTTCTAGGCTTATTCACTGCATCTATAAGCTTTTTAATAATTTTTTTGCTTTTCATACAGAATTTCCGGAGAGGTCATATGGTGCTGATTGTCGCATTTATCTGCCTGATAATCCCTCTAGCAGGTTTAAGAATGTTTATGTATGAATTCTTCTTTCACAGTTGTCTACCTCAATTTTCTTTTTCTATGCTTGTTTTTTTGGAGTTGGTGTACTTTATTGCATGTGCACTACAGACTTTTGATTTAATTAATTCTTTCCAGGAAACAGTAGTTGATGAATTTTTTCTAGCTCATATCTTTGGATGGTGGGGCAAGGCTATATTGATCCGTAATCAGCCACTTCTATGGGTGCTATCAATTGGATTTGAGTCGATGGAGGTTAGTTCGTTGACCTTATACTCATATAATTTGTTTTCTTAAGCTTGTGCTTTATTATGTATGATGTTAAGCTCTTCAATTTATTACATCAAATTGACTTCAGTGTTGGCATTTTTTCAGCTTACTTTCCGCCACATGTTACCAAACTTCAACGAGTGCTGGTGGGACAGTATAATTCTGGACATTTTAGTCTGCAATTGGTTTGGTGAGATTGCTCTGTGCCATTCTTTTTTAGAAATATTGTTTGAAAATGTTGGGTTGTTGTTGCGGTTAATTTTCCTTTGAGGGCGATTTAGGAATTATATGACAATTAGGAGTATAATGTGAATTATCTTTAGGATAGACTGATTTTCAAGGTCCCTTTTCCTTGAAACAAGACTAGTTTGGGTTGGGGTTGCCTTTTTGGAAAAGGGATGGGATGACACTTCAGATTCAGAAGCTTTAAATATTTGATAAAATGTCAATATGAGATTGAGAATGATGCCTGAATAAAAAGCACCAGTACATTCTCGTCTCAGAAGGAAAAGACAATGATATTCTTTTCCAAATTCTTTCATATGAATCTTAGTTATTATTTTCCATATATAAATATGATTTAACTAGAATTTGTGCCATTCGACTCACATGTATTTATGATTAAACAAGACTAGTTTTTAATTATTCTTAGTTGTATAAGATTGAAGCAGTTCGTGATTTGGTATGGATGTGCGTCTCAAGAATTCAATCATAAATCAGGAATCTCAGAAGAGATCTTTGATATTAAATCATTAAATTTAATAAAGTGAGTAATTTTCGGTAAACTGTTATCCAACTGTGATTGGTAGAATATTTTACCTACATTTAGCAGTTAATTAAATTGAGAATAAAGTGAGTAATTTTCTTTTAACTGTTATCTAACTGTGATTGGTGGAATATTTTACCTACATTTAGCATTTAATTTAATTGAGAATAAAGTGAGTAATTTTCTTTTAGCTGTCATCTAACTGTGATTGCCTGATTGGTAGAATATTTTACCTACATTTAGCAGTTAATTAAATTGAGTGATACTCAACTTCAGGTGGTTAAATATTGGGGACGGTTAGGTGCACTGTAAACCAGGCATTTTATTGATACCGTAATATGGTAATTTCTCTTTTCAAGGATAAGAATTCATCCCAACATATTTGTTTTGATTGGATGGAAAGCTATATGGCACCCTTAAAATAACCAGGAGATTCAGCGGTTTGGGTGGGAACTTACCACACCTTATTTGTTTTTTTGTCCATGGGATATGGAAGTTCAACCATTGATTCACTATTTCTGAATCTGACCTTATTGACATGGAAGATGGATGGGTGGGTGGATTATGAGAAAGTTAGAAATGAAGAAATTCGGAAGGAAGTAGCAAAGTAGGCGTAGCACCGATTGATGAGAAGATGAGAGAAACACAATTAAGATGGTTTGATCATATACAACGTAGACCTGTAAGTGCCTTGGTGAAAAAAGAACAAATGGTGTTATCATATGTCAAACGAGGTAGGGGAAGATCTAAATCGACATGGACATAAACCATTTAGAGACCTATACTTTATTGAGCTTAACGAGATATTGATTCCGGATAGAGCACAATGGCATCAAAGGATCCATGTAGCCAACCCGTGGGAAAAGATTTTTGGTTTTGTCTTCTATATTGATCTATTGGTGGTGGTTGGTGAAGACAATAACTTAAAAAGGATTAAGGATGTTGCTAAACAAGAATTTAACTGTTTCAATTATTGCCTCTTGGATTCACGTAAACAAATTACTGCTGTTAATAAGTTTTTAAATTTGTCAGTTCACCTCACCAGGTCCTGAAATTACTTGGTAGCTTTCCTCATTGGGTTGGTTAAAGACTTTTAGGCTGACAGGTTGTCAGGGTTTGCTGGAAGAAGACTTGTGTCTCAGATAGCTATTTGGAACACATTTTAAGTTTTGTTGGAGAGAAACTTTAATTTTCTGGTGTGGGCTCTATGTTTTTATCTGTTTGGTAGTCTCATTTACACTCAACTATCTATTCTTGTTTATTACTTGGAAGATGATACTTATATTTATTTACAATTTTTTTTGAGGAAGATGTTGGATTGTTGTTTCAACCACTTATCAAATTCCATTTGCTAATTTTGCAGGTATATGGGCAGGAATGCATACTGTTAGGTACTTTGATGGGAAAACATATGAGTGGGTTGGTATAAGCCGCCAGCCTAATATCATTGGAAAAGTATGTTTTGAACTTGTAAAATTATGACTCTTATTAGCCTAAATATCTTAAATTTGCAAACTTCTGGTTTCCAAAGAAACATCAGAAATTTTTCCTTGAGCATAATGGTATCATGACATTATATTTGTGGACCTATCCGATTCTTTTTATACTTGGTACCAGAGTATCACTGCGGTATTAAATCCTTTCTCACAAATGTCTATTAAAACAATTTTCCTCCTCCAAATTTCCGCTTGTTTCACCAATGGTAGATAAGTTAAATATTATGTACCTTGATATATGGAGTAAGAAACACATGAATTTTAATGACTTGATATGGCACTAAGTGTTAATTTTTTTTAACTCCCTTAAAATTTTATTGTTTTTGTTGTCGCATATGTTAGCATGTGAAATTTTTATGAAAACTGATAATACAATGTCTACTTTTTGCTCTTGTCAGTTTAGACGAACAATGGGACAATTTACACCAGCACAATGGGACAAGGATGAGTGGCACCCATTGCTTGGACCATGGCGGTTCATCCAAGTTCTCAGTCTTTGCATCGTCTTCTTGACTGTTGAGCTCAATACATTTTTCCTTAAGTTTTGTCTTTGGATCCCGCCTCGAAACCCTGTGATTATTTATAGGTTGGTTTTGTGGTGGCTAATTGCAATACCAACAATTCGTGAATACAATTCATACCTCCAAGACCGGTACTCTCTCTCTCGTGTCATGCATTCATTTGAATTTAGATGCAGATACTTCTATGCTAGAATGTCAATACTTGTGATTCAACTGTCACATAAAATGTTTACCTATTTTCAGAAAACCAGTGAAAAAGGTCGGAGCATTTTGTTGGCTTTCCCTTGCTATTTGCATCATCGAACTTCTCATTTGCATCAAGTTTGGACATGGTATATTGATCTCTTTATTATCCAAGATCGTTAATTTTTTTTCTTATGGCTTGGTGACTTCTCTGCTTCAACACTTCAACCCACCATATTTATAATTCTGAGTTGCTGAAAAATGATATATTTGCTTCTCTACCAGGCCTGTATCCTAACCCTATGCCTTTGTGGTTGATTATCTTCTGGTCGTCTGTTGGATTTGTTCTCGTAGCATACCTCATCATTTGGTCTTACAAAAGCTTGCAAAGAAAGAGACAATGATTTTGGCAATTCGGTACATTATTCTTTGGTATTCATCTGAGTTTATAAATACCTCTCTTTATACTTTGTAAATGGTTAGTCCCTTAGGTTAGCGGATCACAGTTACTTGAGCAGACAATATTAAATTCTTTCTTGTTAGGTAGTCGGAAAATGTATCAAGGTCTTGAGTTGTAGTAGTATGCCAATATTGCCAAAATTGGCATTTTTATTTTCTATTTTTTATTTTTCATCTTGCCAACTTGGTGTTATATTATGGCAAGATGGTGAAGAATTGTGGGAAATTGCCGAAATTGGCATTTTTATTTTTTATTTTTTATTTTTTATTTTGTCATCTTGCCAACTTGGTGTTTTATATTTTGGCAAGATGGTGAAGAAATGTGGGAAATTATTTCACAAGGAGGATTCTTGATTATTGAAATAGACTTGTACAGATTTTGGGATAATAACATCCAGTCCCTGATTTTGTTATATATTGCAATTAAGGACATGGTTTGTTGAAGTTTTTCAAGAAGGTCCCTACCGTTCTCGGCCTTCAAGCTTCATTGGAGTCTTTATATACTTGTATTGTATAGTAAAAAGGGAAAATTGGGAAATACGTCCCCTGGGAATATTATATTACCCTGCCTGCCACTGCTCGGCCCCAAGTACTTGATTAAATTTTATAATTTCTCTTTTGTATACAATAAATAAATAAAAATTTATATTTCAATGCCGTCTGCTTGTGTATTTGTTGAGATAAAAAAATTATAGGGTGTGACTATTTACACTATAATACTTTCTTTGAATATTCTATACACAAATATACCAACAAAAAAAAAAACCCTCGTTTAAAATATTACTTTCAATGTGTTATTGTAAGTGGAATGAAAATGTTTCTTTGAGTTGACTTAGCATGTAGATTGCTTGGAGCACTTTAAAAAGGAAGTTCCATTCTCAAAAGATATCTTCCACCGAATAAAGCTTCCATGAGTCCCCTTTGCCTCCAAGTTTTCTGTTTTAACAGCTATTCTATATGATTTAAAAAAAAAGATAAATATTATTCTTTGTTACATCTGCTCTTCCTTTTTAGTAATCATAGGAATCTCTTTGTTTGGTGCAATTAATAAGTCGGATGAACTCTTGATATTGGGAGTCATGCTTCCCCCAATTGCGTCTTGTGTTCATTCTTGGTACAGGTTGTTGATTTCATGAAAAAATCCATGGCGAACCCTGCAAAATTTTGATGTCATACAACTGATTTATATACTTGCGTCATGCAGACTCAGTTTTGGTTATAAGAGTATTATGAATTTTATGTATTTACAAGTTGTCCTTAATAGTAATTTATGTCATGGGTATTTTAATAATAAATAATTATATTAAAATATGTGTTCAAAGAAATTTTTAGAATGCAAATAGACCCGTTTATTAGGGGCAAATCTTGCCCATCTCAAGCACACTTACTCACTAAAGATAAAGTTTAAAAAACAAGATACGTCTTTAAGCAACGAAAAGATGTGATTTCTGATCACAAAATTTGAAAAGAACGAATCTGGAAATTCTTCTAAATGATACATGATTCTTTCATCACACCACGGTTTTGGGAAATTCTTTATCAACATTTTTATGAATGCATTACATTAAACAACAGACACTGAGCCATTAGCTACAGGTAATCGCCAGAAAATTTCCTCCACTTGAGAGGCCTTTCTTACAAGCACCATAACACAAAATATTCACAAATTTTCCATCTTCTTTCGGCTTCTTAAAAATACCAGGAGCAGCATAAGGATAAAAAAATCAGGAAATGTGGATTATGACGAACTTAAACCAAATCGAGTTTTTCCTCTATCTTTAAAAATTTATTAGTCTCGTTTCGGTGCACTACATATTTTTTGTGGCTAACGTTCTCTCAGGATTCTTAGTTGCTTCTTATAAAAGGGGCACTTCTTTACTCAAGAACACGAACTAGGACAAATGGTGGAAACTCTCTCTTTTATGTAAACCTTAGACTCTCTAATTATGCCTAAGGACAAAATGACAATTGAATGAAATGAAAATGAACCCAATGGAGTCTATTTATAGACATGAATGGTTGCCTTTGTAAATGTACCTTTAGTTTAAGATTACAATCCTTTAAAAGATTATGACCCTCCAACATACCCTTTCACTTTAAAGGGTTATATTTATTCACTTTAAGGACATATCCCTTCAATTTGTGTCTTTGCCAAAGGAATATATCAAGGGACATGTCTTCTAATGAGATGCCCTATAAATATACATGTTTGTTTAGAAAAATTCCTACAATCCAACACAATTTTCTAAATATGAATGCAGACACTTAAGAGAGTTTCCTTGATATGAAAAAGTTTTGCAATAGGTAGCTTCCGCTTTGAACTTTTCCTAGTGAATGACTATTGAATTTACTTGGCAAACCAGTGACCCCATAGTCTTGAATTGTTCCGCCGTTAGTGTAAACCAAGACAACGACCATCACACAGCTTCACTTCGACCATTTCCCGTTCTACAGCTGTGTTCAATTCGGTCATGAACATCAGTCATGGCTTCATCAAGTACTTTAGAGAATCCAACCTTTTAAAATTCCTATGGAAGCGATCTCACTTCTTACTTGAAATAGGTAATCTACTATAAAGAAGTATTTTTCCTTTACTTCTACTAGGACTCTTCTCCTAATAGTGATCATTAAAAGCCTTTGTTTATCCTTAACATTGACATACAACACTATGCGTCATTATAGGAATGGAAAAGAGTATATAACTCTACAATGCTTATTTTGAATTGCATAAAATTTCAGTTGTATCTTTTGAATCTAGATCGTGGGATCTCCGGTCAATTAGGTTGAGTTTCCACAGTGAAACTCTTAATTTATAGGCTTCAAGTCCATTCCCATCGATGACTTCTCAACTTGCTCTCTAGGTAAATCTTTAGTAAGTGGATTCGCTAGGTTTTTCTTCAACTTGACATAATCTATTGAAATTATACTGTTTGAGAGTAGTTGCTTTATAGTATTGTGTTTTCGACGTATGTGTCGAGACTTACTATTATACATTGTATTTTGGGCTCTCCTAATAGCCGATTGACTATCACAATGTATGCTTATAGTTGGCGCTGGTTTTGGCCAATTTCGAGTATCCTCTAAGAAATTTCGAAGCCACTCCGCTTGTTCCGCTGCTTTGTCTAATACTATAAACTCAGCCTCCAAAGTAGACCAGACAATACACGTTTGCCTCGAGGATTTCCACGACACGGTTGTACCACCAAGTGTGAAAACAAATCCACTCGTGGATTTGGAATCCATTGTATCAGATATTTAGTTAGCATCACTATATCCCTATATATAAGAAGGATGTCTCGTATAATGTAGACTATATTTTGAAGTATCTCTCAGATACCTCAAAACTCTTACTATGACTTTACAGTAGTTATGTCTTGGATTACTTGTATATCTACTAAGTCTGTTTATAACTTGAGCAATATTTGGTCGTGTGCAATTTATGAGATACATCAGACTTCCGATGATTCTCGAATACTATAATTGCGATACGCTCGAACCAATATTCTTTGACAAATGAAAAGGTAGGTCTACAAGAGTTATAACTACGTTTAGATCTTCATTATTATATTTCTCAAGTATTTTCTCAACATAATGAGTCTGAGATATTATGTATCCCTATAATATTCTGGAAATCTTAATTCATATGATCACATCAGTTACTCCTAAATCTTTCATGTCAAATTTTCTGGTCAATACTTTCTTGGTAAACTGAATCATTTCATGATTGCTACCAATTATCAACATATCGTCTATGTAGAGGCACACAATGAAATATCATTTTGAGTTGATTTAGTGTATATACATTTATCACACTCATTGATTTTGAATTCACTTGATAATATTTCTTTGTCAAATTTCTCATGCCATTGTTTATGTGTTTGTTTTAATCCGTATAAGGATTTTACAAATTTACACATTTTGTGTTCTCGTCCAGGGACATTAAAACCTTCTCGTTGTTCCAAGTAAATCTCTTTATCTAATTCACCATTTAAGAATGTTGTCTTTACATCCATTTGATGTATTTCAAGACCGAATATAACCGTTATGGCTATAAGCATTCTTATTGAAGTGATATGGGTCACTGGTGAATAGGTATCAAAGTAATCAATGTATTCTTTTTGTCTATAATATTTTATGACAAGTCTTGCCTTATACTTATCTATTGATCCATCCGGCTTCATATCCCGTTTGAAAATCCATTTGTAGCTCAATGGTTTACAACCTGGAGGAAGATCAACCAACTCGTAAGTATGGTTTTGAAGGATAGAATCAATCTCACTATTGATAGCCTCTTTCCATAAAGGTGTCTCCGAAGAAGACATCGTTTTTTTTATAACTTTGAGGCTCATTTCCTAACAGGTATGTCAGAAAATCAGGTCCAAATGACTTAGACGTTCTATCTCTTTTGCTACTTTTAGGTTCATTTTCCTCAACATTATCATGTTGATCTGATTCTTGGTTAACTTGATCACTACTTGTAACAGTATCAATGGTTCTTTTGAGAGATTCTGTTCTTTGTTTTTCTTTGCAAGGAAATATTTCTTCAAAGAATGTCACATTCATTGACTCAATTATCATATTTGGATTGATATGAAGAATTTCATATTTATGTACCAAGAATCGATACGCGCTACAATTGTGAGTGTTGGGGTTGGTGCTCAAAGCGCCAATCCGGACCTTATTTATGTCTGATTCATGAATACGAACATGCCCTTTTTCCATAATATTACTTTCTTAGTGGTTGCACCTCTTGTTTTTATATACATATTCGATCTAATTACTATTAGATTGAAACTAAATCTGATTTAGTGATATGTATATATTAGACAAAGACCCAATAATATATAATGTAGTGCACAGTTACAAAGTAGTTTGTAATTGACATTGGGAAGTGTCACTGCTAGAAATATATTATCAAATAAAGTTCCTGGTCAATATTTACTAACATGGGTTGTTGATGGTGTTTTCAGGCACTATGTTATTTAAGCAGCACGACATGGGTAAAAAAAGGTAATTCACTTCTCAGTCAAGATTATTAATGCCGACCTGACCACTAAAGAGTAAACAGTTGGGACTGGGAACTTTACGGTTAGTGACCGAGCACTTAAGTTCAAGATGACCGGGCAATTATCAGGTCGACAGCAGCATTCTCAGTACAAAATACTATTATGACCGACCACATGAAGACCGACCTCGTGAAAACCAAGCATAGGGCAAGACATGTTCGGGAAGATAAGGCATTCTATCCATATGAGATAAGATAATAAGTTATCCTACTTTCATGGGGTAAACTAGTTAGTCAATGTCCTAGTATGATAAAGGAAGTAAATGTAGTTTTTGACTAGGAATCCTTATGGGAAAGAGAAATTGTTTCAACTAGGAAACCATTGTAAAAGAAGGAATCTGATTTCTGCACTATTATAAATAGGAGGGTAGAGTATGCTTAAGGGAAGGAGAATAGAAAAGAGAACCAATATCAGCATGAGAATCACCAAGCTCTGACTTGTAAAACACAAAGAACGGTCTGAGAAACGCATTTGAATAATAAAAAGTATCATCCTTTTTGTGCCCGTGGACGTAGGTCGGACCAAGATCCGCCGAACAACGTTAAATCTCCTTGTCGATTGATGTATTATTTGTCTTTTTCTAAGTTTGCTTTTGGTCCCCCATAACCAAACAAATTCACTATTAAAGGAGGATTGTCTCGGGAGTAATATTCCCATATTGCCCTGAGACCAAAATCAGCCGTCAACAGTTGGCGCCGTCTGTGGGGAACTCAACAAAAAGCGGTTCGCGTAGTAAGACGATGGCAGAAGGCGGAAATCACCAATCGTCGGGGAATCCAGCCACAGATTGGATGAAGAAGATAGAAGAAAACATAAGGAATGACATGGATGATAGTCAGGCCCTCCTAAAAACCATGATGGACCGACATGAGAGAATGGAAGGGGGGAACCGCGAGAAGCCTGAAACCAGAGCTAATCAAAGAAGAGGAGAGATAGCAGATGGAAAGAGGGTTGTGGATACAAGTGAGGACGATGGACCTAGGAGGAGGGGGCCTTACGGGATAAAATCCATAGTGGTGGAAGAAGATTCACAGGCAGATGACACATGGGAAGAAGAAAAAGAGAGACGTTCGACAGATTCCTCTTATGATAGTCTCCACTACACTAGAAGAGGAGACACAGAGTACGACGAAACTGTGCGGGAGATTCCAAGGCGTAAGGAACATCGCACCCGGCGCAACAGACATGAAGAAGATCACAGAAGGCGACATGGCGGCCCCAATAGCGAGGTAAAATCTTGGTTAAAAAAAGAGATGGCCAAGTGGATGACAACCCTCAAAACAAATACAGGAGACACCCGGGAAGGGATCGGGATCGCATGCGGAGTCAGAAGGCAGCCCGCAGCTGCTTTGCAACTCTCTCATGAGAAACCCTCTGCATTGAGGAGGGTACCAAAAAAACGGCAGAGGAATGAAGACGGAGGAAAAGCCAGTGGAGATCCTAGTCCTCGACCAAACAGAATAGCCCGGCTAGCGGCGGCTGAAGAATTATAAGGGATAGAACTTTTCGGACCGGGAAAAAACATAAAGATAGGGGGAGGCTTGGACAAGACCCTGAGACAGAGCCTACTAGAATGTCTAAAAGAGTATCCGGACATCTTCAAACGGGGGACATACTCGACGCCCACTACAAAAGACAGTTGGCACCAAGGCCACTTCATTATTCGGCTCGGGGCTGGAGTTCGTTCCGCCGAGGCCACTTCAACAATCGGCTCGGGGCTGGAGTTCGTTCCGCCGAGGCCCCTTCAACAATCGGGTCGGGGCTGGAGTTCGTTCCGCCGAGGCCTCTTCATCGGCTCGGGGCTGGATCTCATTCCGCCGAGGCTGCTATACTATTCGACTCAAGGTTCGGGTTACGTCCCACCGAGTCGTGCTTATTGGCCTGAGGACAGAACATTCCCCCAGAACCAAGTGTCTCTGTTAGCTCGGGGTCCTCGGAATATTCAGGGACATATTCGATGTATATGATCCGTGAGAAGCATTGGCGATTGCTTGCTCCAGTGTTACCGAACATAAAGGAGGAATATGCCTTTAATGTGTCGAACACTCTTTGATCCTCACCTACCCGATGTAATAGATCCGTGGGAAAGCATAGCACGGGGAGTGATGAGGCCCCCGTGACGATTGCTAGCTCCAGTGATGCCGGACCTAAGGAGGAATGTGCCCTTAGTATCCCGGACACTCTTTGATCCATTCATCATTTGGATCCAAGAGAGGCGCAGCACGGGGATGCATTGTGCCCCTGTAGCGTGTGTCTGCTCCAGCGTGGTAAGGAGGAGCCCTCGTACAATACACAGGCTCCACAGTGACCCGACGTGTAGAGGATGTGCCCTTACCATTTAAACGCTCTACTGATCCAAATCCTGGTTCGCCGGGACACTGAATTGAAAGGTTCAGAATTGTGTTTTGGAGGCCTCGGGCAGGACGCTGTTTCGAGGCATCCGTGCTGTTGTTTACACTTGTGAAACGTTTTGCTCTGGGATAAGTGCTAGGTCACCCCCGCCTTTTAATTTTATTTTCCAAAGTTTTGTTTTTGTTTTTCGCCGGTCTGGCAAGGGGACGCCCGTGCCAGATTTGGTAGGGTTTCAAAAGGTTGATTCACTTCCCTTCTGAATAAGTCCCACCTAATTAATCGGTTCGTTGCTGGATTCGTTCCGCCGAGGCCACCTGATTAATCGGCTCGGGATTGGATTCGTTCCGCCGAGGCCACTTGACTAATCGGCTCGGGGCTGGATTTCGTTCCACCGAGGCCACTTTGTCTTTCTCAGCTCGGGGTCGGGGTACGTCCCACCGGGTCAGCCCTTCGGACTGGGGACGTAACATTCCCCCAGGTCCAAGTGCCTTTCTCAGCTCGGGGTCGGGGTACATCCCACCGAGTCTGCCCTTCGGACTGTGGACGTAACATTCCCCCAGGTCCAAGTGCCTTTCTCAGCTCGGGGTCGGGTTACGTCCCACCGAGTCAGCCCTTCGGACTAGGGACGTAACATTCCCCCAGGTCCAATTGCCTTTCTCAGCTCGGGGTACGTCCCACCGAGTCAGCCCTTCTGACTGGGGACGTAACATTCCCTCAGGTCCAAGTGCCTCTCTTTACTCGGGGTCGGGTTACGTCCCACCGAGTCTACCTCTTTGGACTGGGGACGTAACATTCCCCCAGGTCCAAGTGCCTTTCTCAGCTCGGGGTCGGGGTACGTCCCACCGAGTCAGCCATTCGGACAGAGGACGTAACATTCCCCCAGGTCCAAGTGCCTCTCTTCATTCGGGGTCGGGTTACGTCCCACCGAATCAGCCCTTCGGACTGGAGACGTAACATTCCCCCAAGTCCAAGTGCCTCTCTTCATTCGGGGTCGAGTTGCATCCCACCGAGTCAGTCCTTCGGACTGAGGACATAACATTCCCCCAGGTCCGAGCACTCTCACAGCTCGAGACAGGATCACATGCCACCGAGCACATTATCGTTAGCTCAGAGGCAAAATTTTCTCCTCACAATCAAGATTGGATCAGTCAGGGATCAGGACCTCTAAATCTCTGGTACAGATATTACAGAGGAGGAGTCATTCTTAGTTTGGACAACAAGAGGAACTTCATCTCCTGATGGAACGACCCAAGTAAGCAATTTGCTTTGAGGTGGAGAATCATTCTGAATAGGATCAGCATCTCCAACAACCGAGGATATGAAGATAGAAACAGAAGACTTAGTTGATGGCGAATGTAATTTCTCTGTGATTTCTGGAGCGACCACCAGCAAGGCGATCAGCACACCATCTTTATATAGTTCCCGGCACCAACTTGCATACTCGTTGGAACCGAGAACTAGGGGACAGATGTTGATGGTGTTTTCAGGCACTATGTTATTTAAGCAGCACGACATGGGTAAAAAGGTAATTCACTTCTCAGTCAAGATTATTAATGCCGACCCGACCACTAAAGAGTCAACAGTTGGGACTGGGAACTTTACGGTTAGTGACCGAGCACTTAAGTTCAAGATGACCGGGCAATTATCAGGTCGACAGCAGCATTCTCAGTACAAAAGACTATTATGACCGACCACATGAAGACCGACCTCGTGAAAACCAAGCATAGGGCAAGACATGTTCGGGAAGATAAGGCATTCTATCCATATGAGATAAGATAATAAGTTATCCTACTTTCATGGGGTAAACTAGTTAGTCAATGTCCTAGTATGATAAAGGAAGTAAATGTAGTTTTTGACTAGGAATCCTTATGGGAAAGGGAAATTGTTTCAACTAGGAAACCCTTGTAAAAGAAAGAATCTGATTTCTGCACTATTATAAATAGGAGGGTAGAGTATGCTTAAGGGAAAGAGAATAGAAAAGAGAACCAATATCAGCATGAGAATCACCAAGCTCTGACTTGTAAAACACAAAGAATGGTCTGAGAAGCGCATTTGAATAATAAAAAGTATCATCCTTTTTGTGCCCGTGGATGTAGGTCGGACCAAGATCCGCCGAACCACGTTAAATCTCATTGTCGATTGACGTATTATTTGTCTTTTGCTAAGTTTACTTTTGGTCCCCCATAACCAAACAAATTCACTATTGAGGGAGGATTGTCTCGGGAGTAATATTCCCATATTGCCCTGAGACCAAAATCAACCGTCAACATGGGTCGGTTAGTTAAATCCGTTGAGACCAGTACATGTCGTATATCGAGACTTGGTCCGATGGTTTATCCCAATGAACCATGAGTCTTGGGAGACTCGTATAGACGTGTATGTATTTATAGTGGATAAACACTGAATGACTCACAAAGATTCTTAATGGATGGCATACCAACGTCAATAAGAATCTTCTCGGGTTGAGTAGCATAGTGGTCCTTCGACTTGAGATACCACTGTGGATGTGTGAGACATCCTCCACACTTAGATGACAGTCACGTCACCGATCTATTTAGATTAGACCTCCGCCTGTTCGTTGGGTGTGGACCGATCCTCAGGATATCCTGTGTGTATCAAGATAGGATCCGTCAGTTCTGTGTACAGAGTATAGGTAGTCCAAATGTGATTAGCAATCTGTTAAATCTATAGCCATAGTATACTTTGAAAGTAAGTTCCGAATGTTATTTAGAGATTGCTAATAGATACGTCGACGTGATTATACCTATAGAGTTTTGACGTTTTTATCTATATATCTGGGATAATCCGGAAACCTGTGAGGGAGGGATTATACGTATGCAATGACCTCGACCTGTATGATTCAGCGAGTTTATCCACAGTCGTCATAATTTACGGGTGGGTAAATTATGGACACGAAATTGGATTTCGTGACAGATATGCCTGAATATAGAGAGTCTCATTAATGAAATATACTCATAGAGCACTAGGGCGACTATTATAAATAATGGTGATTATTTATTGATCGTTTAACTGTTAAACGAAAGGTACATGCATTAGAGGATGAACTGTCATTTCCTAATTAGTGTGTGTTTGTGTTTAATAATTGATATTACTAAATACACATTAATTAATTGTCAAATTATGATATTTGACATATATCATTGATATATGTATTTGAGATATTTAAAGTAAATATAATACATATATTTGAGATATTTGTATTTAATTAATTATTTAATTGTTTAATAATTAAAGTAATTAAAATATAAATATCTTGTTGGGGTTGGTGCTCTGAGCGCCAATGCGGATCATATTTATGTCCGATTCATGAATACGAGCAATACATTTTCCCATAATATTACTAATTTAAATGGTAAAACCTCTTGTCTTTTATATACGTATTCGATCTAATTTCGATTAGATTGATTAGATTGAAACTAAATCTGATTTAGTGATATGTATATATATTAGACAAAGACCCCAGGATTTACAACGTAGTGCGCAGTTACAACATAGTTTGTAATTGACATTGGGAAGTGTCACTATAAGTTGTATATCCTTAAATTAAGTTCCTGGTCAAGATTTGCTGACACGGGTCGGTTAGTAAAATCCGTTGAGACCAGTACATGTCGTATATCAGACTTGGTCCGATGGTTTATCCCAATGAACCATGAGTCTTGGGAGACTCGTGTAGACGTGTATGTGTTTATAGTGGATAAACACTGAATGACTCACCAAAGATTCTTAATGGATGGTATACCAATGTCAATAAGAATCTTCTCGGGTTGAGTAGCATAGTGGTCCTTCGACTTGAGATACCACTGTGGATGTATGAGACATCCTCCATACTTAGATGGCAATCACGTCACCGATCTATTTAGATCAGACCTCCACCTGTTCATTGGGTGTGGACTCATGCTCATGATATCCTGTGAGTATCAAGAAAAGATCCGTCAGTTCTGTGTACAGAGCATTGGTAGTCCAAATATGATTAGTAATCTGTTAAATCTATGGCCATAGTATACTTCGGAAATGAGTTCCGAATGTTATTTAGAGATTGCTAATTGATACGTCGACGAGATTATTCTTATAAAGATTTGACGTTTTCAACTTTTCATCTATATCTCTGGAATAATCAGGATACATGTGACAGAGGGATTATACGTATGTAGTGACCTCGACCTGTATGATTCAACGAGTTTATCGTGGTCGTCATAATTTACGGGTGGGTGAATTATGGACACGAAATTAGATTTCGTGACGTATATGCCTGAATCTAGAGAGTCTCACAAATGGAATATACTCGTAGAGCACTAGGGCAACTGTTATAAATAATACTAATTATTTATAACTCGTTTAACGGTTAAACAAAAAATACATGCAATCGGGACCTAACGGTCATTCCCGAATTAATGTGTATTTGTATTTAATATTTGATATTATTAAATACACATTAATTAAATATCAAATTGTGATATTTTACATATATCATTAATATATGTATTTGAGATATTTAATGTAAATATAATACATATATATTTGAGATATTTATATTTATTATTAATTATTTAATTGTTAAATAATTAATTAATTTATATTACAAATATCTTAAATAATGATTTATGCTTTATTATGGCAAGAAACCATTGGTCCATTTGTTTGGAAAACTTTATTAAAGATAAATGTTACTTTATTAAAGCAAGATGTGGACTAATGAAATTGTTACAAAAAATAAAGTAATTGTTATTATTATTTTTGTTCCAATTTTCAGCCATGGTGTTTTTTGGTTAACAAAATTATTTTGTTTTCAACAACAACACTTAGACAAGTTTAACAAAAATTCTACAAAGAGAGTTGAGAGAAAATTGAAGAAAGAAAGGAAGAACAAAGCCAAAAATTTGGAATTTTTTGTAAGTTTCTTACACTTTCTTTTACATAGAAAATGTTTCTATAATTCTTAACTTCAAATTGTGTTGTGAAGTTTATTTCTCTACTCTTTAAGTTTGTAATTAAATTTGTTGGAAGCTTGTTAGATGTGTTCATGCATGGATAATTAATTTATTTGCTTATTATTGTAATTAAGCTTAATAAATTAATTAGAAAATTAAAGTTGCCATTCTAGAGTTAATTAGCCATTCATAATTAGCCTAGAATTGTTCTTGATTAATTTCATGATGGTGAGATTTAATTGGTGTGGCAATTTGAAGATTAAAGTATTGAATTTTATCAATTTAAATGTAAATTGCCCAATTTGAGTATTTTATGAAATTAGGGTTCTTAACCCACTCAAATTTTGGGGCTTTTCATATATATGTTATAATTTGATGTATATTTGATGTATGTCAAATTTGAGATTAATTGGATTTGATCTTGATGTGTTTTGAACAAATTGGGCCAATTGCAATTAATTAAAGTTCTGGGCTGTTTTCGTAATTCTGGAAAAATACTGGGCAGTTTGCGCAAATCTGGAAAAGTTTCTGGTTTTGTTGCAAAATTGTAAAAATTATTTTGGGATTGATTTGGAATCAATTAAATATGTAATTGACATATTTAAAAACTAAAATGATTAAATTGCAAAACTTTGGGGTCTTATTGCAATTAATGATAAATCTGATTTTTTCTGATAAAATTCAGTTTTTATTTATTGAGTAATTAGAATAAATTAGTTTATTTTAATTGCCCAAGAAAAATATTTATCGGAAATTATTTCAGAGTGAAAATACGTGAAAACGGTGAAAAACGGAGTTACCGGGTAACGGCAGCCCAAACAGTGAACTGGTCACTGTTCAGGCAGCCTACGTACTGTCCAAATATTTTAGGGGCTGACTTGGGCAGTCCCCATGAGCATTGGTTGGTCGGTTCGGTCGAAAACGCGTTTTATGCTATTTTGTGAAAAACGTTTTCGTAAAAATTTCGTTGTATTTCAACATTATTTATATCGTTAAATGATATCGAATAAATATGTTCATGTGAAATATGAATGAATTATTAATATTGGATATTAAATAATTTATTCGTAAGTTTAAAAATTTTAAACTACGATTTCACCCGAACCGCGCTCCTTCCGCTGCGCCTCCCTGTTTAGACCCCAACATATCTTACCAAATGATAATGATGGGAAATGATTCACAAGTGTATATTGTTGACTTTGCTTTAAAAGAAATGGTAGTCAAATTGAGTTTGACTTCTAAGATATTTGTTTAATTTTGATTAAATTTGAAAATATCTATTTTTCTTTTTTAAGCCAATTTCGGCCATGACCTAAATTAAATATAAGTGTTATATTTTTTAAGTTGCTTTTGTTGACTTGTTGAATTTTCATTAAAGTCGTAATGATCAAATTGCAAGTTGATTAAAGTAAGCTTTAAATGAAACAAAAAATTAAATATCTAGATATTTCCTTCACCAAATTCGGCCAAGGGCATTTGTGTGAGGTATATGTTTTGTTTCATTTTTTAGGGTTTAAGGGAGTTCGTAAGTTACAAAATAATATAATAGAGTTGAGAGAAAAAGGCTTGGAGGCTAAAGAAGAAAGCTTGAAAAAAAATCTTATTTTTGTAAGTTTTTCTTTAAAGTCTTCAACATAGAAAATATTTCTAACATGCTTAGCTTCATCTTGTGTTGCTTTGATGTTGTCTCTTTACTTATAGTTTATGTTTTAATTGGTTATGAACTTGTATGAAAGATGTTTGCATGTATGGTTTCAAAGTGAGCTTGAAATGGTTTCATAAGCTCTCTTTTGATTATTTAATAATCAAGTTGCCATTATAGAGTTGCTAAGCCACTCATTGATGACCTAGAATTATTATTGAGTTGTTTCATGATGGTGATACTTGTTTGGTGTTGTAAAGTTTGAATTAAAGTAATGGAGTCAATGGATTTGGTGAAATTGGTCAATTTGATGAAATTATAAAATTAGGGTTCTTAACCCATTCCAAATTTGGGGATTTTCCTATATGTGATGTATTATAGTGTGTATATGATGCATATAAATTTTGGGGTTGATTGGATTTGATCTTGACATGTTTTGAACAAAAATGACTAAATTGTAATTAACCGAAAAATTTGGGTGCTCTAGGCAATTAGACTAAAATTGGGGATTTTGTTGCAATATGATTTTGATGAGTTGGACTTGTTGGAAATCATTTTAGAAATGATTTAGAATCATCCAAAATTGTATTTGACAATTTTAGGACTAAAATGATCAATTTGCAAAGTTGTGGGGCATTTCGGTAATTATCAAGAAATTTGATCTCTTGTGTAATTTTTCAGAATTTGATAATTGGGTAAATAAATAAATATGTTTATTTAATTGATCCAAGAAATATTTTGAAATCGGAAAATTTTGATTTTCCGTGATTCCGCTGCATTACCTGATTTCCGCCATAAAACCCCAACAAAATGGTATCAGAGAAAGTCTGATTCTGGACACCCTAATATGATTATGCCTTTTAAATTCATTGTTTAATTTAATCTTTACTTGATGCATGCATGTGTTTATTTAATTGATTAAATAAAGTATAAAGCATCTTTTGCGGAAAATCCATAATTAATAAGGTTTTAAAGTAACTAGTATAGAGATACTTGTTTCTTGGTTCGACTTGTCAATACGGTTTATGAATATTTTTTCGTGACTACATCCGAGACCATGCCTCTACTGTGAGGGTGTAGCCGATAGAAATTTATTTTTGCCGGATGTATAGTAGATACTAGATAAATTCAAGCGAAACCGGAATCCTGAACGTGCCCAAGCTGTCAGGGTTACACAAGTAGCTTGAGTTTATCATTGACGAGTTTAACCTTGATACGCCTCCTGTGAACGTGCCCAAGCTGTCACAACGAGAAACGATCAGAACCAAACCCGGAGTCACAATGAGTGTGATTGACAATGAGTTGTCTACCTGTGAATATACATAGGCGAGACCGTGCCACTGTTGTGAGCTGAAATATATTCATGAGGTCCACTTCCCATTATGGAATTTGATTTGATTATTGAATTCTCATTTTTCGTTGGGGATTACGATATTACGTAAAATAGTGGGAGACACTGCTAAGTTTAAAATATTCCATAACTTGAGTGTGTGTAATATTATGAAAATTGCTGCTTGTTTGTTTTCTTATTCTATAGTAGATAGAATTAAACTTTTAATTCACTGCTTACATATTTTTGTATGTTGTTTCTGACTTGACTTATGGTTGCACTTTTCTGGAATTAGTTCTAGATACTAATATACTAGGATATTGTTAGATTAGTCTAAACAATCGGGAAATGTTGTTCCGATTTTCTTGAAAAATCAAGATGGTTAGTGACTTAGTTACTAAGTCATGATAGATAATCTAGATAGATATCCGTTTTAGGATATTATTCTGTAGAGAGAATAGTTTCTTGTGCAGTAAGAATTGACACGAATAAGTTCTTGTCTCGAGATTCTTGACTGGCATTAAGAAAGTCTCATTAGGTATTTGTTTATCTTATAATGACGTTTCTTGACTTTAGCGACTTCTAGAAGTCACGTGTCTGACACAGTTTGCTAATCAATCATTTGTAATTGTTGTGAATAATTGAACGCAAATTATAAAGCTTAAGAAAAGAGATGCATATAGTTGTGTATAGAGAATATTGATTCTCACAATACGACAACTGTATGTATTGGATATCAGATCTCCCGTCTAGTTATTTAAAATAATATTTAATAATTGTTTTGATATTTGATATCAGAACTTGTGACTATTGGATAGTTACTTGTTCTGTATAAACAGTTGTTACATATTTTAAGACGACTAGTAGTGTCATTAATGAAAAGATAGACATTAAGAAAATATTCGGTTAAGTAAATAATTTAGAACAATGCTTTATGAGATTTCATCACTTAAGCATTAAATGCTTATTCCGTATGGTAAAGGATGGTCTGATATGAGATCACACCACATATCCTTATCCATTTAATGGATATTGTATTCGGGAATGTGAGTAAATCTCATTTAACCAATGATTGTGATTGGAGTATAAGATTTATTTAACTGATACATTAGATGTATGTAGTTTAATAAATAATAATTGCTTAAGGTAGTTTTCTTTACTTCGTAACTTAGTTGATGAATTGTCATAATTTAGTTACGTGTTTCTGAAAGAACACATATTGAATGTCTTGAAAGATTCAAGAACTTTCAATCTGTTCTGATGAAATCTAGATCGAACATCTTTGACAAGTTCAAAGATATTCGATCTGAAATTTTGAAAACTTTGTCCTTAAAATTCATAACATGTCTTTAAATTGTTTAAAGATTTTTGATATGATCAAATGTATGAATTTATGGCAATTAGTTCTAATATTATTCAGTGAATATGATTCTTACTCAATATAATTCTTCCACTATTCCATCTTGATGGAATTGGTCAGTGGGAGTAATTGAATCTTATATGATTTGATTCGTTTTGATATTGAGTGTTGCCGAATTAGTTTCAATACTCTTGGGGATATGCTCCAGTAACACTAATTCATCCTTTTAATTAATGTTCCATTAGTTCTACAATTGCGTATATGATATGTATAGGTAGAAAATTCGAATCTTGAAAAGTTTGAGATTTGAAACTTTCTTTTGTATAATGGTTATATAATTGAAAGGTCATGCACCTTGGAGGTACAAGTAAGAGTTTATCATTTATTCTATTTTATAGAATATTGTATTCTATTTGATAGAATATCTTTCCTACTATCATAAGTAATAAAATTATTTTATTACTTGGTGTGTAACATTAGATGTTAACTATTGTAGAAAAGACTTGACTTATTAAAGTCAAATGTGAGAATGATAAACTATAATTGGAACTACGTAATTAATAAGATGAAACGACCCTTAGACATCTTTCGTATAAGTCCAATAGGATGTCAGAATCATTCATAGGTATTTGATACTTAATGGTTCTGTTGTTTTCTTATCGAAGAAAATTATCCTATAACTTATAGTGAGAGCGATATTTGATGTCAATTTTAGAAATTACCATTGAACCATAGATCTAAGATTGTTCATAGCTTACTATGATCAAGTTTTTGGAACTTGATTAAGCTTTCGTTATGAATAGTTCATAAAATGTGCTAATAGTTTGCGCAGCAAAAACATTGTGAGCTAATTAAAGGTTTGACCTTTATAGTATGACAATGAGAAATGTTATTCTCAACAATCTATTGTAGATTCTGAGGAAACTTGTCTCTAGTCACACTGATTGAATAATTTAAGATATGTTGGTTAATGTTGATATTAAATTGTGTATTTTAGCTAAAGAATACACAGTGGCATTTTTGAATGGCTTCTTCAGATAAGAGATCAGTTGTGTTTTCTTTGTTTGAAGAGTACATTATGGAATGACCCTAGAGTTTGTGTTCTGCTGAGATTGCAGTTTGGAATACTAGCTTATAGAGTCTATTGTAGACTCGGGTGAGCCTTCTGGAAATCTGTGTTATCTAATTTTGATATCAGTCAGATTGTCTGATTTTATCAAAGTATAGAGAGTACAGTTGTGATAAAAGGGTTAGTGAGAGCGTACAAATTCTTTCTAGTGTCATATATCCTAACGATATTATCATTATTATGGTAATAATGAGATGTTTGTGAGGTAAAATATTTACCTAAGTCTTCTTTACTCCGTGAAAGCAGTGGAGTAGTCTCTGTTATATTCGATATAAAGTTTTATATAAGATATAAAACTAAGAGACTTGTGAGATACTCCTATTATTCGTGCATTAGATATGATCTAATAAAGGAAACAAGAAGACTATATGTATGACAGTTAGTATAACTGTTTGACAGTTAATGTGTGTCTTAATATAGTATTAATCTTTCGTAAATGATGATTCCTTTTTCGAAAGAAATATTGATTAGAATGTCTAATCAATCTTATGTATCATTTGATGATGACATAATAAATACTTTATTATGTGCGATTATAAATATCGATTTAATCGTAATTGTTACGAGTTATTTTGATATCATATAGACCATATGATGGATCTTGAAACATGTTCTTTGTGATATTGAGATATTAAGAACGAGTTTCTAATTCATGGAGCATATAGTCTGCAACCATTAGGGTCATATTAGTTTTGAGACTAATTATGATGTTAGACAGTCTACGTCATAAAGAGTCAGAAAAGATGCAGTGAGAGTGTCACAAATGATTCTACTTTTTCAGTGGAATTAGATGCAACTTATGAAGTATTGACTTATGAAGTTGCATAGTGGCCTTATAAATTAGAAGTTTTCACATTGGTATTGTGCTTGCGGTTGTGTACATAGCATTTAGGATTTGATCCACAAATACTTGGACAACTCAGTAGCTGTAGCACAATATTAATGTCACATTTGAGTCATATTAATGTATAACTTAGGTTCTACAAAATATGACTGATGCTGGCCTAAGGAAATAATTGGGTTTGTTGGACAAACTCAATATGTCATAGCAGACCTGCTTCTTGTTGCTTACCTTTTGAGTGCTAAGCGAGCTTTTGAGGGTCATGTGCATACGATACACATTGAGATGTGTATATGATATCGTGGATTGGCACTAGAGCAAGTTGGAGAAATTGTTAGGATTGGTGCTCAGAGCACCAATCCGGACTGTATTTCTGTTTGATTCATGAATAGGAACATTGACCGGTGTGAAATCACACGCGTATAACGCAAGCGCACATATCGTTTAAGTAGTATAAAAAGTATCGACCACACGAGGACTTAAAACCTTTTGTTATTAATTTATGAAGTCAAATTTTTACGAGTATCTAATGGATTAGTTGTTTGATTGGATGGTGACTTTAAAATTAAAACAAGTAAAATAAATAGCGCTTAAAATAAATTAAAGAAAATTCAATAATAAGAGACTATCCAGGGTTGGTGATTTCTTCCAATATCTTTTTAAAAGATGAAGTGGTTATTTCATGTTTGTGTAATATATTGGTTTACTAACCTGGAACACGAAATTTTGCAAAAGCCTTTGTCGATGGTCAGATGCAAATACCCAATGTAACCCAATTAAATCATATGTCTATGTCAATCAAATTACCTGGATTCATTAAGACTAAGTTCCAATTGTGGTTACCCCCGCCCGACAGGTATATGTCTATCCTGTAAGGAAATCTATTAAAGGGTTATCTATCCTCAAGGAAGATCGTGGGCTATTAAATCTAGGGTCTTAAACCTAAAATTCCTTCGTCAAGTTTATTTTAAGTATACAAGATCAATTTTATTAATGGCCAGTTAACAAGAAGCATTAAGCTTAAGACTTAATAAGTAAACATTTATATTACCCAAACTATAAAATAACCCCTTATAAACCGATGATATTGGAATTCATCACAATCCCAGATAACAGGCTTAGCTACGACACATATTTATAACTAGTAAAAACTTAAAAATAAAAGACATAAAGTAAAATGCTGAAAAGTAAATGCTAGAAATTAAAAGGAAAAAGTACAATAAAAGAAAATGTTAGGGTTAAAAGATCCACTTTTATTACTACTATTTTAGATATCTCCCTTAATATAATATATTAACTTGTGTGATATTACCAACCAGCCATATAGGCGGTAACCTGATTAAGTCAAATTAATAATTAATTACCGACCGACCAACCAGGCGATATCCTTGCTTAGTCAGGTTAAAACCAATTTAATATCAATTACCAACCGGCCAATATAGCGGTATCCTCATTAAGTCAAGTTTTAAATAGTTATTATATTATAATTAAGGGAGATTAATCTAAATAGCAATAATAAAAGTTTTACCTTTCAGTATAGCAGGGGGAAGTTACCTCCTCATTGCTGAATAGTAAAAACTGAAAAAGTAAAGAAAGTAAATTACTATTACAAAATGTAAATAAAATTAATTACAAAACTGAAATTAAAACAAACTAGATACAAACTCCTTAGAATTCTCAAAGATTTAAAGAGAGGAAGGTACATCTGAAACTGAAATTTCGAGCTGAATTTATAGGGGTCGATGGGTGCCACTCGTCGCGACGCGAAAAACATTTTGTGCAGATTTGGATGATTAACTCAATAATTATGCTGATGTGGCGATGACGTGGCGATGTTAATTGCCGGCACCGTGAGATTGCGACACGTGTCACGAGATGATTGGCTGATGATGACGTGACTTACACGTGCCATGCTGACTCGGCAAGTGACTGATGTGGATGCCACATGGATGACACATGGCGATGGCGATTGTCGGTAGCATGTGATGATAACACGTTGCACGACGCACGTTAGCATGATCGGTTATGATATTGACACGTGGCAGACGCACGTTAGCAGATTCGACGCACGTTAGCACCCGGTACATTTTAGCAAAATTCCTCTGATTGTCCATTTTTCTCGGCGCATGTTAGCAGAGGTGCGGCACACCGCGCACGTTAGCGGTCGCGACTTTGGATGCGCATCACGATGAGCCAAATGAACATTTTGCCCTTTTGTCCATTTTTCATTGTTTTGGTCTCGATCACCTCCAGAGAGTCCTGAAACTTATTTATTACAAAAAGTAAATAAAATTAATTACAAAACTGAAATTAAAACAAACTAGATACAAACTCCTTAGAATTCTCAAAGATTTAAGAGAGGAAGGTACATCTGAAACTGAAATTTCGAGCTGAATTTATAGGGGTCGATGGGTGCCACTCGTCGCGACGCGACAACATTTTGTGCAGATTTGGATGATTAACTCAATAATTATGCTGACGTGGCGATGACGTGGCGATAGTGGCGATGTTGATTGCCGGCACCGTGAGATTGCGACACGTGTCACGAGATGATTGGCTGATGATGATGTGGCTTACACGTGGCATGCTGACTCGGCAAGTGACTGATATGGATGCCACATGGATGACACATGGCAATGGCGATTGTCGGTAGCATGTGATGATAACACGTTGCACGACGCATGTTTGCATGATCGGTTGTGATGTTGACATGTGGCAGACGCACGTTAGCAGATTCGACGCACGTTAGCACCCGGTACATTTTAGCAAAATTCCTCTGATTGGTCCATATTTCTCGGAGCATGTTAGCAGAGGTGCGGCACACCGCGCACGTTAGCGGTCGCGACTTTGGATGCGCATCGCGATGCGCCAAATGAACATTTTGCCTTTTTGTCCATTTTTCATTGTTTTGGTCTCGAATCACCTCCAGAGAGTCCTGAAACTTTATTTATCTACAAAATAACACAAAACACATCAAAATATTCACAAAGCTCAAGAAACTATACAAAATATTAGGTCAAATGAGTGGGAAATAATGATATATTTACCACTTATCACACCCCAAACCTAATATTATGCTGGTCCTTGAGCAAAACAACGAAATAAAATAACATAAACATCTTTAAAATAAATTAAACTAAGCCACTTTCTTAGGGATCAAGGTTGTATTTAGCGTATGCAACAAGCCTTTAAACCCCTAGGTGTCCCTAGTGGACGAGTTGTAGTCTCGTGAGGGCTTACATCAACGATACCCACAAACGTTTTACAAAAGTAAAAAGATAGTAAAACTAATGCACACAAAAGCAAAAAGACAAGAGAAAAGAGAATAAAGAAGTTAATGACTAACCAGGTGAAACTTCTTATCCAAGTTAATAGTTGTTTTGTTTCTTTTTAAATTACCGAATAAGTAAAATCTCCGATTATTTTTACCATTCTCCATACACACAGCCAACCAAATATTAATCAACTCATTTTTGCCCACAATAGTCACAAGTGTAGTTGAAAAGAATGTAATATTTTTGTCCTAAAGTTATATTAGAATTCACATCTTTTTTAAGCAATGAAATATTTTTCTGATTTTTTGATTTTTTATTATTATTTATATACAATATCTTCCATCTATGTAGCGAGCTTTAGGCCAGTGACTCCCAAACCAGTTGGCTTTAGGGCACTAGGTGTTAAGACACCCATACAAACTTAATTACTCAAACTTCAGATATATATATTTTTTGCAACATCTTTGATCCATGTAGCAAGCTTTGGGCCAGTGGCTCCCAAACCAGTTGATTTTAAGGCACTAGGTGTTAAAACACCTCTACGGACTTAAGAACTCGGATCTCAGACGTTTTTTTTATATCCCATCGCTTTTTTAAAGATGGTTTCTCTAATTAAACCAGAGCAATGAATATTACAAACTTGTCAATTACAACTCATGTTCGTATGTTACCATGCAAGTTGATAATATCAGTCAACTGAGTACATGAAGATTCATTTTAATCAGTTTTATGAAGAATTCACAAATTAAATTATTAAAAAGGAAATAAATAAAAATTAACTTGTTCCGAAATAGGTCGAGATATGTCTCAGGAGTGGAAATTCCTTACACAGCTATCTCACACCAATTTCACCCGATTAGTCAAATAAAACACAAAAACACAAAAAAAAAATTTAATTTTTATAAAATTTTTAAATTTTTTGAATTTTTTCGAACATTTTGGACTAAAAATAACAAAATACTACAACTATTCCCCACCCCCAAACCTAAATGAGACATTGTCCCAAATGTTTTAAAAAGAAGAAGATGAGTTCAGAAGATAGTACCTGGTTAGCTGAAATTCTACATCTAAATAGGAAATTTAAAGGTTAAGATCCAGATTTATTCGACGCTTCTTACCACGATCATCATCGGACCATTTTATCTTGGAAAGGATATGATCAATTTGTGGTTCATAGGCTAAGATTTGGTTAATTAAATCTGGGGCAGTTGTGGCAGTGAAGAGAAGTTCTTTCAGAGGTTTTGTTATGAACCCATTTCTCCGGGCATCATCAAGAAACACACAAAGAAAATCATAATATCCATCAACGTTAAACAGCCCAATCGGTTTATGGTGTATGTTCAAGTTCGCCCAAGATAGCATTATAAAAATTTCCTCTAATGTACCCAAGCCACCTGACAAAGCAATAAAAGCATCAGCACAATTAATCATTTCCACCAGTCGTTCAGACATTCCTGGCATGATCAGTTCCTCTCCGTTTGATGGTCCTATCTGATTCTCCTCCGCCAAGGGTTTTGGGATGATTCCCAAAACTGGACTGCCTCCTTCCTGTACGGCCTTTAAAACGATCCCCATTAATCCAAGATTGCCACCGCCATATACTAAGTGCATATTATTCTCAACTATGACTCGACCCAATTCTTGTGCTGCCTCTATGTATTGTGGCTTAGTACCAACACTAGTACTGCAAAACACACAGATGTTTTCAACTCATCTTCTTGAAGTAGTTTCCATTTTATGTATGTATTTCTCAGCTCTGGATGCCTTCAAAAGTGCAATGATGAGTTGAATTTATAGTACCTGAAAATGGTGAGTAATAATAGCACTAATATCTTCCAAATGAAGATTATTAGCAAAACAGTAAATTGTGAAAAGTCAAAAAGGTCTGGATCTTGTCGGAGAAAATAAAAGAAATCAATAAAACAAATCACAATTATTAGGAAAAGACAAAGAGATATAATATTTACAATAATTTATGGCTTGATTGACGTCTATGCGTCAGGGACAAACTTCCCATCCAATTTTCTTAAAAATTGGCAAACAAGGTATTTTTGAGTCAGATTCCCGAGACTTAACTGTTGTCTTTCTTTTCGAAATTTTGCATATAACAAGTGAATTTCGTGATACACATATCCATTGGGATTCGTCTCAAGAGTCTTAGATATGTCATATAAAGACTCCTTACTCAAGCCATCTCTAATGAAATTTATCTTATCTTCACGGTTATCAGACACCATTCCTAAAGAACGACAACGCGTATCACAAAACATACGAGCACATTTATAGCATACACCCATTCTTTTAGCTCTTCTCTTTTTAGCATATGTGCTTCTTCATAAACCAGACATATGTGAAATAAAAGAGTCAGAAGACTCACCTGCCAACCGGACCCGTGCCTCAATAATCCAACGAATGTAAGTTGGAATACCTTTGATCATCAGTAGTCTCATCCGTTCCATGCGAGCTTTGTAAACTTTCATCAGAATGTTTTGAGGGAGAGAAGGAAATTTCTTGTGAAGATTTGTGAGAGCTTCTTCCATCGTGAAATGACTTTACCGGCAAAAATTAAACACATAAAAATAAAAAACACCATATCACATTATATACACAAATTGCATGGGTTGCCTCTCTACTAGAGCAAAGTTTAATGTCGTCAGCTAGATGTGACTGCCCGAACGTTAGGCTGGGTATGAAAGTGTGACACTTTCTTTTTGTCGCTCAATTGTTTCTCCCCAGTAGTGCTTAACACGCTGACTGTTAACCTTGAATGTTTCGTTGGTGTTGGGATCAAGTAACTCAACAGCTCCATATGGTAAAACCTGAGTAATCACAAACGGACCTGACCATCTTGATTTCAACTTTCCAGGAAAAAATTTCAACCTTGAATTTTACAACAACACCTGCTGTCTTGGTTCCAATTGCCTGCGCACTATTTTTCGATCATGCCATTTCTTGGTCTTTTCTTTGTATAATATGGCATTCTCATAAGCATGTAGATGAAATTCCTCCAATTCGTTGAGTTGATGGAGTCATTTCTCTCTTGCAGCTTGTGGATCAAGATTCAACTTCTTCAGTGCCCAGTATGCCTTGTGTTCAAGCTCAACTGGCAGATGGCACATTTTCCTAAACACCATACGATGTGGGGACATACCAATAGGTGTCTTGTAAGCTGTCCGGTAGGCCCATAATGCGTCATCCAGTTTTGTAGACCAGTCCATCCTTGCTGATCCAACGGTTCTCTCCAAGATTCTTTTGATCTCCCTGTTTGAAACTTCAACCTGTCCGTTTGACTATGGGTGGTAAGCAGTGGAAACTTTATGAGTAACTCCGTATTTGGATAGGAGTGCATCGAAGTATATGTTGCAGAAATGTGTGCCACCATCACTGATAATTGCCTGAGGTGTTCCGAAGTGAGTGAAAATATTATTTTTAAGGAATTTGATCACCACTTTTGAATCGTTTGATGACAGTGCAATTACTTCAACCTATTTGGAGACGTAATCTACCGCAACCAGTATGTACAAGTTTTCAAATGATGGAACAAAGGGTCCCATAAAATCAATACCTCATACATCAAATATCTCCACTTCCAGAATATTTTGCAAAGGTCCTTCATTTCTCCTCGAAATATTTCCCGTTCTCTGGCACCTGTCACATTAAAGAGAAAACAAGTAAGTATCTTTAAAAAGAGTGGGCCAGAACAAACCTGATTGTAGGACTTTGGCTGTAGTTTTGTTTCCGCTGAAGTGTCCGTCATATGGTGATGAATGACAATGTTGAAAAAAACTGTTGACCTCCTCATGTGGAACACAACGTCTCAATAATTGATCGACATAATGTTTGAACATGTATGGTTCATCCCAGACATAATGCTTAACTTCATTGAAGAATTTCTTCCTTTGCTGAGTTGTCCATTCCAACGGTCATTTTCCCGATACTATGTAGTTGACATAGTCAGCATACCAAGGAGCATCATGCTGTTTCATGGAAAATAACTGTTTATCTAGAAAAGTTTCTTTGATTTTCAGTTCTTTGCCAGCTATTTCTCCATTCTCAAGCCTCGATAAATGATCTGCCACTTGGTTTTCTGTCCCTTTCCTATCTCGAATCTCCACGTCAAATTCTTGCAGTACAAGTATCCAACAGATCAATATGGGTTTGGCATCTTTCTTCGCGATCAGATATTTGATTGCTGAATGATTTGTGTAGACCACCACTTTGGGACCCAACAGATAGGATCGAAATTTATCAAAAGCGAACACAACTGCGAGCAACTCCTTTTCAGTGGTTGTGTAGTTGAGTTGAGCTTCATTCAGAGTTCTGCTGGAGTAATAAATGGTGTGGAAATCTTTTCTTTGCGTTGTCACAAAACTGCACCTACATCAAAATCACTAGCATCGCACATCACCTCAAATGGAAGGGTCCAAGCTGGTGCTACAATGATAAGAGCAGAAACCAGCTTCTGTTTTAGGATCTCAAAAACTTCATGGCATTCTTTGGTGAAGTTAAAAGGCACATCCTTATCTAGAAGATTGCACATAGGTTTAGCAATCTTTGAGAAGTCTTTGATAAATCTCCTGTAAAAGCCTGCATGTTCGAGAAAGCTCCGAATCCCTTTGACTGATGTTGGCGGAGGTAATTTTTCAATTGTTTCAATCTTTGCTTTGTCTACCTCGATCCCCTTTTGTGAGATCCGATGTCCCATACCAATGCCTTTCTGCACCATAAAATGGCATTTCTCTCAGTTGAGTACCAGGTTGGTATCTTCACATCTTTGTAATACATGTTCCAGATTTTACAAGCAGTGCTCAAAAGATTCTCCAAACACAGAGAAGTCATCCATAAAAACCTCCATACTTTTCTCTAGCATGTCTAAGAAGATGGCCATCATGCAACGTTGAAATGTAGCAGGGGCATTACATAGTCCAAATGGCATCCTGCGGAAAGCAAAAGTACCATAGGGACATGTAAAATTGGTTTTCTCCTGATCTTCTGGGGCGATGGCAATCTGATTGTACCCCAAGTATCCGTTCAGAAAGTAATAGAATTCATGTCCCGCCAGTCTGTCCAACATCTGATCAATGAATGGCAACAGAAAATGGTCTTTCCTTGTTGCTTTTTTCAGCTTCCGGTAGTCCATACAAACTCTTCATCCAGTCACAGTTCTTGTTGGAATCAGCTCGTTCTTTTCATTTGTGACTACATTTATTCCTCATTTCTTCGGTACACACTGCATAGGACTCACCCAAGAACTGTCTGAGATGGGGTAAATGATGCCAGCATCCAATCATTTGATGATTTCTTTCTTCACGACCTCCTTCATGATTGGATTTAGTCTTCTTTGATGCTCCACTGTGGGTTTGTACTCATCGTTCATCAGAATCTTGTGCATGCAAAATGACAGACTAATACCTCGAATGTCTGCTATAGTTCAGCCAATGGCTTTCTTGTGTTCTCGTAACACTCTCAGCAACTTTTCTTCCTGCTCCAATGTTAGTGAAGAAGAAATAATAACAGGTAATTCAGAAGAGTTTCCTAAGAAAGCATACCTGAGATGGTTCGGAAGTAGCTTCAACTCCAACTGTGGTGGTTCTTCAATTGAGGGCTTGATTCGCTCTTTCTTCGGGAGTTCCAGACTTTCAACTGGTGGTGTCGATTTCAACCAAAATGGTTTGTCAAGATAGTTGATACATTCCAAGATTTCAGCATCTAGCTCGCTGTCAGTCATGTTGGTGATGCAAGCTTCAAGTTTGTCTGTGGGAGGTGGCTCAGTATCCTGGATGATACTATCAACAACATCAACTCTGAAACATTCTTCCTCTTTTTCATCACTTGGGAATTTCATGGCTTTGAAAACATTAAAGGTAACTTCTTGGTCCTGAACTTTCATGGTTAGTTCTCATTTTTGTACATCAATAACAGTTCAACCTGTAGCCAAGAATGGTCTTCCAAGGATGATATGTATATCTTTGTCTTCTTCCATGTCAAAAATTATGAAATCTGCTGGGAGAATGAGTTAGTCAACTTTGACCAGCACATCTTCAACAACTCCTCTCGGAAATGCGAGCGTTCGATCAACAAATTACAGAGAGACTGAGGTAGGCATTGCTTCTCCAATTTGTAGTTTCCTGTAAATAGAAAAAAAACATCAAATTAACACTTACACCTAAGTCACATAAAGCCTTACCGATGTAATATTCTCCAATGGTGCATGGGACAGTGAAACTGCCAGGATCTTTCAACTTCGGAGGGAGTTTCCTCTGAATGATGGCGCTGCATTCTTCCGTCAATGCTACTGTCTCGTAATCTCCCAATCTTCGTTTTCATGAAAGAATGTTTTTCATAAATTTGACATAGCTGGGCATTTCTTCCAACGCTTCTGCAAATGGGATGTTGATATGCAACTTTTTGAAAACCTCCAAGAAACGAGCAAACTGCTTGTCCAGTTTTTTTTTTCTAAAGTCGCTGTGGAAAAGGTGGAGGTGGAGTGATTTGATCTTTTTCATTTGCTTCTTTTTCCTCCATCTGTTGCTCTGTTTCTTTTGGAATTTCTTCAATGGATACCTTGATTCCAACATCTTTGTTGATCTCAGTACCGCTTTTCAAAGTAATGGCTTGACATTGCTCATTCCCTCGGTTCCTTGGATTTAGTTCTATGTTGCTGGGAAGATTTCCTAGTGGTCTGTATCTTTGAGCATTGGCCAGTTGTCCAATTTGATTCTCCAGTGCTTTGATAGAGGCAGATTAGCTTTGAAATATAACATCGTATGCTGCTTGTTGCTTTTTGAACATCTCTGCAATCCATTCTTTCATTTCTGGTTCATTTTCATGCTTCTGGCCTTTATTCTGTTGCTGGAATCCAGGCGGTGGATAGTTCTTTTACCCTGAGTTGTTGCTCCATGAAAAATTGGGATAATTCCTCCACCCTGGGTTGTAGGTGTTGGAATATGGATTGTTCATCTGTCTGTTGAAATTATTGACATAATTCGCCGTCTATTCTTGTTAGTTTGGCTTTGGTACTCCTCCATAAGGTGAACTTATGGATCCAGCAATGTTTACAACTTGCGCGTTGAGTGTTTCCAGGTATTTGCACATCTGATCCAGCTTGGTATTCATCTCTGTGTTGGCTCCAACTTCATAAATTCCTGCAATTCGTTGAATCATGTTCATTTCTATTGGCCACAAGGAATTATTGTTAGCCGAGGCTTGATCTTCTCATTTTTTCCATTAAAGCACCTCCAGCAGCAGCATCAATTGTGGTTCTCATTAGTCCAGAAAGTCCATTATAGAAAGTTTGGACTTGAAGCCATTTTGGAATCTCATGGTGAGGGCATTTCCGGAGCAAATCCTTGTACATTTCCCAAGCTTCGTAGAAAGTTTCCGAGTCTTGTTGTACAAATGATGTGATGTCATTCCTCAGTTTTACTGTTCTGGCTGGTGGAAAATACTTTGCAAGGAATTTGGTGGCTAGAGTGTTCCAAGTTGTGATGGAACCTGCTGGTAGTGAATGTAGCCAAGCCTTAGCTCTGTCTTTCAAGGAATATGGAAAAATCCGCAGTCTCATTGCTTCTTCAGCTGCTCGGTTGTAATTGAAAGTGCCAAAAACTTCCAGGAAGTTGCTGATGTGGGCATTAGGATCTTCATTTGCATTTCCTCCAAACTACACTGACAGCTGAATCATCTGAATGCATGTTTTGATGTCACACGTATTTGCTGGTAAGAGAGGAAGTACAATACAGGAAATGAAGCCATCAACCACCGTAATGGTTCTGTCTCGAATGGGAATTGGTGGTGCAACTTCTAAAGGTGTTCCATGTTGATTAAAGCTTCTTGGCCTTCTTGCCTTTCCATTCTCAACTGCCTGATGGTTCTTTCAATTTCTGGGTCAAACGGTCGGAGTTCAAAGCTTCTAGTTCGTCTCATGTAGTGTCTGAGAACCTGAAACACAAGAAAACATAAATAATAAGTAAAAAGAAATTAGACACGAGTAACGTATCTAACCCCAAAACTAATAGTGAAAGATAACTAAGTCCCCGGAAACGGCGCCAAAAACTTGATCGGTGTGAAATCACACGCGTATAACTCAAGCGCACATATCGTTCAAGTAGTATAAAAAGTATCGATCCCGCGAGGACTTAAAACTTGTTATTAATTTATGAAGTCAAATTTTTACGAGTACCTAATGGATTGGTAGTTTGATTGGATGGTGACTTTAAAATTAAAACAAGTAAAAGAAATAGCGCTTAAAATAAATTAAAGAAAATTCAATAATAAGAAACTATCCAGGGTTGGTGATTTCTTCCAATATCTTTTTAAAGATGAAGTGGTTATTTCATGTTTATGTAATATATTGGTTTACTAACCTGGAACACGAAATTCTGCAAAAGTCTATGTCGATGGTCAGATGCAAATACCCAGTGTAACCCAATTAAATCATATGTCTATGTCAATCAAATTACCTAAATTCATTAAAACAAAGTTCCAATTGTGGTTACCCCCGCCCGACATGTATATGTCTATCCTTTAAGGAAATCTATTAAAGGGTTATATATCCTCAAGGAAGATCGTGGGCTATTAAATCTAGAGTCTTAAACCTAAAATTCCTTCGTCAAGTTTATTTTAAGTATACCAGATCAATCTTATTAATGGCCAGTTAACAAGAAGCATTAAACTTAAGACTTGATAAGTAAACCTTTATATTACCCAAACTATAAAATAACCCCTTATAAACCGGTGATATTGGAATTCATCACAACCCCAGATAACGGGCTTAACTACGACACATATTCATAACTAGTAAAAACTTAAAATAAAAGACATAAAGTAAAATGCTGAAAAGTAAATGCTAGAAATTAAAAAGGAAAAAGTACAATAAAAGAAAATGCTATGGTTAAAGGATCCACTTTTATTATTACTATTTTAGATATCTCCCTTAATATAATATATTAACTTGTGTGATATTACCAACCAGCCATATAGGCGGTAACCTGATTAAGTCAAATTAATAATTAATTACCAACCGACCAATCAGGCGGCGGTATCCTTGCTTAGTCAGGTTTAAACCAATTTAATATCAATTACCAACCGGCCAATATAGCGGTATCCTCATTAAGTCAAGTTTTAAATAGTTATTATATTATAATTAATGGAGATTAATCTAAATAGCAATAATAAAAGTTTTACCTTTCACCATAGCAGGGGGAAGTTACCTCCTTATTGCTGAATAGTAAAAACTGAAAAAGTAAAGAAAGTAAATTACTATTACAAAAAGTAAATAAAACTAATTACAAAACTGAAATTAAAACAAACTAGATACAAACTCCTTAGAATTCTCAAAGATTTAAAGAAAGGAAGGTACATCTGAAACTGAAATTTCGAACTGAATTTATAGGGGTCGATAGGTGCCACGTGTCGTGACGCGACAACATTTTGCGCATCGCAACACGCTGACGTAGCAGACGCTCATTGGCTGCTTTGATCTCTTATCTGCTGACGCGGCACAGGCCCAATAGAATGCTGACAGATGGCAGATTTGGATGATTAACTCAATAATTGCGATGACGTGGCAACACATGGCGATGTTGATTGTCGGCACCGTGAGATTGCGATATGTGTCACGAGATGATTGGCTGATGATGATGTGGCTGACACGTGGTACGCTAACTCGGTAAGTGACTGATATGGATGCCACTTTGCTGACACGTGGACGACATATGGATGACACGTGGCGATGTCGATTGTCGGCAACATGTGATGATGACATGTGGCACTGCGCACGTTAGCATGGTCGGCTGTGATGTTGACACGTGGCAGACGCACGTTAGCAGATTCGGCGCACATTAGCACCCGACGCATTTTAGCAAAATCCCTCTAATTGGTCCACGTGTCCCGGCGCACGTTAGCAGAGGTGCGGCGCACGTTAGCGGTCGTGACTCAGGATGCGCGTCGTGATGCGTCAAATGACCATTTTGCCTTTTTGTCCATTTTTCATTGTTTGGTCCCGAATCACCTCCAGAGTCCTGAAACTTTATTTATCTAGAAAATAACACAAAACACATCAAAATATTCACAAAGCTCAAGAACTATACAAAATATTAGGTCAAATGTGTGGAAAATAGTGATATATTTACCACTAATCAAACATCCCATTTTTCCATAATATTACTTTCTTAGTGGTTGCACATCTTGTTTTTATATACGTATTCGATCTAATTACTATTAGATTGAAACTAAATGTAATTTAGTGATATGTATATATATTAGACAAAGACCCGATAATATATAATGTAGCGCACAGTTATAAAGTAGTTTGTAATTGACATTGGGAAGTGTCACTTCTAGAAATATATTATCAAATAAAGTTCCTGGTCAAGATTTACTAACACGGGTCGGTTAGTTAAATTTGTTGAGACCAACACATGTCGTATATCGAGACTTGGTCTGATGGTTTATCCCAATGAACCATGAGTCTTGGGAGACTCGTATAGACGTGTATGTATGAGACATCCTCCACACTTAGATGGTAGCCACATCACCGATCTATTTAGATCAGACCTCCGCCTGTTCATTGGGTGTTGACCGATCCTCAGGATATCTTGTGTGTATCAAGATAGGATACGTCAGTTCTGTATACAGAGCATAGGTAGTCCAAATGTGATTAGCAATCTGTTAAATCTATGGCCATAGTATACTTCGGAAGTAAGTTCCGAATACTATTTAGAGATTGCTAATAGATACGTCGACAAGATTATACCTATAGAGTTTTGACGTTTTTATCTATATCTCTGGGATAATCCGGATACCTGTGATGGAGGGATTATACGTATGCAATGACCTCGACCTGTATGATTCAGTGAGTTTATCTGTGGTCGTCATAATTTATGGGTGGGTAAATTATGGACACGAAATTGGATTTCGTGACGGATATGCCTGAATCTAGAGAGTCTCATTAATAAAATATACTCATAGAGCACTAGGGCGACTATTATAAATAATGGTGATTATTTATTGATCGTTTAACTGTTAAACGAAAGATACATGCATTAGAGGCCGAACCGTCATTTCCCAATTAGTGTGTGTTTGTGTTTAATATTTGATATTATTAAATACACATTAATTAATTATCAAATTATGATATTTGACATATATCATTGATATATGTATTTGAGATATTTAAAGTAAATATAATACATATATTTGAGATATTTGTATTTAATTAATTTTTTAATTTTTTAATTGTTAAATGATTAAAGTAATTAAAATATAAATATCTTACCAAATGATAATGATGGGAAATGATTCACAAGTGTATATTGTTGACTTTGCTTTAAAAGAAATGGTAGTAAAATTGAGTTTGACTTCTAAGATATTTGTTTAATTTTGATTAAATTTGAAAATATCTATTTTTCTTTTTTAAGCCAATTTCGGCCATGACCTAAATTAAATATAAGTGTTATATTTTTTAAGTTGCTTTTGTTGACTTGTTGAATTTTCATTAAAGTTGTAATGATCAAATTGCAAGTTGATTAAAGTAAGCTTTAAATGAAACAAAAAATTAAATATTTGGATATTTCCTTCACCAAATTCGGGCAAGGGCATTTGTGTGAGGTATATATTATTTTTTTTTTTCATTTTTTAGGGTTTAAGGAGTTCATAAGTTACAAAATAAACATAATAGAGTTGAGAGAAAAAGGCTTGGAGGCTAAAGAAGAAACCTTGAAAACATCTTATTTTTGTAAGTTTTTCTTTAAAGTCTTCAACATAGAAAATATTTCTAACATGCTTAGCTTCATCTTGTGTTACTTTGATGTTGTCTCTTTACTTATAGTTTATGTTTTAATTGGTTATGAACTTGTATGAAAGATGTTTGCATGTATGGTTTCAAAGTGAGCTTGAAATGGTTTCATAAGCTCTCTTTTGATTATTTGATAATCAAGTTGCCATTCTAGAGTTGCTAAGCCACTCATTGATGACCTATAATTTTTCTTGAGTTGTTTCATGATGGTGAGACTTGTTTGGTGTTGTAAAGTTTGAATTAAAGTAATGGAATTAATGGATTTGGTGAAATCGGTCAATTTGATGAAATTGTAAAATTAGGGTTCTTAACCCATTCCAAATTTGAGGCTTTTCATATATGTGATGTATTATAGTGTGTATATGATGCATATAAATTTTTGGGTTGATTGGATTTGATCTTGACATGTTTTGAATAAAAAAGGACTAAATTATAATTAACCAAAAAATTTGGGTGCTCTCAGCAATTAGACTAAAATTGGGGATTTTGTTGCAATCTGATTTTGATGAGTTGGACTTGTTGGAAATCATTTTAGAAATGATTTATAATCATCCAAAATTGTATTTGACAATTTTAGGACTAAAATGATCAATTTGTAAAGTTGTGGGGCATTTAAGTAATTACCAAGAAATTTGATCTCTTGTGTAATTTTTCAGAATTTGATAATTGGGTAATTAAATAAATAAGTTTATTTAATTGATCCAAGAAAAATTTTGAAATCGGAAAATTTTGATTTTCCGTGATTCCGCTGCGTTACTTGATTTCCGCCATAAAACCCCAACAGTGAGCATATTCAATAAATATACAGTAAACAATTTTTTGTCATATTATCACCTTTTTAGGTTTAGGAACCAACACTTTGGCGAGACACCCCACACTTTCAGATATTTGAAAGAAGGTGCATGATTTTCCCACAGATCATATGGTGTCTTATCCAATCTTTTGTGAAGTAACTTGTTGAAAGCGTATTTGACAAAAAACAAGGCTCCCCCCACAAATTCTGAGGTAAACTAGAGCTTGTCAACATGACATTCATAATTTCCTTCAACGTTTAATTTTTGTGTTCCACAATCTCGTTTTGTTGAGGTGAATAAGAAGCAGTAATTTCATGAATTGAACAATATTCACCAAATGGTGACACATATTCACCTCTTTTATCACACATAATTCTTTTGATTTTCTTGCCAAGTTGATTTTCAACTTCGTTATTATACTGTACAAAGCTCTGCAGAATATTGTGCTATCATTGATAAAAGCTACAAAGTATTTTTTACCGATTATTATTTTGCACAACATTCATAACACCACATCAGTGTGTATAAGTTCCAAGGGTTCAGAATTCCGTTCTATGGAATGAAATGATGTTTTATTCATTTTCGTTTCGACACATGCTTCACATTTATGTTGGTTATCAATTATAAATTTAGATATAAGGTCCATGTTACTTAATTTACGCATTGTATCATAATTATCATGTCCCAACCTACCATGTAATACATTTTGTGACTCAATAATATAAGCAGAAGATGTAACTTTATTATTATTAGTACGGTGTTGATTGACAATCATTACATTGAACTTGAAAAGGCCCGCAATGAGGTATTATTTTTCTATATAGACATCATTTTTGGTCAATACAAATTTATCAGAAATAAAAACTAACTTAAACACATTCTTGTTGAGAATGGAACCTGAAACCAAGTTCTTCCGAATATAAGGAATATGCAGGATATTCTTCAATGTAAGCTTATTCTCGAATGTCATCTTCAGAACTATTGTGCCTTGTCCAACCACTCTGGAGGTAGACGAGTTTCCCATGGTCAGATGATCACCACCATCGACCTTCTGACATGAGGAAAACATCTTATCATCTGCACATATATGGTGAGTAGCTCAAGTGTCTATCCACCATTCTTTCCAATTTCCAACTAAGTTGGCTTCAGTTACAATTGTTGAGAGTTCAACTCTGAGATCTCATCAGTTAATAGCTCATCTTTAGTGACATGAGCCTCATTTTTCTTTTTCTTGCCATTGTCCCGAGACTTCTTATTTCTGCAGTCATTTGTCCTGTGATCGGTTTTCCCACAAACATAGCACTTCCTCTTGAACTTCTTGTTTTCTTGGAAAGAATCGGCTCCACTTTTCTTTTTCTTTTTGCTACCATTTACACTCTCAAAGATGTTGGCCTTAGACTCAATAGTCTTGTAGCTAGCCTTCTCGGACTTATTGTTGTCTTATTCGATCCTTAATCAAACTCCTAAATCTTGAAGACTCATATATTTCTTTTTATGAAGTCCTTCCATGATGGAGGCAACTTCTCAATGATTGTAGCAACTTGAAAGGTCTCACAAAAGTTTCATTTCCTCATCCAATATTTCATGAATGATCAAATGTAATTCACTCTTCTGAGACGTTAGCATTCTTGAATCTACCATTTTGTAGTCAAGGAACCTACCCACAATAAATTTCTTTTATCCGACATCCTCTGTTTTGTATTTCTTCTCGAGAGATTCCCAGATAATCTTCACAGAAGTCATGTCTTGGTACACATTGTACATGGTGTTATTAAGACCGCCCAAGATGTAGTTCTTGCATAAAAAGTCGCATTGCGGCCATGCCTCAAATAGCAGTTGCCTCGCCGTTTCAGTTTCTCCCTCTGCAGGACCCAATGAGCTTTCTTGAAATATTTAACCAACTCCAGTATTGTCAGGTAGAATAATAATTTACTCTACCACTGGTTGAAGTTTGCTCCACCAAACTTATCCGATTTTTCTCTTTAAGCGACTGGTACCGTGATATTTCCACTAGCCATGTGTAACTGGAAATAAAACAATAATCAATAAGTCTACAAAAGATAAATCACACAAAGATCAACTGTATGATCCTGTTTATGAGTTACACTAAGAGTCCACTTGTTATTATTTTGGACAGTAGTACCAAATAACACAAATCCTTGAATTTGTGACTAAAATTTCTTATGATAGGTGAACAAAGGAAAATTTTCAGAGAACGAGGGGGGTTTGGCGTAACCACTTAAATCTATGCCCACTTAGGCTTTTATCGCCCTGGTGACAGAATTTCCTTAATCACTTTCTCAATAGAAAATCTTAGGCATTCAATCTTAGTGTTACACTTCAATTCTAAAGTTTAAGTTTAACAATTATATAAGATATAAAGTCAATCAAGCTTGGAAGAAATTACTTGTGTATAACTTGGACTGAGTCTTTCGTGATACACTTTAAATTCTCAACAAAGTATGAAACAATCAATGAACAAGAATAAATAATTTTCAACTTTATCATATTATAGACTAGGTGTATGTATGTGATAATTGAATACCCTAATATTAACTAAAACCTATACTACCAAATTTATAAAATTTCAATATATAATTTTACGAAGTTAATATTACATTGTGCATATATTCAACTTATTTCTATATTATCAATTTTTTTTAAAAAATGTGTATTATTTATATGAAAAGTATTTAGATACTAGATTAATCTAAATCTGTAAATTTATGCAAACTAAATTATATATGTTATTTTACCAAAATTAATTCAAATCTGAAAATTTCCTAGATACAACTTGCGTTAGTGTCACATTCGTTCAATCATTCGAACGAATCTTTCCAGAGAGTTCATGTTTGTGTGGCGTTTGATAATGTGTTCGAACGAATGTTTCTAGAGAGTTTGCGTTCGTGTGATGTTCATCACAACGTTTGAACAAAAATGCGGAATTTATGGTGTTGATGGTGTTTTCTAGGCACTACGTTATTCAAGCAGCACGACAGGGGTGAGAAAGGTAATTCACTTCTCGGTCAACATCACTAATGCCGACCCGACCACTAAAAGCCAAACAGTGAGAGACCGAGCACTTGGTGATAGGTGACCGACCACTTTTCCAGATAAACCGGGCACTATCAAGTCGGCAGAAGCATTCTCAGCATAAAAGACTATCATGACCGACCTCATGAAGACCGACCAGACATGCGAGATATGCTCAAGATGACGACACCCTATTCTTGCAGATAAGATAAATAAATTATCCTACTCTCACAAGGAAATGAAGTCAGAATCCAAGGAATAAGAAGAAAAGTGAAAGAAACGTTGGATTAGAAATCCTTACAAGAGGAGAAGACTAAGTTCAACTAGGATTTCTTATGCAAATAGGAGTCTGATTTCTGTACTATTATAATAGGAGGGCAGAGTATGTGTAAAAGGGCATCAAAAAATTAGGGGTCTGAGTCTTCAAGCTCTGACTTGTAGAAAGCAAAAAGAGACCCGAAAAGAGTGTTTAAGTAATAAAAGTATCATCCCGTTTGTGTCCGTGGACGTAGGTCGGATCCAAATCCACCGAACCACGTTAAATCTCCTTGTTGATTGGTGTGTTTATCTGTTTTTTGCTAAATTTGCCTTTGGTCCCCCATAACCAAACAAATTCACTATTGAAGGAGGATTTCCTCGGGAGTGATATTCCCATATTACCCTGAGACCAAAATCCGCCGTCAACAGTTGGCGCCGTCTGTGGGGAACTGGATAAAAAGCAACTCGTGTAGTAAGACAATGGCGGAAGGCGGAAACCACCAATCATCAGGAAACTCAACCGCAGATTGGATGGAGAAGATCGAGGAGAACCTAAGGAAAGAAATGAAGGAAAATCAAACCCTGCTAAAACCATAGTAGACCGATTGGAAAAGATAGAGGGAGCACACGACGAGGCCGGGACTAGCCGACGAAGGAAAGAAATAGCAGAGGGAAAAAAATTGTTGATACAAGTGAGGACGATGTACCTAGGAGGAGGGGGCCTTACGGGATAAAATCCATAGTTGTGGAAAAAGATTCACAAGCAGAAGACACATGGGAAGAAGAAGAAGAGAGACTTTCGACAGATTCCTCTTATGATAGTCTGCTACACTAGAAGAGGAGGCACAGAGTACGACGAGACTGTTCGGGAGATCCCAAGGTGTGAGGAACACCGCACCCTTGGCAACAGACGTGAAGAAGAGCGCAGAAGGCGACATGGCGGCCCAAATAGCGAGGTAAAATCTTGGTTAAAGAAAGAGATGGCCAAGTGGGGGCAAGCCTCAAAACAGGTACATGAGACGCTCGGGATGACAAAGAGGAATCCCCCCTCACAGAAGAAATAAAATCAGCAAAATTCCCGAAAAGGTTCAACATGCCGACCATGACGCCCTACAAAGGCCATATGTTTCTTTCCGGCTCGGGTCCGCTCTTGTACCCCCGAGACCGATGTTTCTTTCCGGCTCGGGTCCGCTCTTGTACCGCCGAGACCGATGTTTCTTTCCGGCTCGGGTCCGCTCTTCTACCGCCGAGACCGATGTTTCTTTCCGGCTCGGGTCTGCTCTTGTACCGCCGAGACCGATGTTTGTTTCAGCTCGGGGTCGGGTTACGTCCCACCGAGTCGGCTTCTTTGGACTGGGGACGTAACATTCCCCCAGAGCCAAGTCTTTCTTTCAGCTCGGGGTCGGGTTACGTCCCACCGAGTCGTGCTTATTGGCCTGGGGACGGAACATTCCCCCAGAACCAAATGTCTCTTTAGCTCGGGGTCCTTAGAATATTCAGGGACATACTCGATGCATAGGATCCGTGAGAAGCATAGCACGGGGAGGGATGATACCTCCGTGGCGATTGCTTACTCCAGTGTTACCGAACATAAGGAGGAACATGCCCTTAATGTGTCGAGCACTCTTTTGATCCTCACTTACCCGATGTAATGGATCCGTGGGAAAGCATAGCACGGGGGATGATGATGCCCCCGTGACGATTGCTAACTCCAGTGATGCCGGACCTAAGGAGGAATATACCCTTAGTATCCCGGACACTCTTTGATCCATTCATCATTTGGATCCAAGAGAGGCGCAGCACGGGGATGTGTTACGCCCCTGTAGCGTGTGCCTGCTCCAGCGTGGTAAGGAGGAGCCCTCGTAGAATACACAGGCTCCACAGTGACCCGACGTATAGAGGATGTGCCCTTACCATTCAAACGCTCTCCTGATCCAAATCCTGGTTCGCCGGGACACTGAATTGAAAGATTCAGAATTGTGTTTTGGAGACCTCGGGCAGGACGCTGTTTTGAGGCATCCGTGTTGTTGTTTATACTTGCGAAATGTTTTATTTTGGGACAAACGCTAAGTCACCCCCGCCCTTTAATTTTATTTTTCAAAGTTTTGTTTTCGTTTTCCACTGGTCTGGTAGGGGGACGCCAGTTCCGGACTCAGTAGGGCTTCAAAAGGTTGATTCATTTCCCTTCTGAATAATTCCAACCTGATTAATCTGTTCGAGGCTGGATTCGTTCCGCCGAGGCCAATTGACTAATCGGCTCGGGGCTGGATTTTGTTCCGCCGATGCCACTTTGTTTTTCTCAGCTCGGGGTCGGGGTACGTCCCACCGAGTCAGCCCTTCGGACTGGGGACGTAACATTCCTCCAGGTCCAAGTGTCTTTCTCAGCTCGGGGTCGGGGTACGTCCCACCGAGTTAGCCCTTCGGACTGGGGACGTAACATTCCCCAAAGTCCAAGTGCCTCTCTTCACTCGGGGTCGGGGTACGTCCCACCGAGTCAGCCCTTCGGACTGGGGACGTAACATTCCCTCAAGTCCAAGTGCCTATCTTCACTCGGGGTCGGGTTACGTCCCACCGAGTCTACCTCTTTGGACTGGGGACGTAACATTCCCCTAGGTCCAAGTGCCTTTCTCAGCTCGGGGTCGGGGTACGTCCCACCGAGTCAGCCCTTCGGACTGGGGACGTAACATTCCCTCAGATCCAAGTGCCTCTCTTCACTCGGGGTCGGGTTACGTCCCACCGAGTCTACCTCTTTGGACTGGGGACGTAACATTCCCCCAGGTCCAAGTGCCTTTCTCAGCTCGGGGTCGGGTTACGTCCCACCGAATCTACCTCTTTGGACTGGGGACGTAACATTCCCCCAGGTCCAAGTGCCTTTCTCAGCTCGGGGTCGGGGTACGTCCCACCGATTCAGCCCTTCGGACTTGGGACGTAACATCCCCCCAGGTCCAAGTGCCTCTCTTCATTCGGGGTCGGGTTACGTCCCACCGAGTCAGCCATTCGGACTGGGGACGTAACATTCCCCCAGGTCCAAGTGCCTCTCTTCATTCGGGGTCGGGTTGCGTCCCACCGAGTCAGTCCTTCGGACTGAGGACGTAACATTCCCCCAGGTCCGAGCATCTCTCACAGCTCGAGACAGGATCACATGCCACCGAGCACATCATCGTTAGCTCAGAGGCAAAATTTTCTCCTCACAATCGAGATTGGATCAGTCAGGGGTCAGGACCTCTAAATCTCTGGTACATATATTACAGAGGAGGAGTCATTTTTAGTTTGGACAACAAGAGGAACTTCATCTCCTGATAGAACGACCCAAGTAAGCAATTTGCTTTGAGGTGGAGAATCGTTCTGAATAGGGTCAGCATCTCCAATAACCGAGGATATGAAGATAGAAACAGAAGACTTAGTTGATGGCGAAGGCAATTTCTCTGTGATATCTGGAGCGACCACCAGCAAGGTGATCAGCATACCATCTTTATATAGTTCCCGGCACCAACTTGCATACTCGTTGGAACCGAGAACTAGGGGACAGATGTTGATGGTGTTTTCTAGGCACTACGTTATTCAAGCAGCACGACAGGGGTGAGAAAGGTAATTCACTTCTCGGTCAACATCACTAATGCCGACCCGACCACTAAAAGCCAAATAGTGAGAGACCGAGCACTTGGTGATAGGTGACTGACCACTTTTCCAGATAAACCGGGCACTATCAAGTCGGCAGAAGCATTCTCAGCATAAAAGACTATCATGACCGACCTCATGAAGACCGACCAGACAGGCGAGATATGCTCAAGATGACGACACCCTATTCTTGCAGATAAGATAAACAAATTATCCTACTCTCACAAGGAAATGAAGTCAGAATCCAAGAAGGAATAAGAAAAGTGAAAGCAACGTTGGATTAGAAATCCTTACAAGAGGAGAAGACTAAGTTCAACTAGGATTTCTTATGCAAATAGGAGTCTGATTTCTGTACTATTATAAATAGTAGGGCAGAGTATGTGTAAAAGGGCATCAAAAAATTAGGGGTCTGAGTCTTCAATCTCTGACTTGTAGAAAGCAAAAAGAGACCCGAAAAGAGTGTTTAAGTAATAAAAGTATCATCCCGTATGTGTCCGTGGACGTAGGTCGGATCCAAATCCACCGAACCACGTTAAATCTTCTTGTTGATTGGTGTGTTTATCTGTTTTTTGCTAAATTTGCCTTTGGTCCCCCATAACCAAACAAATTCACTATTGAAGGAGGATTTCCTCGGGAGTGATATTCCCATATTACCCTGAGACCAAAATCCACCGTCAACATATGGCTTTTTCTTTTACGTTCATCGGGCGTTCGAACGCCCTTACGTATTTTTTCATACAGTGAATATATTTTCTAGAGAAAAAAAGAATAAGACATGCAAAAATCAGAGTTAACAACACATGTAAATTATAAGTTCTTAAAATATTGGGCGAGATGTGTTATTTACCACTTTAAACATGTTTTATTCAGTCTAAACCTTTAAGTAACAATATATTAACCCCCAACGCATAAGTATAGAAAAACCTAAAATGTAGAAGATGACGAACTTAAACCAAGTCGAGTTTTTCCTTTGTCCTTACAAACGTATTAGCCCCGCCTCGATGCACTACGAATTTTTTGTGGCTAACGTTCTCGCAGGATTCTTGGTTGCTTCTTGTAGAAGGGACACTCATTTCTTCAAGAACACGAACTATGACAAATGGTGCAGACTTTTTTTTTTTTTTTTTTTTTTTTTGTAGACGTTAGACTCTCTAATTATGCTAAGGACAAAATGACAATTGAATGAAATGAAAATGAACCCAAAGGAGTTTATTTATAGAGATGAATGGTTGCCTTTATAAATGTACCTTTAATTTAAGGTTGCAATCCTTTAAAAGATCATGATCCTCCAACATATACTTTCACTTTAAAGGGTTATATCTATTCATTTTAATGACATATCATTTCAATTTGTGTCTTTCCCAAAGAACATATATAAAGGGACATGTGTTCTAATAAGACACCCTATAAATATACATGTTTATTTAGAAAATTTTCTACCTTCAACTTGCTAAATCCCTTGTAAAAATTGTTTATTTAATATTAAGTTGAAAATGGCATCGAAGACGGCTTCTTTTTCCAGGTAGTTCTTCCTCTAACAATCTCTTCGTTTTGAGTCTCCCCTTTGGCTTGCAGGAGATGTGTAAATCTCAATGGCACTTTTTCGAAGGATCCCATACGCCAGCTGCCATCGACAATTTCGGATGACAGTGAAAATCCATTGAGTAGACTGGTGCTGCTAGTATCTTGTTTCATTACATTTTTCAGAATTCCATTTTCATCAGGTTGGCAAAGTGATTGAACTATATCTGAACGTCCACATTCCTTTCTGTATTCTAATAATATACCAGATAGTTGATGAGACTCCAATGTTTGGTCAGGAATTGTCTGTAGATCAAATAAATACATTAAAGACATAAAAAAATAAAAAAGAGTTAAACTGAGTTAAAATATTATGTAAGATTTACCTCAAGCATCCATCTGACATACTTGACATTGTTGACATGGTGGTTCATGTCCAAATCACTCCTCTTAGGCTGCAAATTTAAATTTTAAATCAATATTTACTACTTTAGTCGGTGCTGTGGCTTTTAATCTTAGGGTTGCTATGAGATAGAATCAGTAGCTATCAAGTGTAATGAATGCGTGGTAGCCAGTAGGTGGTAATAGATATAGTAGTCAGGGCTGGCTCTGAAGTTTGGGTAGTCTCCTAGGCTGCCTATCCACCAAGTAAAAGTGGATTTTTACTAAACAATTTCACTGCTGTGCTTTTCAAGTTAAGTTGAAACCCAACCGTCCCGAACTTACATGAAGTTTGGTTTGATGTTTATATTTTACCTTCAAATCAGAGTTGACATATTTTGCTTTGTCATCCAACTTGGTGATCTTCTCTGGCACATCTTCTTTGATTGCTTGCTTCTCTATAAACCAAGGCGAAATTTCTGCCCTCACCTCTTCTGGGATTTTTGAGAGGCGCCTTGTTTTCTGATTCATCATCACCCATGTGCTGTTTCATTCATATTAAGTGGTTCTTAGTACATTAATCCTTGTTAAACTGAGTAAAGAATCATAAAGATGGATTCAGGTCCATTTCCATTTGGTATGTTTTCAGCACCTTAAAAGTGTGCTTTTTTTTTTGTCTATCCTACAATGTTGGTTGAAATAATTATAATACTTTTTATGTGACAAACACATTAGTGTGTAATGGTTAAGCGCATAAGACACACACACACACCTTGTAGCACGGGCAAAAATGTGCCCTGAGGCTTGGCTTCGGATAAGCCAGTCTCGGCGCATTCCATTCTTCCCTGAAGCTCCAACCCATGTGTCAATTTCCACAACCTCTCCCCTGCAAGTTGTTTTGTTAGCTGGCTATAACAGATCCATGCTGGGAAGAGATTTTCTTGGAACAAAGAAGCATATGCTAATGACCAACAGAACAACAAATTCAAAATTTGATCTTAGGTTCAGTTTCACTTATAAAATTAGCAATCCAAGTATAGTCTCTAGCTCAACATTTAAGAATCTAAGGGAAAATTAATCATTGTAGTTAAGAGCTACTAACTAGTTTGGTTCTGTCTCACTTTCTTGCTCACTTTCCAGTGCAAAGAATCCTTTAAAAAGCTATAATGATGCCAATTATATTACATTTCTTTAAGTTGCTATCAATAAGTTGTGAATATAGCGTCCCCAGGGGTATAGCTTGGTGGCAAAGGACTTGTAACTTAGTTGTCAGGTCCTGGGTTCGAGTCTAGCAGGTATATTTCTTGTAAAAGCCTAGAACAGAGATCAGGTCGGGTGGTTTGGCAGCGGAGTTTTCAACGTTTCAAAAAAAAAAGACGAGAATATAACATACACGAATTGTTTTTAATTCATTGACCAACACTGCTGTTAAAAAGTTTCACAAATTCTAGACTCTGATATTATGTTAGTTAAACAGCTTGAGCCAAAAGTTTAAACTATTAGGTAACAGTATAACATTACTATTAATGCAAAATTTAACAAGATGTAAATTGTAATGAAGATGGAAGCAAGAATTACCAGATTGGATAGTGATCAATTTCAACTTGCATTCTAGAGACAACCCAGATGAGATTGTTCCTCATCATTCCATGTGTGGCTCCAAAACCATTGCTGAGAAGTCCCGACATCCATACATGATTCAATGCTGTTTCCTACAACTCAAGAAACACTTCCTATGAACACAAATTAACAAACTGCAAAAAGTTCTATGAACATTTTCCCAAGCCAACAAAAGCTCTGTGCTCATATGCATTGGGATTGAACGAGCATTAATTAGACTTTTTAGTTTAGTTTTATCACCTGAAAAAGATTAAGTATGCTCTCAAGTGTTGCAGTTTTATCAGGACCAACTTCATATGACCGAATAACAACTGTCTGTCTGTAACCAATACCTCCTTCGATGATCAGTCCTTGTCGATAAGGATCAACAAACTGCTTATTTGTCGGAATATTTTGTCGAATTTGCACTTCATTCATGTAGCAGCCTTCCTTTTCAGCAGCAACAGAAGCAACACAAGTGCTTGCAACTCCAGTTGTTTGGCTATGCAAATCAACCTTAGTGCTTCTAGTAGAATTCCCACTGTAACTGACATTATTTTTCAGCTTCTGCTTATTAGGATCATGATTATTGCTCGCTGAAGAGCATCTTATAGGACAGAAGATTTTATAAGAAAAGGTAGAAGCCATTAATTAACAACTTCTTTTTCTTTTCTTTTTTTTTTCTTTTTTTTTTCTGAACAGTTTGGAACTGAGAAAGGAAATGGAAATGGTTTTATAGTGGCTGGTACGTTGGACGGATTTGTCAATGATTTTAAAAAAATGAGGGAACCTTCTTGGAGGATTTTGTATACAATCAAGAGGGTCTTTGATTATTGCAGAAAGCAGGTGTTTTTGTACAGCACATTTGGGCCGCTCTGAGTTTTTGGGATCATAAATGATTTTTTAAAATATGTAATATAATAAATATAAAAATCATATTATTTTATATTTTGATCAACTCCTTAACATAATTAAGTATGTGTTTCACATTAACAAAATTTAATTAACCCCTAATTTTATCCTAAATTTAAGGGTTCCATCTAATCGAGCTGCTTGTATGGACTGTCCTCAGAGCCACTCTCGTTGTTGTTTCTCCTTCATATAAATCGTTAGGAAAAAAATTGACAGTAATTTCTTTTTGTCATTTTTAGAAGTGTAAAAAACGGAGAGTTTGGTGATGGGTTATTTCATTGGCATTTATGGTCTAGAACTTGGCTCAATATTTTCGAATAGGTGATTTTTTTTTTTACTTCTTTGTTCTTTAGTTGGAACAAACATACTCTTCGATGACTGTTCATTTGAGTGTTTCTAAATGCAAAATTAGATAACAAATAAACATAACTTGTGACTGTGATATATATATATATATTTGGAATGTTGGATATCCTGCCGTCAAATATCTCTTTTGGGTTTAAGTGGAACAGTTAAAATCTCCGTCTGTCCTAGGCTCTTATAAGAAACGCACTCTCTAGATTCGAACTCAAGACCCCAAAGTAACATTCTGAATCCTATACCACCAAGTCACGTCCCTTGAGGACGTGACCGTGATATCTACAAGAACAAGTACCCCTTTTCTCTCTAGAGTGTCTATTATGTCATCAAGATTCTTCATCTCAACAACTATCACTGTGTTTTGTGTGCTTTTAAGATAGCATATAATTAAGAAGGTCTAGATAAATTTTCTAACAGAGAAAAGCCAATGAATATTTATGCAAGTATGAGTAAGTAACATTTTTTTTTTGGAAACATTAAAAATTCCGTCGTCAAATCATCTGATTCGAGTTTAAATAGAACAGGTAAAACTCAAAACTGTCACAGACTCTTATAAGAAACGCATCTCCTGAATTTGAACTCAAAACCTAAAAGTCAGATCTGAAACCTTATACCACCAAGCCATCCGCATTATTTTTGACACTTTTCGTGTAATGTAAATTGTTAGCTTTTTGACCCAATAAGGTACATTACTTGCTTTTCGAAGATGACAAGTATGCGAAGTCAAGATGCATGGTCACTTTTAATAATAAGAAATAGAGTTTGATACTAAAAAAAATAACAAAATGAGACAACAATTGCTTCTGATGTTTTCTAAAAATAAAGACAATTGATTTTACCTCAAATGATCAGTTCTCTGTTAAAGCTTCCAACATAAGGTCGATACTTGCTATGTTGAAAAGCATAGCCATTGCAATTCACGTTTTCATACTAAGAAAGTGCAAAAGTATATTAAATGTTATTGAAGGTTACTTTATTTCATAATTAAATTGTGATTATTTATGCCTTCCACATGGTTCGGAAAAATAATGGGAACAAGTTTATACGTGATTAAATCTCTTAATTAATAATGTGTATTTTTTAGATTGGCTTAATTCATCAGTAAAAGAGGGTAATATCTTATTAGTAAGACATGTCATCACATATGTTATCAGAATCACTCTCAACTGACCAACTTAAGAGATATGAGCGTAAGAGTTTGGAACAAAACCTTCAATACATAGGTGATGAGCGGTTAATATATCCATATTTACCACCTCCTTATCTCGTATTTTATCGATTATTCCGAGTCTTATGAACATTCTAATGTGTTTTGGGTATGTTTTGTAGGTTTAGATGAAATTACGGCTAAAGCGAACTTATCGAGCGACGTATCGGCAAAATCAGAGCAAAATCAGGCCACATTCCTGAACTCAGCATGCTCGTCGCGACGCAGTCCAGTGTTATTTCAAGATAGATTTGTTCAGCATCGCGACACAGGTCAATGCGCGTCGCGACGTCCGAGTGAAGCAGCCAGCGTCGCGTGCTGGGCCATGTGTGTCGCGACGCGACCACGAAACCTAGTGTATTACAAGTATTCCAAATACAATGATTGGTAGTTACAAGGAAATCCAAAATAGGCTTAATTTTAGCCAAGCAGACCCTCTCGGCAGACCCTGAAATCAGACCCTCACGTCAGACCCACGCAGCAGACCCTGAGAGCAGAGGCAGACGCTGAGAGCGGAGGTAGACGCTGAGAGCAGAGGCTGACGCTGAGAGCGGAGGTAGACGCTGAGAGCAGAGGCTGGCGAGCAGAGGCAGAGGCTGGCGAGCGGAGGCAGAGGCTGATGAGCGGAGGCAGAGGCTGATGTGCGGAGGCAGAGGCTGATGAGCGGACCCTCACGAGCGGACCCTGAAATCAGCCCAAATCTTCACTATTCCGAGGCTTGTTGATTTCAACAATATCCTTAAAACAAATTCGTCCCCTATCGAAGGTGCAGTAGAACGTGAGACGATTGTTTCCCAGGATACAACAGAAACCGAACGAGTATGGGCACCACCAAAACCTGTTACCAACGAACCACAAAAGTGTTTAAACTCTTCTCAAACAAAACAAATAAACCCGAGGATGATTGTTTTGGCCAAAACCAAAAGCTGTATGTTGTGTATATTCTGTATATTCTTAAACGAAAATACATCATGCCTTTTTTATAGGAAAAATAAGATAAGTATGCCATTAATCATATTAATGAGGGACCTTTCGATTGAAGTAACAAATTAATTAATGGAATTAATTAACTGTTAGGGAACTTCAAAGGTTTGGAAAAATAAAGAGACAAGCAAAAATTGGCTGGGCTGAGCCCGCACAATTTGGTCTGGCATTCGTGTACGCAGGACGCGCGGGTGTACACGAGCCAAGCCTGTTCGGATTTTTATTTGCACCCCCATGCACGCGCACGTAGAAAGAGCCTCTATCCTTATAACTCTTACCCATATACATGTGAGTAATCATATATAAAGACAATTTCTCTCTTATAGCTTTCCCATGTTGGACAAGCACATTTTTCTTTATTTTCCAACACAAATGGGTGAACTTTGAGCAACAATTTCTCATTCACCCAAGCACCAATTTAAGCATATACCATTTCGAACTACTCACGGAGGAGTATCCGAATCATTCAATAACAACCACTAACACGAAGTGGATCATGCTTAAAATTGAGCCTCAAAATGCTTACTCATAAGCATTTTTCCAACACCTAGTTCGTGAAGAACTCCTGTTACTTAAGAAGGAAGCTCCTGACAACTCCTATATAAGAATAAGCAGTCCAAACCTTAAAATATCATACTTTTAAAGACCACAAAGTAGAGAAAAACACCTAGAGTAAGACATGAACGAGATTCTCAACCAGTACTAGAGATTGAAGACTGCAACAAGAGTTCTTTCTGTCTCTTCTTTGCTAGTTTTATCTTTATGAGTTCTTGGCTTGTAATAATGATTGGTGTGTGTTTATTGAACATTATGATTAACTAAATCATTGATCTAGGGTTGTGATGAATCTTAAGCATAATATTTATTTAAAAAAAAAAGTGTTTAATTAAATTGTATCTTTTTATTCTTTTGGATGTGTTCTTGGATTAATAATTATTCTCTGCGTTTTATTGTCTGGCCAAAAATAGAATAGTTGCGGCAAATCCCTAGGAATTTGACAAAAAAAAAAATTTGGTTTAGGCTTGAGAATAATAGCGCATGATCTAATTCTGCTAAATAGATTTTTGTACATGATAGAAATATACCTACATGGCATGCGTAGCCAATAGTAGAACTTAATCTTAATGAATTTGGGTTAAGTTAGTTAACATAAACATATACTTAATTGACTTATTCAGAATATTTCTATCTGACTATCAAAAGAGGCTAGTAGATATGTAGCTGATGAGCGGAAAATATATCAATATTTACCGCCCCTTTTACTTAATATTTTGTTTAGTTTCTCGGGTTTGATGAACATTTTGATGTGTTTTAGTTTATTTTGCAGATAAAATAATATTGGGACACAATGAAATCATTTAGGACGAAATGTGGGTCAAATAAGGGCAAAAATTGAACTTAAGATATTAATTTTGGAGATTGGAAACTTGAAAGGGCATTTTAACGAAGTGCAGTTTTGGAAATTTCAGTTTTGCGCATCTGTCGTATTTTGGGCATAACCTTTTACTCCGATATTGGATTGAGCTGATTCAAGTTCCAGATTAAAGAAGACTCAAAGATCTACAACTTGGAAAGACAAAGTAATTTAAAATTATGAATATTTCATGCCCGAAATTGATAAACCATCCAGAAGTGTGTTGTGTGTTAATTATTAAATCATTTTCAAAGCAAAAAAATAAATTAATAAATAAATAATAAAAATTATCAAATCACCACCAAACATGATAAGCAATTAGTGGAGCAATTAATAATGGATTTGTGTGGAGCAATTAGTGGAGCAATTAATAATGGATTTGGTGGATGATTTGATGGAGGCACAATTTTTCCTATAAATACCAAGCCATTTCATTTGTAAATTCATACTTCTTCTAAGGAATTCCTTAAGAATACTAAGAAGATTGTATCTTGTTTGTTTATTTACAGCTTTCAGTAATTAATTTCCGCTTTCGCACTTTCTTTTCTTTACTTATCAGTTTTTACTTTCCGCAATTTACTTTTACGCACAGTACTTTTCTTTCTTTAATTTTCAGTTTTTACTTTTCAGTAATGAGGAGATAACTCCCCTTTGCTGGGGAAAAGGTAAAACTTTTATTACTAATATTTAGATTAATCTCCCTTAATTATTATATAATATAAACTTTAAAAACCTGACTTAACGAGGATACCACCGCCATATTGGTCGGTTGATAATTATTTAAATTGGTTTTAACCTGACTAACTGGATATCGCCTGATTGGTCGATTGGTAATAAATTATTATTTGACTGAATCAGGATACCGCTTATATTGCTGGTTGGTAATTATCATGCAAAGTTAATATATTATATTAAGGGAGATATCTCTAAAATAGAAGTAATAAAAGTGGATCCTTTTTACCTCAGCATTTTCTTTTATTGTACTTTTACTTTATTTACTTTTCAGCATTTACTTTTCAGCAATTTACTTTTCAGCAGCAAATTACTTTCAGCATTTACTTTTCAGCATTTAATTTTCGGTATTTAATTTCAGCATTTACTTTCCGTCATTTACTTTTCAACAATTTACTTTTCAGCATTTTACTTTATGTCTTTTATTTTATTTAAGTTTTTAACTAGCCCTAGTTATGTGTCGTAACTAAGTTAGTTATCTGGGGTTGTGATGAATTCTAATATCACCGGTTTTATAGGGTTATTTTATAGTTTGGAGTTTACTTATTAAGTCTTAAGCTTAATGCTTCTTGTTGTCTGATCACCAATAAGATTGATGTGGTAAATCTAAAATAAACTTGACAAATGAATTTTAGGTTTCAGCCTTAGACTTAATAGCCCACGATCTTCCTTGAGGATAGATAACCCTTTAATAGATTTCCTTACAGGATAGACATATACCTGTTGGGCAGGGGTAGCCATAATTGGAACTTAAACTTAATGAATCCAGATAATTTGGTTGACATAGACATATGGTTCAATTGGGTTAAACTCGGTATTTACGTCTGACCATCGACATAGGCTTTTGCATAATTTAGTGTTCCAGGTTAGTAAACTGATTTATTACACAACCATGAAATAACCACTTCATCTTTTAAAAGATATTAGAAAGATTCACAACCCTAGATAGTTTTTAATATTGCATTTTCTTAAACCGACTTTTGTGCAATTTTATTTACTTTTTTTAAATTTAGAATCATCACCATTTCAAATCAATCAATCAACCTGTTAGATACTAGTAATCATTGACCTCATAAAATTAATAGATTAGGTATTAAGTCATCGTGGGATCGATACTTTTTATACTACTTGAACGATACATACGCTTGCGTTATACGTGTGTGTTTACACCGGTCAAGTTTTTGGCGCCGTTGCCGGGGACTTATTTTTCTTGAGTTATTAATTTTGAAGCTATCTAATTTACTTGTATCTAATTTTCTTTATTTTATTTTGTAATTTTTATTTCTTTCTTTTTGTTTTAATGTGATTGAAAAATGGAACATTATTGGGAGATTGAAAGATTACGAGCTTTACTAGAAGAAGATACACCCCAAATCTGGGAGGAACAGTCCGGTTTTCTGAGGTCTGTTGTCCAGCCCAACAACTATCACTTGATTCCAAAACCAAGCAATACCACATTTGCTCAACAGAACGCAATGAGGAGATGTGACGTATGTAATGGTAACCACCAGAGAGATCATTATGAGTACAACTACAATCCAGGGTGGCAGAGCTATCAAAATCCTTCATGGTATGAAGAATCATCATACTTTCCATCTCATCCACCATCCATCTACGATCTTCACCAAGAACCAGAACCATCAGAGGAAGATCAGTTGATTCACATGCTCAAAGATTGGTTCGAGGAACGGGAAGCTCAATTTGATGCACAAATTCAGAGTCAAGCGGTGTCTATACAGAGGATGACAGATCAAGTTAGACAATTAACAGATAACCTGAATCACATATCTCACGGAGCAAATTCAAATAATACTGAAGAAGCCTTCGATTATCCTGAGATTCATCATAACAGAGGACGAGGCTGAGCAGTATCAAGAATCAGAGGTATCAGTTCAGGAGCCTGAACCAGCAAAGTCTCAAATTGATTTTTATTATTCTGACTCTGACGAGGATAAAGAAGCTGAGCTATTTGTACCAACTGCACAAACAAAGGAGGATGAAACTTTCTTTCCTCCAAATGAAGATCTTGGAGCTTCCATTGCACAAATGTTTGAAGAAGATCTACCTGAGCCAATCATTTCACTCAGATCAGAGGATGGAGACCTAAAAATAGACATAACTTTACATCCTCAGATTGACACTTATGAAGCATGCATTTCACAGATGACGGACATAGAATTGAATACGAAAATTTTAAAATACATATGTGAAGAAAATGTGGAGCAAGAAGCAGAGCAAATGTCTGAACTTATTGAGAATCCAATGCATTCAGGCGAAACATCACTGTTTTGGGGAGTACAAATCAAAGATATCACCCAGAAGCTTGACAGAATGGAACTCCCATTCCAAGTCAAGCACCATACAAGACCTCCTGATTTTCTTTCTTTCTTTTCAGGAACCACTGGAGCAACAAAGGTTAAAAAGGTGGCACAAGCACTGAATGGGACAAAAGTCTTTTTGCCCCTTTACCGTTGGAAGAAACCCTTCGAAAGCAACGCTCACGGGATTGTCTTTAATCGGACATCCAAAACGACGCTGAAACCTCATTGACAGATGGATTTCAGTCACGTCTGGCTGAAGATGAAAACTTTAGCGCTAGCAGGGAGGCAACCCATGCACTTTGTTGTAATTTCTATTTTTATATTTTGTGTATACATGTTGTAGAGTTTTTAATTTTGTGTGTTATTTTTGTAGGGAAAAGCTCAACCAAAGCATAAGACAGAAGGAATGGTGTTTGGCAAAGATAAGAGATAATTCATTAGCGATGGCTGAGTAAGGAATGGATTCTTGAGACGCATCCTAATGAATTTATACTAAGCGAATGGCGTATTGCGTACACAATTCTATTGCCTTAATTATTGATTTGATTTGTTTTTCTGTTGTAATTATTTTTATTTTCGTAGACATAATCCAGACTTTTTGACCTTTCACGATTTCTTTTGTTGTTTAGCTAACAAACGTCCTATGGAAGATACTAGTGCTATTATTACTCACCCTTTTTCAGGTACTATAAATTCAACTCATCATTGCACTTTTGAAGACATCCAGAGTAAAACATGGAAGCCACTTTAAGAAGACGAGTTGAAAACATCTGTGTGTTTTGCGGTACTAGTGTTGGTGTTAAGCCACAATACGTAGAAGCAGCACATGAATTGGGTCGAGTCTTAGCAGCAAGTAATATGCACTTAGTATATGGTGGAGGCAATCTTGGACTAATGGGGATCGTTTCAAAAGCCGTACAAGAATGAGGCAGTCACGTTTTGGGAATCATCCCAAAACCCATGGCAGAGGAAAATCTTATTGAACCATCAAACGGAGAGGAACTTATTGTGCCAGGTATGTCTGAACGACTAGTAGAAATGATTAACCGTGCTAATACTTTTATTGCTTTGCCAGGTGGCTTGGGCACATTAGAGGAAATTTTTATAGTGCTATCTTGGGCGAACCTGAACATACACCAGAAACCAATTGGGCTGTTTAACGTTGATGGATTTTATGATTTTCTTTGTGTGTTTCTTGATGATGCTCGGAGAAATGGGTTCGTGTCAAAACCTTTAAAAGAACTCATCTTTACTGCCAGAACTGCTCCGGATCTAATTGACCAAGTCTTAGCCTATGAACCAAAAATTGACCATACCATTTCAAAGATAAATTGGTCCGAGGACGATCGTGGTAAAAGGCGTTGGATTAATCTGGATCTTAACCTTTAATTTTATGTAGAATTTCAGCTAACCATGTATTATCTTCTAAACTCTTCTTCTATCTACGGTTTAAGACATGGGGGACAATGTCTCATTTAGGTTTGGGGGAGGAAATTAGTTGATCAATATCTTTTTTTATTTTTAGTCCAATTTTTTTTTGAAAAATACAAAAAAAAATTGCAAAATTTTCAAAAATTACAAAAATATTTTACGTTTTTGTGTTTTTATTTTGACTAAAAAGGTGAAATTGGTAAGAGATAGCTGAGTAAGGAGTTTCCACTCGTGAGACGTATCTCAAACCGAATTCGGAACAAGTTAATTTTTGTTTATTTCCTTTTGAATTATTTAATTTGTGAATTCTCCATAATACTGACTAAAATGAATCTTCATATGCTCAGTTAGTAGGTATTATCAACATGCATAGTAACATACAGACATGAGCTATAATTGAAAAGTTTGTAATATTCAGTACTCTAGTTTAATTGGAGGAAGCATCTAAAAAGTGATGGAGTAAGAAAAAAAAAAAACGTCTGAGATCCGAGTTATTAAGTCTGTAAGGGTGTTTTAACACCTAGTGCCCTAAAGCCAACTGGTTTGGGAGTCACTGGCCCAAAGCTCGCTACATGGATCAAAGATGCAGCAAAAATATATATCTGAAGTCTGAGTAGTTAAGTCCGTAGGGGTGTCTTAACACCTGGTGCCCTAAAGCCAACTGGTTTGGGAGCCACCGACCCAACAATCGCTACATAGACGGAAGGTATTGTATATAAATAAAAAAAAAATCAAAAATCAAAGAAAAAAATCAGAAAAATGAGAAAAATTATTTCATTGCTACAAAAAGTTGTGAATTCTGATAAAACTTTAGGACAAAAATTAATCTCTTATCAACTGCATTTGTGACTGTTGTGGTAAAAAATGAGTTGTTTAATATTTTGTCGGCTGTGTATATGGAGAATGATAAATATAATATGAGAATTTACTTATTCAGTAATTTAGAAATAAAGAAAACAACTAGTAACTTGGAGTAGAAGTTTCACCAGATTAGTCACTAACTTCGTTATTCTCTTATCGCTTGTCTTTTTGCTTTTGTGTGCATTAGTTTCACTACCTTTTTACTTTTGTAAAATATTTATGGGTATCATTACTGTAAACCCTCACGAGACTACAACTCGTCCACTAGAGACACCTAGGGGTTTAAAGGCTTGTTGCATATGCTAAATGCAACCGTGATCCCTACGAAAGTGGCTTAGTTTAATTTTAATTGTTTCTTGTATTTTATTTTGTTGTTTTGCTCGAGGACTAGCAAAATGTTAGGTTTGGGGGTGTGATGAGCGGAAAATATATCAATAATTTACCGCTCCTTTTACTTAATATTTTGTTTAGTTTCTCGGGTTTGATGAACGTTTTGATGTGTTTTAGTTTATTTTGCCGATAAAATAATATTGGGACACAATGAAATCATTTAGGACGAAATGTGGGTCAAATAAGGGCAAAAATTGGACTTGATATATTAATTTTGGAGATTGGAAACTTGAAAGGGCGTTTTAACGAAGTGCAGTTTTGGAAATTCCAGTTTTACGCATCTGTCGTATTTTGGACATAACTTCTTACTCCGATACTGATTCAAGTTCCAGATTAAAGAAGACTCAAAGATCTACAACTTTGAAAGACAAAATAATTTTAAATTCTGAAGATTTCATGCATGAAATTGATGAACCATCCAGAAGTGTGTTGCGTGTAATTATTAAAGTCATTTTCAATCATTTTCAAAGAAAAATAAATAAATAAATAAATAATAAAAATTATCAAATCACCACCAAACATGATAAGCAATTAGTGGAGTAATTAATAATGGATTTGGTGGAGCAATTAGTGGAGCAATTAATAATGGATTTGGTGGATGATTTGATGGAGGTAAAATTTTGCCTATAAATACCAAGCCATTTCATTTGTAAATTCATATTTTCTTCTAAGGAATTCCTTAAGATACTAAGAAGATTGTATCTTGTTTGGTTATTTACAGCTTTCAGTAATTAATTTCCGCTTTCGCACTTTCTTTTCTTTACTTTTCAGTTTTTACTTTCCGCAATTTACTTTTACGCACAATACTTTTCTTTCTTTAATTTTCAGTTTTTACTTTTCAGTAATGAGGAGGTAACTCCCATTTGTTGGGGTAAAAGGTAAAACTTTTATTACTAATATTTAGATTAATCTCCCTTAATTATAATATATAAACTAGTTAAAACCTGACTTAACGAGGATACCGCCATATTGGTCGGTTGGTAATTATTTAAATTGGTTTTAACCTGACTAAACTGGATACCGCCTGATTGGTCGGTTGGTAATTAATTATTAATTTGACTGAATCTGGATACCGCCTATATGGCTGGTTGGTAATTATCATGCAAAGTTAATATATTATATTAGGGGAGATATCTAAAATAGAAGTAATAAAAGTAGATCCTTTTACCTCAACATTTTCTTTATTGTACTTTCACTTTATTTACTTTTCAGCAATTACTTTCAGTATTTACTTTTCAGCAATTTACTTTTAGCAATTTACTTTCACCATTTACTTTTCAGCATTTAATTTTCGATATTTATTTCAGCATTTTACTTTCCGTCATTTACTTTTCAGCAATTTACTTTTCAGCATTTTACTTTATGTCTTTTATTTTATTTAAGTTTTACTAGCCCTAGTTATGTGTCGTAACTAAGTTAGTTATATGAGGTTGATGAATTCTAATATCACCGGTTTATAATGGGTTATTTTATAGTTTGGAGGTTTACTTATTAAGTCTTAAGCTTAATGCTTCTTGTTGTCTGATCACCAATAAGATTGATGTGGTAAATCTAAAATAAACTTGACGAAGGAATTTTAGGTTTCAGCCTTAGCCTTAATAGCCCACGATCTTCATTGAGGATAGATAACCCTTTAATAGATTTCCTTACAGGATAGACATATACCTGTCGGGCGGGGGTAGCCATATTTGGAACTTAAACTTAATTAATCCAGATAATTTGGTTGACATAGACATATGGTTCAATTGGGTTAAACTGGGTATTTGCGTCTGACCATCGACAGAGGCTTTTGCATAATTTAGTGTTCCAGGTTAGTAAACCGATTTATTACACAACCATGAAATAACCACTTCATCTTTTAAAAGATATTAGAAAGATTCACAACCATAGATAGTTTTTAATATTGCATTTTCTTAAACCTACCTTTGTGCAATTTTATTTACTTGTTTTTAAATTTAGAATCATCACACCATTTCAAATCAATCAATCAACCTGTTAGATACTTGTAATCATTTGACCTCATAAAATTAATAGATTAGGTATTAAGTCCTCGTGAGGTCGATACTTTTTATACTACTTGAACGATACGTACGCTTGCGTTATACGTGTGTGTTTACGCCGGTCAGTAGCGTTCTAAGTTAATATTTCATAATAATATCCAATTGAATGAAAAATGCAACCATTCTTTGTTTGAGCGCTTAGGTGAAGTTACAACCATATATTCTTCTATTGCATAAGGTGTCCCAAAAATTTTTGTTTTTTTTTATTTAGTTTTTCAGTTAATTAAATTAGACAAATCTCTCTCTAATCATTTATTTAGTTTAAGTTAATTATGTTTAGTTTTAGTATTTATAGAAGGAATAATAAGTTATTGTGGGTACGATATCCGACTTATTATCACTATATAACTTGAACGATATATGCGGTAATAAAATCGCGATCAAGACTTCAGAGGTTGGAATAAAATCACGAGGGATTAGAACATCAACGTCCAAGCGTGCAAAAAAAAAAAAAATTGAAGGATGGATTCTTATATTAAATATTACTAAAAACTTAAGTGAGGTTTGAACTATGACGTATTCAATGATGAAATCTAATTTAAATTTACATATAATCTCATCCATAGATTTGAAATTCAAAATTTTGTTTGGTTTGATATCACACCGATTTATGGGATGGTTAATTTTTAACAAGTGGAACCTAAAATTGAAGGCTTTTAAGAGGACTCAACAACCAAAGGCTTCAGCTGCAATTAAGCAGTGCGCTAAAAATATCACCTAAAATTTCTAGCTTTAAAGAAAATATTGCACAACAAGATGCCGAAATCGTCTTCTCACCTATAGAAAAAAAGAAGCATTCATTATCAATTTAAATACATATTTTTAACACATCAATTCATGACAATAATAAAAAGTGAAATGTCCCATAAATAGCCCGGAAATGGCTAGCAAAGCAACTCTTTCAACTAAGTTTGCATGCACTAACAGAATTAATATTACTACATTGTAGATAGTATATCAATTATGACTAGTGTATGTAAGGGCGGTCCTCAATTGTCTTGGGCCTTAAATTAGTTTTTAAAATCGGTTTTTATTGATAAATGGTAAAAAAATATAAAAATTATACATAAAAAAATGAAATTTTATAAGATTTAAAATCCTATTTTTAAATTAAATTTTAGACCCTAATTAGTTATCTGTCTCGAGTGTTCTTGAGATCTCATGTGAGTGCATAAAAAAAAAATACATGGGTATCAACATTATGAATTGTAGTACTAGTATATCCAAAGAAATGACTTTACTCTAAGTGCAAAACCTGAGTAGCAGCCTCTGTCAGTCTTTGAATGATCAGTTACATACGTCAAAAGAAAACATAGTATCAGATGAAAAGAACAAGAAAAACAAAAACAAGACATGAAATTACTCCAGAGTTAAATGACAACAGTCAAGAAAGTGACAGATGAAAATGCTCACTTCACTTGTAGACACGGTTCGGTTCGTTTCGATATAATCATAAAAAAATTATAATATTCGGTTTTTAAAATAACTGTTCGGTTTTTCTCTGTTAGCTGTGTAGTTAGTAGTTGATAATTGTGTAGTTGTATATTTAATATGGTAGTTATGTATTTAATATGATAGTTGTATAATGCTTATATAAATGCCTCTTATTGTAGTTCTAAATTCAAGCAAATGTTAATACACATTTTCTTCACAAATTCTCACATTCTCTTTTAAAAAAATTGAAATGATTTCTAATGTTGGTTCGGTTCGTTTTAATTTCAGTTTTTCCATTTTTTTTTACAATAATAATAATAAAAAAAAATTAATAATATTTATTGCATTTAATATTTATTCAAAAAATATTTACATTATAACTCTTCTATCACCAACTATGCAAAAAAAATTTTGTTCACATACAATTATCATTTAAATTATTTAAAATGTAAGGAAAATAAAAAGAATTATTACCAAAAAAAAAATTATAAAAATTTCATGATTAATCATAATTAAACACCAAATAAATTTAATAACATAACAAATATAATATTTAAAAAAAACATGATTTAGACTTAAAAAATTCAAGAAATCATATTATTCAATTAATTCAATTCGGTTTGATTCGAACATTTTTTTAATTTAAAAAATAAACAATTATTTTTTAAAATTAAAAAAATTATCATTTCGATCCGTTTTTTCGATTTGATTTGATTTTTCAACTTCGGTTATTTTTTGTCAACCCCTATTTCCGAAGACAGAACGAGTGCTACTCTGGTAAATGTACACCATGGTCTTATAAATAACATAAAGAAAATATTTTCAGAAAATATACACAAAGAACTAGATTTCAGGACAGATCTAAAATATAATTATTAGAGTTGGTGCTTTAAGTGCCAATTCATATCATATTTATGATCTATTCATGAGTACGAGTAATCAATTTTTCATAATATTACCCATTTAATGGTAACACTTTGTAACACCCCGCCAGAGGCAGGATGCTATCGGCAGGAGACAGGATTGACCCATCTCCATAAGCCTCTGAATTTACCGAAAATTCGACATGATGTATCCTAAAAACTGGACAACCTGAATCGCAGTCCAGCATCAATGGGAAACTAAGAATACCTCAAACAAATAAAAAGACCTCATGTCCACACAAATTTCATCAAAATCATATCCTAGGGGCTCCGCCCACACCATCTATCAACATTCAAGGGATCTGTGCCCACTACACCATAAACAATCAAAATATTTACTAATATATTTACCAGGACACTTGCGGGGGTGACTGCCGCTTGGGGATCCATGCCTCGAGCATGACTTCCATAATTGAAATGGTTGACTGATCAGGTAGCCAACCTGCAAAACCAGCAAACTGGTTTGGTGTGAGTTATAAGAACTCAATAAGTAACCATGCTAGTATAATAACAAACAAGTCAAGTATAAACTTTAAACAATCAAACAAATCAAACATATCAGCAGTTTATTGGAATTACTAAATTGTTACGGGTTCAGATTTTATTATCTTGTTATTATCCTTTATACTTAACCCATGTCAAGCTTTCATATTCACATATCTACATATGCACTAATCTAATAGCTAACATCCAAAGCATACAAAGCAAAACATGAATACCATAGAGTACATCATTTAATATCAAATACATTTTAATCACATGAAACATGAAGTCATACATATATACTTTTATCACAATTATCCACCTTTGAAATATCATCAAATTGGTAACTCAAACAAGTTGTCTTCTATTCAGATACAACTATTTTCAATACCAAAACAAACTTACTTTAACTCTTAATAAACTTTTTTCAATACCAAAAACCTTATGATAATTTAACATTCGTATCTCTTTCACAATATACTTATATACAATACAAACTTATCACATACATTCTATAACATCTTATGGTCACACTGATTCACATGTAATTCTTTTCATTCCAAGCACATATACACCATCCATACATATCACAATATCTACCATACATACACATATACTCAAGCATACATAACACTCAAGGCATCCAAGAACACACAATCAAAACAACACATACAAATGAGTTGGCTCACACATACAATGCTCGTACGAGACTCATTACCTATTTTAGAATAGGTATGAGATGAATGTTAGGGTTGGTGCTCGGAGTGCCAATCTGGATCGTATTTATGTCCGATTCATGAATACGAACAATACATTTTTTCATAATATTACTTATTTAATGGTGGCATCTCTTGTCTTTTATATACATATTCGATCTAATTATGATTAGATATCTAATTAAGATTAGATTGAAACTAAATCTAATTTAGTGATACATGTATATTAGACAAAGACCTTAGGATTTACAATGTAGTGCGCAGTTACAACGTAGTTTGTAATTGACATTGGGAAGCGTCACTATAAGTTGTATATCCTTAAATAAAGTTCATAGTCAAGATTTACTAACACGGGTCGGTTAGTACAATCCGCTGAGACAAGTACATCTCGTATATCGTGACTTGGTCCGATAGTTTATCCTAATGAACCATCAGTCTTGGAAGACTTGTATAGACATGTAGGTGTTTATTTGATAAACACTGAACGACTCAATGAGGATTTCCTAATAGATGGTACACCAACGTCAATAGGAATCTTCTCGAGTTAAGCGAGCATAGTGGTCCTTCGACTTGAGATACCACAATGGATATATAAGTTATCCTCCACACTTTGATGGCAGTCACGTCACCGATCTATTTAAATCAGACCTCCGCCTATTCATTGGGTGTGGATTGATGCTCATGATATCCAGTGCGTATCAAGATAGAATCCGTCAGTCCCGTGTACAGAATATAGGTATCCTACACGTGTTTGCGATTTAGTAAATCCATGTCCGTGGTATAACTTCGGAAGCGAGTTCCGAGTGTTATTTAGAGATGTTAAATTTGAAAGTCGACTATATTATACCATAAGGATTTGACGTTCTTATCTACGTCCCAGGTATTATATGGATAGCCTGTGACGGATGGATTATACGTATGTAATGACCTCGACTTGCATAATTTAGTGAGATTATCTGTGGTCATCATAATTCATGAGTGGGTGAATTATGGACACGAAATTGGATTTCGTGACGGATAAACCTAAACTTAAAGAGTCCCACAATATGAAGTGTACTCGTTGAGCTCTTGGGCAACACCTTATGAATAATACCGATTATTCATAATATTTCATCGGATTAAATGAGTTAATTCAAATCATTTAAACGGTTAAACGAAAACACATGCTTTAGGAAATTTTGGTCAATTAATAATTAATGTGTATTTGTATTTGATACAAAATTTGATTTGATACATATTAATTAATTGTCAAATGAGATTTTGACACATGCCATTAATATATGTATTTATTATTTATTGTAAATAAAAATACATATATAATAATAATTAAATTAATTAATTATTTAGATATTTAAATGTTAAATATTTGAATAATTAAATGATATTCTTTTTCATAATTGTTATGAAAAATGTTTAATTATTATTGGTTACATGTGGCATGTTTTAATTAAGCTTAAGATGTGCAAATTTGATTTGCTAACATAAAGCTTGATTTTAATTTAATTAAATTAAATTAGAAATTGACCAAAATACCCTTCTTTAAGTCGGCAAATTGGCTTTTTAAAGTGAATTTTTTTTTTCTTTTCTTTTTCTTGCTTACTATGGCCGAAACCCTTCTTCTAAAATACTCTCAAATTTGCTTGATGATTCAAGAAAGAAAAGTGAAGAAAATCAAGAAAAAGCCTAAGGAATTAAGAGAATTAAAGGTAATTCTTTATATCCCTAAGCTTAGAAAGCATGTTTCTTATTCTTGAGCATCTAGAGAGATTCTAGGGTTTCTTCATTTCTTAGAATTTGGGTGTTTTTGATTTGGAAGATGGATTAGAAGGCTTGGTGCATGTGTGAAGTAGTATTGAATGATATTATTGTAATATTTGTTCAATTTGATCATTTGATAATCTGTTACCATTCTAGAGTGTTATGAATACTATTGTAATGCCTAGAATTATTCTTGGGTGCTTCATTAGTGGTGGCTTGGATTGGTGTTGTGATTAATGTTGAGAAAATTGGATTTATAGGATGAAAAATGATATTATTTGTTACAAAATCAGATCTGGAAAAATTGGGTTTATTGTGATGAAAATTATGTCTTATAAATATATTGGATGTGTTTTGGGTATTGGAACAATTTTCGGAAACTGTTTCGGAGTTGAAATATGCGAAAACAGCGAAAAACGGTGTTACCGGGTGACTTTTGAGCCAACCGGGCGATGGCTGCCCAAATACTATTGGAGCTGACCTGGGCAGCCCCCATGTGCATTGGGTAGTCGGTTCGGTCAAAAAACACGTTTTATGCCATTTTGCGGAAAAATGTTTTCGTAAAAGTTTCGCGATGTTTCTAAACTATTTATCTCGTTATTTGATATCGAATAAATATTTTTAGGTGAAATATGAATGAATTATTCATATTGGATATTGAATAATTTATTCGGTAATTTAAAAAAGCTTTAAAATTATGATTTCACCTGAACCGCGAGCTTTCGCATATATATATATATATATATATATATATATATATATCAACATATGAATACACTCGTCACTTCGAATTCTGATACCATGACCTTTACATTCCTCACATTCTTTACTTATCAATAACAAACTTGTCCCAATGACGCACATGTACACGTGCTAATGCAAATTCAGAAATCAAGACTTATTCTCTTTACCGTTATATACCCAAATTGTCCATAGTTTATCATCATTTACATATTCAAATTCATGTACCGATACTTATTCATATACCTATTCGTTTACCTATACAAACATACTGTTACATATGCATACTCATTCATATATACCTATGCATACAATTTGAAGTTCATACATGAATACATACTTATAGACATTAACCTCATCTTATTTCGTATCAAAACAATAACATAAACATCCATACCTGTGGAGGTCGATTACCTTAACCATATGTAATCTCGAACTCGTTACTCCAAAATCACCTTTTAACTATCTTCTTTCATCCATTAACATTTCAATCATATATATATATATATATACAACATGAATTCACCAACTTGAGTTCTCATCGCATGGGTTACTTACCTGGCTTCACGAGCAGCCCATGTCCTAGTCACATCTGTCAAAACAAATGGCAAAATGCCGTCAGAAACACGAATTACGGAGTTCTCGACTAAACTACGATAAAATCCTGAATCTTTCTGAAACAACCAAATCAAGTCTGATTTCAATACTTTCAGTTTTCGGTAATCTTAAAACACCATTACAAACTATCCCAAGCCACTGGATCACCTAAATTCTCAGTTTATGCGTTCATGGAAAATCTTCCGAAAAAATTTCCGCAAATGCTACAGAAGGGTCCCGAACCCTTCGAACCTTCCCAAATTTAACTAAAGATATTCGTAATATCATAAATAACTCATAAATATCATAAAAACCAAAACACATCTTTATACGAAAAATCCACTTTTAACGAAAACTTACATATTCTATTGGATCATTCAAACTCGTTCCGTTTTCACTGCCATTCTACCAAATGCTCATATTCAATATACTAATACTCAATCAATTCAATTTATATCAATATTCTACTCTACGAAGCTACTGGATACATCCGAACATTTAACATAAAACTTGAAATTTATTGATTCTTATCGAGAGGTCTTACCGAGATTTCGAGGGCATATACGGACTCCAAACGATCACACGAACGCAATGGAATCGATGAAATTTCGATCGGAGTTACTGTTCACCGATGAGTTACTGTTCACATAATCTTCTTCGCTTATTTCACGTGCAACCGAGCACGGATCGGAAAAATCATCACTGCCATCTTGTAGTAATCTCTGAGAGCTTTGATTTGGCGGGTGGCTCGAGTCGTGAAACGAAGCGAGGAGCTAGGATCGAACAACCCATTCACGTGCCTAAACCACATTGGTTTCGCCGGATTCTGGCGTTCCTTGGTCGACCGCCGACAGCTGGAGGGTGGGAGCGAGCCGGCGGTCCTTTCTGTGGTGGTGAGCCGGCCGATGGTGGTCAAAGTGTGGCCGGCGCAAGAAGAGGCGATGACTCTGATTTTGGGGGGGCCGAATAGGAGAGGTGTGCAACTTATGCCATTTTGGCAATTACAATAAACTTTGGTTATTTATAGAGAAGTTTCGAAAAATTACATTCTGACCCCCAAAAATTTACAATTAGGTCCCTACCATAGAACTTTCTAGAAATTTCATATTTTGAAGTCCTTCTGATGCAAATTTCGAAAAGCGTTCAACATAAAATTTGTTCGTCTCGGAAAAATGAGTCCGATAGTTCAAGAATCAGCTCAATCAGAATTCGTTTTCTATCTTTATACCCAAAATAAGAAACTTTTATGCGTATAACAATATAAATAAAAGATCGCGTAACCGATTCTCAAAAGCACGTGTTTTTCAACGCGATAATTTTTCACTTTAAAATATTCCAATCTATTTCCCAACACATAAACTCTGATTTTTGATTACCATCTCGTTCCAAATCCTTAATTTTAATTTGGAAACCTTCCCGTACTGTTCCGAAAAACCCGGGATACTCTTGTATTTTATATACATATTCGATCTAATTTAGTTTAGATCGAGACTGTATGAGGTTTAGTACTGTATATATTAGTCAAAATATGAGAATATATAATAATCACATAGTTACAACAAAGCTTATAATCGATTTTGAGAGGTGTCACTACTTGGGGTATATTCTCAAATAAAATTTCTGGTCGAGATTATAGGAAACGACTTTCCTTAGCACGGCGGAAGTTGCTTGTGTGGGCACCAGCTCTGGTATGGATCCTTAAAATTTTATTTGCCTTCTTCCTTTGTTATAGTAGCCGAAATCAATCCTTTGATGTCCAACGCTTGGATCAACCACTCGATCTTCCGAACTATAGCTCGAAACCAACAAACCGAAGTGTGAGCTTCACTCACAAAGATTAAACTCTAAAAAATTTAGAGAATAAAAGTGTCACAATGGTGTTTGGCTTTTGAAATTTCAAACACTCTCACAACACTTGTGAATACTTGAACTCTCTCTATTTTCTCTCATTTGCACTTGTGTGAATGAATGTAAAAATATTAACCTTAGAAGTGAGAGAAATGGTAGAGATTATATTCTCTTACACAAGCCAACTAAACTTGTCATTAATCATCTAATACTTTATTGCAATGGCCAACCCAAAAATGTGAATGCCATACCAAAGCATAAGAAATTATAAGCTAAAGACAAGGACTTTGTCATTAAGCATCTAATGCTTTCTTTCAATGGCAATCACATAAATGTGGAGGCCATACCAAAGCATAAAAATGAATTAGCTAATGACAAAACTATAGGTGTATACATGCCACCTAATAGACATAATAAGTTGGAGAGCATGGCAAGCCATGTGGCTTTGTCTCCAAGGTAAATAAAAATCACTATCTTAATAATGATTAAATTACCTTCAATTATGTTGTAGTAATTATCTCATAATTATTACTAACTTGATTATCTCATAATCAAAGAATTCTAGAAAACATTAAGTTAAACTAATTTAACATAGTTTTCATTTGTGACAATAAATATTATTAATCTCATTAATAATATATAAATTTAATGTGAGCATATTATTAGACAATCTAATTATATTAGGTTTGCTATAGTTAATCGAGCTAGCACGTGGACCAAATGGACCTACGGTTCCGAGCTCCAATAATTCTGAAATATTAATTAAACTCTTTAATCAAATATTACGAATTATTAAATCCGCGTTATTCCACTAAAAACTCAAAGTTGAACTCCCGTTACCGTAGATGGATAAAATAAACCGAACAACTTCGGTGTCCATCGATATAGTCATTACATATGGATATAGCCATTCACGAATATCTCATAAATAGAGCCGGGTCAAAAGTCCATTAAACCCCTCTAAATATTTTGTCTCTTAAGCACCATTGATTATATAATGAACAATTAATTCATAACAATTATGAATATAAAACTTTCTATTCGTAATAGAAAAGTTGAGCGCTCAAATTGTTCAAGTCCCGAATCAACTCTTAAAAAAAATATTCTTCTGCTTCTTATAAGAAGAAGTGAATTCCATATCTATGTAAAACATTCCCAGCTACACGCCAAATCATATCCCCAAAATACGTAATTATTGGCCATGAATGAAACACCAAAGTCACCATAGTAAATCAAAGGACATAGCCTGTCATGCAGGAGTTCGTCGAATCCATGTATGACCATTTATTAGAAAAAAATGAATTTTTTTGGTTAATGGATATTAACAGAATTTCATATTTATCTGAATCCAGTCCTATATGATCTCATCATACAAGGTGCCTATATTCCCATGTCATTATATGAACGGTCCCGGATCAAGATCGCCATATAAGTATATAATGGACCACAACTATAGATAAACCACTGACAAAGTACCCTCTTTATTTGCTCTCTATGGACTATTTAGATTACTAACTCCAGACTTAAATCCTCTTGTACATTAAACATACACTAAGTTTGAAGGTACAAGAGTAATCAAGGTAAACAAGACAATTGGACAATATGCGATATAAATCAAACAACTTTGATAAAGTGAATAATGCATTTATTATTATTACAATAATCAATTCCGTTTACAATACATGAAGCTCTAGGACATAAATCCCAATAATCTCCCACTTGGACTAGAGCAAATGGGACATATCATGTAATCCTAAACCCTTTAGGTGACCTTCAAACACTTTAGCCGATAAGGTCTTTGTAAACGGATAAGCCAGATTGTCTACGGATGGAATCTGTGTGACATCGACATCTCCTCTCAGCACTATCTCCCTGATGAGGTGACATTTCCTCTCATTATGCTTACTTCTCTTGTGGCTTATTGGTTCTTCGGAGTTCGCCACTGCACCACTATTATCGCAATAAAGTGTCAGTGGTTTATCCTTATCTGGAATAACTTCCAGATCTGCCAAGAACTTAAGGAGCCAGACTGCTTCCTTAGCTGCTTCACAAGCTGCTACATATTCAGCCTCCATGGTGGAGTCAGTAATACAAGATTGCTTTATGCTCCTCCATATTATAGCCCCACCAAATAAGGTGAACACTGATCCAGATGTTGATTTCCTAGAATAGACATCCGTCTGAAAATCAGAGTCAGTATATCCTCTCAGAATCATATCGTGACTTGTATTTACAAGCATATAATTTCTCATTCTCCGAATATACTTGAGAATATATTTCACCGCTACCTAGTGATCTAATCCTAGGTTGGATTTGTTAGTGTCCTAGACATGCCACGGGATCTCTAAGCGTGATTCGTGTGTGAATAAAATCAAAAATACGTTGCGGAGGACTTACATTGATCGGTTGAGTTCAAAACTTATTCTTGGATGATGGAAGCTCCAAGCCCTCTTAGTTGTTCCAAACTCATGGGTGAGTCTCCCTATCACCTTCCTTTGACTCCTTAAAGTGCTAGCTTACAAGAATTTTGCAACAAAACTCCATTAGAGAGAAATGAAGCTCACGGTTTTGCTAAAGAAGAAGATAAAAGATGTTGTGAATAGTAACAAGCTAACACTTCCAAAGTTTGACTTGGCTTTATATATTAGGTTGGTGTGTAGGATTTGGTTTGAGAGTAGAAAAAGCAATCCCAAGCTTTTACTCAACCAATTACCAATTCTATTAAGTGTCAAACACATTGATGTAAGTTGGTGGGCCCCACTTCAAATTCCAAATTTAAGTCGGACAATCCAACACGCAACTTCGCTCGGGCCCGGGTTCATTTAATTCCGAATTAAACGAATTTGCAGTTGCGATTTGATTAAATCCAATTTAATTAAATAATAATGCCTCGCAATATTATTACATAAGTCGCTTACGAATTAATTCTAAATTAATTCGTTTGCTTGAATTAAAATCCAATTTTAATTCCGCGTTGAAATCTAATTTCAATTAATATATTATTTTAACCCAGTTAAATAAATTAAATAGTAAAATCCAATTTCACTATTAAATTTACTTTGCCGATTAATTCCAAATTAATCGCTTTCTCTCTCTCGACGAATTTAATCCCAGATAAATTCTCGACGCAATTAATCCCAGATTAATTCTTTCTCAGATAATTAATTCTCAGATTAATTATTACCGTGATTAATCCCAGATTAATTTTCTATCTCATAATTAATCCCAGATTAATTATGTTCGAGTCAAATGTCATCGGTAAATCTTTGGGAGGCGACCCAAGAGATCCATGGATATGTTGGCAGTAAATATGATCATCAGACTATCCGAATACGTGCGTACATGGTACCACGTTCTTATCGATTTACAAGACATGGTTGGTTTCTAGCAAAGCACCGTGCCTACCCAATTCTCCAGAAATATTCTTTTAAGGAATACAAGATCTTTGACAGGCGTAGTATACATAGTATTGCATATTACGATCCAGTATCTAATATCACATGCTAGGCCTGGGGCTGGAGTTGTGTCTGCACCGTACGAAGCATATATCGGATCACTAGCAACTAGTCTCTTTATGATTGGAAAGTCATGACCTAGTCATACTTTCCGATGGCTATAGCACTATAGAGTACCAGTTTTGTATCCCTACTTGATCATCATCTTCATATGACTGAAGTGATACTTCCATCTTGACATCACACCCAATACACTACGATTCTCAGTATACCCAGAAGAGGCGTACACAGAACCTGTTAAAGCCCCGTATAACCAAAACCAAAGTATATTGATTGTCGCAAGTATTAGAGATGCAAGTCTCAGGTTAAGACCAAATACATCTACCCTGATTCGGATTCCCATAGACACATAGTCATACTACCAATGAGATTCCAATTGGTCTATCCAGAGCAAAGCTGTTTCCGTACCATCGGTAAACAGATCCTCCTATTACACTTGCATGAGTATCCAATACCCAAATATATGAGAACTATGCCGTTAAGCTTCCATAACGCGCACAAGTGTAATACTAGCCTATTCCGCATTATCGATGTCCAGTCTCGATAATACTACGACTAGGGATGTTTAATGATTAAAAATTACGTGGATTTATATTGTCTCATATCTTATGAATCTGGTACTAATCATATGTACTTTTATCATTTATATATCCAGGTAATCCAATTACAAATGATAAAATAGCAATTTCCTTTGTCACATAGTTAATTTGTACAACAACACCATGTTATGTACAAATAGTGATGCTATGGGTCATAATTATCCAACAATCTCCCACTTGGCCTATAGCCAATCACTCAAGTGTCCAACACCTGAACTATGTACGGGTCGCTAAAACTTCTGCTGAGAAATAGCTTTCGTCAGCGGATTTGGAAGGTTATCATCTGATGCGATTTATTCTATCATCACATCGCCACGATATATGATCTTACGAATCATATGAATTAGTCGAAGTACATACTTGGATCACTGATGAGACCGTGATTCGTTATCCTATGTTTTAGCCTAGCTCAGCTGCTAATAGAACTACTCCTAATCCAATTAGGATTATATAGATCCAAAATGCTTCTTTTGCTGCCTCAGCTGCAGCAATATTCCGTTCTTGTTGTTTAATCGGCAACAGTATCTTGCTTGGAAGATATCCAGCTCACTGTTCCGTTATTCAAACTAAATATGTACCCTTATTGTGACTTACAGTTGTCTTTATCGGTTTGGAAACTTGCAGCGGTATACCCAGTCACCTCAAGTTCTCATTTCCCCATATTCTCAGAAAGCATCCTTAGTTCATCCAAGATACTTAAGGATGTTCTTTACTCAATCCAGTGACCATCACCTGGATGGGCCTGATTGTGACTGCATATGCTCAAAGCATATGAGAAATCAGGTTGCGTACATATCAAAACGTACGAACTTTGGGAGGGTGTCAGCAGCTTTCTAGATCTATCCCAGTAGATCTTTATTCCTAGAATAAAGCCTGCTTCTCCCAGGTATACCATGGAGAATTTTATGAAAGGCAAGCTTTCACCGATTATACTATGGGAATGTTATTGCTAAGAAGTAATACATCATCAATGTATAGGACATTGATTGTCAGTGCGCTCCCACTAACCCTCTTATATACAGAAGAATCATCTTCGTTTTGAATTAAATCATTTACCATTTGTTGGAGTTTACTAAGGTCTTAAGGATCAATAAACAAGCATGAAACATAAGCGAATACAACGAGGGAGTTGCGGAATACTCACATCGATCGGTTGAGCGATGCGCGAGGCAACAAAAATTCTATTTTCTGCCTCCATGGACTGCTCGGCAGTGGCTGATTTCTTCACTGTTTTGGCGTCCATTGATGCTCACGGAACAAGCTCCAAGCTTCGTCAAACGATTCCCGGCTCATAGGTGGACTTCCCTATCACCTTCGCACGTCAAACACTTGCTTCCCTTTTCTTCCTCCATTTACACGGTCAAACCAGTGAGTTTTAAGAAGAAATGTGGCCTGTTGGCCGAATGAGAGAGATGAAAGAAATGGTTCCAAAAATGTGAACCAAGAAAGAGAGAGAGATAATGAATTATTTTTTTAGGTTTTTGTATATCTAATACCAAAAACCAAAAAGTCAAATACCAATAAAAAATTGTAAATGTCTTTCAAACAACTCCATCAACTCCCATCAAGTCACATCTTTCAATCAACTTGTCAAGTCACATCACTCAAAGTGACAAGTGATTTGACGCTTGATGCGACTAATGATTTGACGCTTGATTTGACTTGCGTGCCGCACTCGAATTCGAAATACGAATGCGCTCACAAATAATCCCGAGCTCGGGTTCGCTAATTCCAAATTAACGAATTTTATGTTGCGACGCAATTAAATGATTACGCCTAGCGAAGTCACTATTCACGTCGCTAACGAATTAATTCTAAATTAATTCGTTCGCCCGAATTAAAATCTAATTTTTATTCCGCGTTGAAATCTAATTTCGTTTAATATATCGAATATATTAATTAAATGATTAATTCTAAATTAATTGTTCTCTCTCTTTAATTGATATTTTATCCCAGATAAAATATCTCCGTAATTAATCCCAGATTAATTTTCTCTCTCATCATAAATTAATCACAGATTAATAAAAGTGCGAGTCATACGTCATCGGTGAATCTTCGGGAAGCGACCCATGAGATCCCCGGATATGTTGGCAGTAAATTCGGTCGTCGGACTATCCGAACACGTAAGTACCTAGTACTACGTTTGTACCGATTTACAAGACAAGGTTGGCTTCTAGCAAAGCGCCATGCCTACCCAATTCTCCAGAAATATCCTTACAGGAATAAATGATCTATATCAGGCGTAGTATACGTAGTATTGCGTATTTCGATCCAGTATCAGATGATCACATGCAAGGCCTGGGGTTGGTACAGTGTTTGCCCCGTACGAAGCATATATCGGATTACGAGCAACTAGTCACTTTAATATCAGATAATCATGACCAAGTCATATTATCTCGATTATCCCGACGGTTGCAACCCTTTTAGAGAACCAGTTCTATATCCCTACGCGATCATCAACTCCATATGACTGGAGTGACACTTCCGTCTTGACATCACACCCAACATACTACGATTCTCGATATACCCAGCATAGGCGTACACAGAACCTGTTAAAGCCCTGGACGACCGTAACCAAAGTATATTGATTGTCGCAAGTATTAGCGGTGCAAGTCTCAGGTTAAGACCAAATACACCTACCCTGATTTCGGACTTCCATAGACACATAGTCATACTACCAATGGAATTCCGAGGGGGTCTATCCAGAGCGAAGCTGTTTCCCGTACCATCGGTAAAACACAACCTCGTATTACACTTGCATGAGTATCCTATACCCAAATATATGAGAACTATGCTGTTGTGCCCTCACAACGCGCACAAGTGTCATACTAGTCTTTTTCGTATTTATCGATGTCCAATCTCGATAATACTCTGACTAGGGATATTTAATGATTTATCCTTCGTGGATTGATACTGTCTCATATCATTCTCAATCCAGGAACAAATCACAGGGACCTCCTATCATTTATACATCTAGGTGAACTAATCACAAATGATAAGAGTGCAATCTCCTTTGTCACATAGTTAATTTGTATAACAACACAATGATCTGTACAAATAGTGATGCTATGGGTCATAATTGTCCAACACCATTATGATTACATCAAAATGATGGTTCCAAGAATTCAATGCTTGCTTCAATCCATAAATGGATTGATTTAATTTGCAAACCTTGTTTGTATGTTTTAGTACAACAAAACCGTCAGGATGTTGCATACAAACATCCTCCAAAAGGTTTCCGTTAAGGAAAGTGGTTTTGGCGTCCATCTGCCATATTTCATAAACGAAATATGCAGTTATAAAAAGTATTATCCGAATGGATTTAATCATGACAATAAGTGAAAAAGTTTCGTCGTAATCGACACTATGTCGTTGACGATACCCTTTCTCTACAAGCCTAGCTGCATACATTTGTATGTTGCCATCTATGTATGTCTTCCTTGAAGACCCATTTAGTACCAATAGGCACAATGCCTTCTGGTATATCAACCAGTATCCAAACATGGTTCGTATACATGGAATCCATTTCGGACTTCATGGCACTTTGCCATAAAGGGAGTCGATACCTTGTATCACTACCTTATACGTAGTTGGTCCATCTTCCTCAATAAGATTAACATCTACATGAGGTGAGATCCGAAACCCATACCTCATAGGTTGTTTTCTGACTCTCTCCGACATACGCGGTTCTTGTGTATTTGAATATTGTGGTATAGTTTCATCTCTGATGAACTATTCATATTCCGTAAGGGATCGGTGCCTGGAATAGTATCACTCCGATTTTCATCGAGTTCTACTTTCCTCCAACTTACCACTACATTTAGGAATTCCTTTTCGAGGAAAACCGCATGGAGAGCAACAAATACATTTTTCTCTTGTGAGTTGTATAAGTACAATACTTTGGTTTCCCTAGGATAACCAATTACAAATAGGCACTAATCTGATTTGGGTTCAAGTTCACTACCATCCAAACGTTTAGAGTATGCCCAACATCCCCAAATCTTCAGGAATGAGAAACTCGGTTTCTTTCTTGTTCATATCTAATATGAAGTCTGTCTAATAGATTTTCATGGAACTTTATTCAAAATAAGTATTGCATTGTTTAATGCGTATCCTCAGAAGGAAATTGGTAGCTCAGAGCGACTCATCATTAACCTTACCATGTCCAACTAATTTGAGTTTCTCCGTTCGGTCACACCGTCCAACTGAGGTGTTCCGGGAGGAGTCTACTGTGAAAGAATACCATACTCTTTCAAGTAATCTTGAAACTTATATGTTTAAGTATTATCCACCATGGTCTGACCGTAATGTTTTAATACTTTTACCGATATGTTTTTCTACTTCGTGTCGAAACTCTTTCAATTTCTCAAAAGTTTCCGACTTGTGTTTCATAAGATACACATAACCATAACGCGATGTCACATCCGTAAAGGTTACGAAGTATTCATATCCACCTCTAGCCTAGCTAGACATGGGCCCACTTACGTCACTATGAACGAGGGCTAATAGATCGTTGGCACGTTAAACCATGTAAAAGGTGTTTTAGGCACTTTGCCTAATAAACAAGATTTGTAGACATCATTTGAATTAGGATCAAATCCGTCCTAGTATCCACTCTTCAAAAGTGTGGATATACAAGTCTTGTTAATGTGTCACAGACAATGCCACAAATAAGTCTAATTTGATTTACTCAATTTGAGCCTTTTGTCTGTCATGTTATATGTTTGAGATTCATTTATATTCGAAATATAAATACGGTTATTCACATCTAATGTGTATATCTCAATATCATCTTTATAGACAAAACACCCAGTGTTTCAGAATACAAAGGTATACCCCAAGCGGGTTAAACTAGATACGGAGATAATGTTTCTAGTCAAAATCGGTATATTATAACAGTCTCATAATTATATGCCCCAAGGGCAGTTCCAAAACTTAGGTTCTATGGCCAAAACAGCGACTCTCGTCTTGTTTCCGACTTGTAGGTCGATTTCATCTGAAGCCAGTATCCTGCTAATCAGCAGATCATGCACATCAGTACATATATTTATGTTCCACATCCAGTATCAAAATCCAATTCTTAAAACTAGTAGTGGACATGTTTATAACAAACATACATGAAACCGGAGCCTTGCCCCACCTTCACTTCCTTCATGTCTGCCTTGTCCATACATCGGTCACGCTTCCAGTGACCCCGTTTGCCACAGTTTAGGAAGACATTTTGGGATATGTCCTTTGTCTTCCCAAAAGACTGTGATGATTTTGCCTTGCCCTTTTCTTCACACCCCAGAAGTCTTCGGCCAAGCCTTGACCTTCTGGAATGTCGAAGTAAGATACACCTTGCGTTTCTTGCCCTTTTAGAAGATCTGGCTCTTCCTCCTTGAGTATAGCCATTAACTCTCCAAGAGTTCTCTCTTGGTTCATCATGAACCCGGCCCAACATTCGGGTAGAGACTGTAAGATCAAATCTATGGAAGTCTCGGCCTCGTAGGTAATGCCCAGCCAACCTAGCTGTACGATGTCAGCAATCATCTGCGACACCTAGTGCTCGACAGATGTACCCGACATGCGCGAGCGAAAGAACTTTTTTTGCAATTCGTACTTCTAAGATCTAAGGTTAGATATATGAAGATCCTTTAATTTCAACATCATGGTATACAGATCTAATCCTTAGTTCTGACGATGAAATTAAAGAGTCATTGCAGCAAGAATAACATATTGAGCACTAAAGTTATCATCACGATGAGTCTTCCAAAGCTCATGCTATACTATTTGATCAACTCCGGGCTCAGGCCCGAGAGGTTCTTCTATCAAATAGAGTAACTTTTCAGCTCCCAGGACTATCCTGAGATTCTTTTCCCAATCTAGAAAATTAAAGCCGTTAAAGACATTTTCACCCAGGATTATGTCCTTTGACGCTAATATTTCAAGTCATCTTGATTGCTATAGTCCAACTATCCAATCAACGATTTCGGGTACAATCTAATGTAATGATTACTATAGTCTAACTATATAATTAACTACAATTTGATTGGTTACTTTCAAATGTATTTATTACTATAGTCCAACTATATAACCAACTACAAATGAAGTAGTTTAAATACAGTCCAATTGTTCAATTAAAACAACAATTGAATATTAGTCCAACTAATATATTTATAATTTAATGACGAAAAAATAAAATGAGCGCATATTGGCATGTATTTAAACGAAATTGTAAATTTAATACTTGCCTCCCACTATTTATCGGCGATCCTCTAACCCTTTGTGGAGTACTCGGGAAACCTAGTTTCCTAGTGTGCTAGGATCCCGTTAAATAACACATAACTTTGACTTTGGCCAACAAACTATATGAAACTTAACTAGGTAGATCTCTAAGATCAATTGGATCCCATCCAATTCCTAGATCCAGTAGGTGGACCTCCAAGTCCGAAACACATATCCAATATATGTAAATATATCCAATATATTTCCTAACATGTTTCCTCTGAATCAACTAAGCCTTGCCTTTGGTTCAACAAGCTTAATGATTCCAGGTAAGCGTGACCCATTGACAGTGGGAAAGCTTCATAATCGAAGTCGATGAACTAGAAGTGACCTAGACTTTAGCCAACAAGTCACAACCACCCAAGACATACGATATGGAACAAAGATTACGTGGTTCAAACACATACGCGATGGAAAAAGGTCTTGACTTTGGCCAACAAACCAATGCCAATCTTGGATCTTGAGAGAGAACCATTCAATGGAAGGAAAAACGCTTAATATTGTATTGAGGGTTTTTTGCGTAAATTGGAAACCAATTTATTATCTTTGATTAGGTCTCATCATACACCATTAAGCATGCATTCTAAAGCATAATAAGGGGTGAATAAAATTAATAATGATATCCGGATGAATATATAAAATAATTCGTTCATAGAACAAATCTCTCAATTTATTCTCTCCCGCTAGCACTATTCATACTTCTACCCAATTACATAATACTTCTAAAGAAACCTCATTTACATTGAGGGGAATTGGTGAGAAGAGAAATACAAAGAGAATAGAGATAATAGGCTGGACACGCAGGTCCAATTTAATAAATAAGTACCATACTTACAACTGTTGGACAATTATGACCCATAGCATCACTATCTGTACAGATCATGGTGTTGTTGTACAAATTAACTATGTGACAAAGGAAATTGCTCTTTTATCATTTGTAATTAGATTACCAAGATATATAAATGATAAAAGGTCCTTATGATTAGTTCCGGATTGAGATGATATGAGACATTATCAATCCATGAAGGTTTAATCATTAAATATCCCTAGTCGTGTATTATCGAGATTGGACATCGATAATGCGGAATAGACTAGTATTACACTTGTGCGCGTTGTGGGAGCATAACGGCATAGTTCTCATATATTTAGGTATAGGATACTCATGCAAGTGTAATAGGAGGTTGTGTTTACCGATGGTACAGAAACAGCTTCTCTCTGGATAGACCCCTCGGAATTCCATTGGTAGTAGTATGACTATGTGTCTATGGAAGTCCGAATTAGGGTAGGTGTATTTGGTCTTAACCTGAGACTTGCACCGCTAATACTTGCGATAATCAATATACTTTGGTTTTGGTCATCCATGGCTTTAACAGGTTCTGTGTATGCTTCTTCCGGGTATATTGAGAATTGTAGTGTATTGGGTGTGATGTCAAGATGGAAGTATCACTCTAGTCATAGTGGAGATGATGATCACGTAGGATACGGAACTAGTGCTCTTTTATGCTGCAGCTATCGGGATATTATGACTAGGTCATGTTTATCCGATTATAGAGACTAGTTACCAGAGATCCGATATGTGCTTCGTATGGGGAAGACACAATTCCAGCCCCAGGCCTTGCACGTGACATCCGATGCTGGATCGTAATACGCAATACTACGTATACTACGTCTGATAAAGATTACATATTCCTTTAAGAATATTTCTGGAGAATTGGGTAGGCACAGTGCTTTGCTAGAAGCCAACCATGTCTTGTAAATCGGCAAAAACGTGGTACTAGGTACGTACGTGTTCAGATAGTCCAACGACCGGATTTACTGCCAACATATCCGGGGATCTCATGGGTCGCTTCCCGAAGATTCACTGATGACGTATGACTCGCACTTTATTAATCTGGGATTAATTATAAGAGAGAGAAAATTAATCTAGGATTAATTACGGAGATATTTTATCTAGGATAAAATATTATTTAAAGAGCGAGAACGATTAATTTGGAATTAATCGATAAAATAATATATTCGATATATTATACGAAATTAGATTTCGACGCGAAATTAAAATTAGATTTTAATTCGGGCGAACGAGTTAATTTAGAATTAATTCGCTAGCGATGTGAATAGTAATTTTGCTAGGCACAATTATTTAATTGAATTTGATTTAATTACGTCGTAACGTAAAATTCGTTAATTCGGAATTAGCGAACCCGAGCCCGGGAGTGTTTGCGGGCCCACTTGCATTTCGAATTTAAGTGCGGCCCACAAGTCACATCAAGCGTCAAATCACTAGTCAATCAAGTGATGGAAGTCACATCACTTTGAGTGAAGTGATGTTTGTCATCATTGATTGATGTGAGGAGTGATGTGAGTTGTTGGAAGACTTTAAAAGTCTTGTACCTTTTTGGATAAATGGTAATTGTTTTTTGGTATTTGATTTTTGAAATTAAATAACCTTATACACAACACACTCTTCTCTCTCCTTCTAACACACACGGTTTTGGAACCAATTTCCTTTCCTCTCCTATTCGGCTTTTGAAGCCAATTTTCTCTCTAATCTCTTGGCTAGGCCGAGAACAAGAAGAAACATAAGGAAGATTTGTGGCAAATTTTCCAATGCTAGCACATGAAGAGTCATCCAAAGGTGATAGGGAAACAAACCCCTGAGCATGGAATCACCATTAACAAAGCTTGTAGCTTGGAGCACACAAAGTGGGGATGACCGAATCTTGGAGAGCACGAAAATGAACCAAAGCTGAGAGCTTCCATGAAGGAGGAAAAGTTTGTGTTCATCGCATCAAAATCCGATCATTGTAAGTATGATTCCGCTATACTTCTTATGAGTATTTTACATGATTTCTATACTTGAATGATCTTGGGACTATAGTAGAAACCTAACAACAACAATTTCCAAAATTGCCCTCACCCTTCTAATATCCATTCGATATACATTATTCATACAATACATCCAAGTATTCACATAAAGCAAGTTATCAATCAATCTAATCCAATTAATTAATCTTTGATTAATGACCATCCAATGTTCAAACAACGATTTGATTTGCGGGAGTCAAACTCATTTAAGAATAAATACTCAAAGTAAGTATTCTTGAATTATATTGAACTATAATTTTAAATCCAATTTAAATTGTATCCAACACTAATTAATATTTAATTCCAAATTAAACAATTACACTTTCAATAGTGCCTTTTAGACTTGGATTCCAAATCCAATCTTGACGGGTCTCAAAGGCCCAATTAGTATCCAATACTATTCAATTAAAGTCCAATGGGCTTTCAATTAATTCTTTAGACTTGGGCTTTGGCCAACATGGATCAAACCCAAGATGCCAAGGCCCAATTAGGAATCACCCTATTGCCATAAAATTAATTTTGGCCCATTAGGCCCAATTAAATTATTTAAAGGCCCAATGTTATATTTTGGAGTTTATGGAAATGGTTTAGGCCCAAATATGATCCAAAACAAAAATTTTGGCCCAACCAAGCCCATTAGCCCAAATACAACAAATTAAATTAATATATCTGTAGACAACAGAACTTGACGACGCTGTTCTAGGCTCGCGGCCTAGTTGGGAGTACGAAATAACATGGAGTCGCCACCCGGTGTGAACCGGGACAAAGATTTAAGGCCGCACTCACCCCTCGCAAGGGAAGACCTCAAACCGTTGGGTTCAGAATGGTCCCTTACTTATGTCACTTGTGATGATATGATTTGTGCAATAAACTAACCGAATCTATTCAACATTCATGCTCAAGGGTAATCTACGCCAAGTATGCATTCATCAAAATAACTCCTAATCTAAGTTTGCATGCTCGAAAATAAGTCTTTAAACGGGAACACGCAATATCACACAATGAGCATGTTGAGCCATTAAACCGAAATAAACAAATAACTAATTAAACATTAACATAAACTAGACAAAACATCATGCATAAGGAATAAAGAAACAACATACCTAAATAACATAATCATGCTTTGAAATTTAAATAATGAACTAAATTAAATCATGCTTTAAACAATAAATAAACAACATATGAACCATAACATGCTCAAATACAAATTTGGATGAGACGAGATATGTGTATCTTTGAGCGGTACGCAGCGTTGTATCCCGAGTGCAGACCGCACTACCGTCCATTCGAAATTGGCTACGGAATTTACGTCTGGGTTTCCATCCAATAAACCACAAAAAGGGAACACATATCCCGCTAATCCAACAATCACATCATGCTTCAAACGACTCTCATGCAATAATATTTTAAAATAAATAAAATAAAACGAAAGAAGATAAGTGAAAAGGTACCCTTAGGTCTAACCTCTTTTTTCGTTCCTCGAAAGCATGTTACACAGCCGTCGGAATGATTGATACTCTGCAACTTTTCTGGTTCACTAATCCAACGATTTTCCTCGCGGTTTCACTGCTCGGGTTGTTGTTTTCACTCAGTTTCTCTACTTTTTTAAGGGTATTTTCTTGTTACTGTTTCAGGTCTATTAGGCTACTGTTTTGAGGATTATTTGGACTGGTTTGGGGGCAATTTTCGAAGGGTTTCGGGGGCAGTTTTCGTTACTATTTGTGGCAGGTTTTGGGGACTGATTTGGGCATGCAGAGAGGGGTTTTATGCGGTAGTTTGTGAGGCAATTCAGGGACGGTTTATGGTGTGTTATACGGCAGTTTGTGTGCAAGGGTTTTGCGGCAGTTTGGCTAGTGGTGTTTTGGTGCGTGAGGGGGTTCTTGATGTAAAAGGGGCGTGAGAGTGTGTGGTAGAAAGGAGGCTGTGTGGCTTGTGAACGTGGCTGAAGGTGCAGGTCAGTGAGGGCGAGCTGGGCGTAAGGCTTGTAGGCGTGATGGGCAAATTGGGTTGGCTGCGTCTTGGCTTTTTATTTGTTGTTCACGCGTTGACTATAAGGCTTTGTTGCTTCGTGGAGGGAGGCCAGGCGTGATCTGCTTGGAGTGTGAGTGAGGGCGTTTTGTGAAAGGTGGCGTGAAGGTTGGCAATTGGTGGCTTACGTGAATTGAGGGCTGAACGTGGGCAGTGTTTATCGAGTGGGGGCAGGTGGCTATCGTTGAAGGCTAGGGTTAGTGTATGTGTTTGTTTGTGTTTTTCTGCCAGGGGTTTGAATGTGTGGAGATGGGTTATTTTTATAGGCCAAGGGAGGGGATTTACCTTGTTGGGGAAGGAATATGATTTGTGTATTAATTGAGGATATCTTTTAATTTAGTATGTGATAAGGAAAATCTTTTAATTAAGGGAAGTGATTTGATTTATTCTTTTTAGTTAAGGATATGATTTATTTAAATTGGTAGGTGATTTAATTAAATTAGGAATGTGATTTATGTATTTTAGGAAAGGGATTTAATTTAATTTAGGAAGGTGATTTAATTTTTGAAATGTGCTTTAATTTAATATAATTTTGTTTTAATTATTTAATTTGTGAGATGTGTTTTAAATGTTTTAATTATTTAATTTGTGAGATGTGTTTTAAATGGGTTTGGTGTGTTTTAAAACAGAGGTCCAACAAGCGAACCCGAAGTGAAACAAGCGAGTTAAATCTGACAAAATACTAATTTCCAACTTTACCCTTCCAACGTCCGTTTCCCGCGGCTTTCACAACTAAAGAGGTAGTGTCTCCATACGAGACTCATCATCGGGCTGATATGCAAAAATGCAATGCCTATAGTCGCCCCCACTTTGATGGGACTTGTGCAGTGTGTGACAATGACAATCCTATCAAAGTACGTGCAATGCATTTCTACTTACCTGGCTCGCCAGCTATCACCTGGTCTGCCTGCTGCTTTGAACTGAGTTGATTGTGCGATGGGCACCTCGACCCTGGGACGCATCCCAGAACTGCTAATGACAACGGGGGCACGCATCTCGACCCACGGTACGCATCTCGACCCGGAACTACAAACGATAATGGGGGCACGCATCTCGACCCTGGGCACGCATCTCGACCCAATATCACTGACAATAGGGACCTCGCCCTGAATATGATGATGTAATGGGCAACTCGACCCTGGGTACGCATCTCGACCCGGAACTACAAACGACAACGGGGGCACGCATCTCGATCCTGGGCACGCATCTCGACCCAATACCGCTGACAATAGGGACCTCGCCCTGAATATGATGATGTAGTGGGCACCTCGACCCTGGGTACGCATCTCGACCCGAAACTACAAACGACAACGGGGGCACGCATCTCGACCCTGGGCACGCATCTCGACCCAATACCGCTGACAATAGGGACCTCGCCCTAAATATGATGATGTAGTGGGCACCTCGACCCTGGGTACGCATCTCGACCCGAAACTACAAACGACAACGGGGGCGCGCATCTCGACCCTGGGCACGCATCTCGACCCAATACCGCTGACAATAGGGACCTCGCCCTGAATATGATGATGTAGTGGGCACCTCGACCCTGGGTACGCATCTCGACCCGGAACTACAAACGACAACGGGGTACACATCTCGATCCTGGGCACGCATCTCGACCCAATACCGCTGACAATAGGGACCTCGCCCTGAATATGATGATGTAGTGGGTACCTCGACCCTGGGTACACATCTCGACTTGGAACTACAAACGACAACGGGGGCACGCATCTCGACCCTAGGCACGCATCTCGACCCAATACCGCTGACAATAGGGACCTCGCCCTGAATATGATGATGGTCCACTTCCGAACCGTGCTCCATTTCCGGAGTGCCATTTTCGGCATGTTAAACCCCATTTCCGAGGCATCGCTGATATGATGATGGTCCATTTCCGAACCATGTTCCATTTCCGGAGTGCCATTTCCGGCATGCTAAACCCCATTTCCGAGGCATCGCTGATGTGATGATGGTCCATTTCCGAACCGTGCTCCTTTTCCGGAGTGCCATTTTTGGCATGCTAAACCCCATTTCTGAGGCATCGCTGATGTGATGATGGTCCATTTCCGAACCGTGCTCCATTTCCGGAGTGTTACTGTGATATGGTGTGATGAGGTCCATTCCCGAACCGTCACCGTGTTGTGGTCCATTCCTGAACCGATCTCCATTCCCGGAGTGTTACTGTGATGAGGTGTGATGAGGTCCATTCCCGAACCGTCATCGTGTTGTGGTCCATTCCCGATCCGATCTCCATTCCCGGAGTGCCATTCTCGGCGTGCTCATTCCGAGCTGTCCATTCCCGGACTGTCCATTCCCGGACTATATCTCCATTCTCAGCGTGCCATTCTCGGCGTGTCCATTCCCAGACTTATCCATTCCCGGACTATATCTCCATTCTCGGAGTGCCATTCTCGGCGTGCCATTCTCGGCGTGTCCATTCCCGGACTAAACTGATCTGATGTAATGTGGGCCTCGCCCCCAGAATTCCATACCCGGCAATGCTGATCTGATGTAATGTAGGCCTCACCCCTAGAATGCCATACCCGGCAGAAGCTGATCCGATGTAATGTGGTCCTCGCCCCCGGAATGCCATACCCGACAATACTGATACTGATGTAATGTGGGCCTCGCCCCCAGAATGCCATACCCGACAAGACTGATACTGATGTAATATGGGCCTCGCCCCCAGAATGCCATACCCGACAAGACTGATATTGATAAAGATGTGGGCCTCGCCCCCAGAGTGCCATACCCGGCAAGACTGATACTGATGCTAATACGGGCCTTGCCCCAAACTGATGCCGATGTGGGCCTCTCCCTAAAATGATACTGATGTGGGCCTCGGCCCTGAGATTCATTCCAAATTCTGACGACATGGGCCTCGGCCTTGAGTTGATACTGATGTGGGCTTCGCCCCAAAACTGAAACTGATGTGGGCCTTGCCCCAAAACTGATACTGATGTGGGCCTCAACGTTGAGACTCATTCCCGAAACTGATGCTGATGTGCGCCTCGCCCCGGGACTCATCCCCCAAATCTGATACTGACACTGATGTGGGTCTCGACCCTGAGACTCATCCTCAAATCTGATATTGATGCTGTGGGCCTCACCCCCAAGCTGATACTGATAGGGGGCTCTTCCCGAACTGTTAGTGATATGGGCCTCGCCCCTGAACTGATATTGATATGGGCATCGCCCTTATGCTGACTCTAATGTGGGCCTCGCCCCATACTGATACTGATATGGGCCTCGCCCCAAACGGATACTGATGTGGGCCTCGCCCCCATGCTGATACTGATATGGGCCTCAGCCCTGGGACTCATCCCCAAAACTACTACTCGTATGTTGCTGATTCTGGTTGGCTTGTCTTTGCCGCTTTCTCTTTTTCTTATTTGAAACCTGTGAAAAACAAAACAAACACAAAAAAGAATGCAAAATATGTTACGTGTATGCATGCATGCATGAATGAATTTCCTATTCCGTGAGGTTAGGTCTTCCACCAATTCTCCAGGTGATTGCTCAGTCTTCTCTCTGGTCTCATGACTCAATATCTTGTTATATCACTGATTCACGATGTGTTAGACTGGTTGCCCCAGTCTTGGTTTAGCTTTCTGCTCTCCGCTGTTTGCACTTGGTCAAGATGAACCACATGGTGGGGCCTTCCATATCATCATAGTATATTACATGCTACGAAATAGTCCCAATAATTATACATATCATTTTCCTCAAAGAAAGCTCAATAATGAAACCAGAGAACCTTCAAAACATTCGATGCAACTCAAATCCAAGTCTTTGAACAAATGATCTATGCCAGACTCAAAGTGTGTGTGTGCAAATGTTCTTTCATAACTTAATCCTTAGGTAAGCTAACTCGATGATTTCGTTTCAAAAATCGGGATCGATGGGTCAAACCAACCTAGATGTCTCAATTATTCCTGCAGTTGCTTTTCTGTGCTCAATGTGGTATGGTTTTCTTTCTCTTTTGTCTTTTTCTTTTTTTTCTTTGCATTTTGAACTTCTTTTTCTTTTCTTTTCTTTTTTTTTTCTTTTCTTTTTTTTTTTCAACACACCTACCCTTTAAGGTAGCATTTCTCCTCATGGTGGTCCTAATACTCGCCCATGGGTAGCTTCACGCTTATCGGTTATAGGTGGTTCAATTCTTTTCTTTAGAGACTTTTCTTTCATTTTCAACCATACCACACATCATAACATAAGCAAATTAGGATAGACATCTAAGCAAACGGTCATTCACCGACCCACAATTTCATCAACTAGTCACTTTGCTAACTACTTAGGTTTTCACTGCTAAGAACCATAATCAAGTGCTTACGAGTCTAACATAGATCAATTACTCAAATTATCAGATAAAAGCACGTCAAAGGTTTATCATTTCTAAGATTTCACCCTAAAGCAAACGATTTCATCATTGGACTTATGCCTAACTAATAAGGACTTAAAAACAAACAACAATTTTTTTTTCTTTCCCATTTTTTTGGGCCCACCATGGTCTTTCTATCCTTGCAGTAAAGTTCTCTGTTTCTCGATTTCCTTTTCTCCAATATCTATGTTTGCTAAACTCTTATTTGACAAGTCTCATTTTTCCTAACCCAACGGATATCTATGATGGCTTTTAAGACACGGAGGGTTAACATGATGCGTGAATGCATGAGATGTATGAGACATAATATGCATGGGGTTATCAAAAGCATAAAGGGTGGCCCCTATAGGTCATACAACTATGTTTATATATGGGTTTACAGGAGTGTGGACAAAGGCTCTCGTTTGACGAAGGATTACCCACAACTAGGACTCCCCACTCAAGGGTTCAAGCGACCAAGTGAGTGCACCTTTTTTATAACTTACGGTACGTGCCAACGAGTTACGGTGTGTGACTAACTGTCGAATGGATTTCTTGTTGTAGATTCCCCAGAGGGAGGGTGGAGCGAGGCTCTCTTAAGTACCCAAGCCCCTTAGGCTCTTATCGATTGGTGTCAGGAATAAACAACGAGTCATCCAAACTAGTCTGTCATAATGAGCTACAAGTAATGATTATCTTGGTGTCTTCACAGCTTTTCCTTATGAAAAGGTAGTGAGTGAAGGAAGACACCCAACCATTACCTAGCCTTAACAATGCTTTTGATTACACCCCTTTTAACTCACTATCGAAACGATTAACTAAAGCACAAATCATAAATATCACAAGACATGATTTCGGGGCCGATTCAAAATATCCCCAGTGGAGTCACCAGACTGTAGACAACAGAACTTGACGACGCTGTTCTAGGCTCGCGGCCTAGTACAAAGATTTAAGGCCGCACTCACCCCTCGCAAGGGAAGACCTCAAACCGTTGGGTTCGGAATGGTCCCTTACTTATGTCACTTGTGATGATATGATTTGTGCAATAAACTAACCGAATCTATTCAACATTCATGCTCAAGGGTAATCTACGCCAAGTATGCATTCATCAAAATAACTCCTAATCTAAGTTTGCATGCTCGAAAATAAGTCTTTAAACAGGAACACGCAATATCACACAATGAGCATGTTGAGCCATTAAACCGAAATAAACAAATAACTAATTAAACATTAACATAAACTAGACAAAACATCATGCATAAGGAATAAAGAAACAACATACCTAAATAACATAATCATGCTTTGAAAGTTAAATAATGAACTAAATTAAATCATGCTTTAAACAATAAATAAACAACCTATGAACCATAACATGCTCAAATACAAATTTGGATGAGACGAGATATGTGTATCTTTGAGCGGTACGCGGCGTTGTATCCCGAGTGCAGACCGCACTACCGTCTATTCGGAATCGGCTACGGAATTTACGTCCGGGTTTCCATCCAATATACCACAAAAAGGGAACACATATCCCGCTCATCCAACAATCACATCATGCTTCAAACGAATCTCATGCAATAATATTTTAAAATAAATAAAATAAAACGAAAGAAGATAAGTGAAAAGGTGCCCTACGGTCTAACCTCTTTTGTCGTTCCTCGAAAGCGCGTTACACGGCCGTCGGAAGGATTGATACTCTGCAACTTTTCTGGTTCACTAATCCAACGATTTTCCTCGTGGTTTCACTGCTCGGGTTGTTGTTTTCACTCAGTTTCTCTACTTTTTTAAGGGTATTTTCTGGTTACTGTTTCAGGTCTATTAGGCTACTGTTTTGAGGATTATTTGGACTGGTTTGGGGGCAGTTTTCGAAGGGTTTCGGGGGCAGTTTTCGTTACTATTTGTGGTGCCCTACGGTCTAACCTCTTTTGTCGTTCCTCGAAAGCGCGTTACACGGCCGTCGGAAGGATTGATACTCTGCAACTTTTCTGGTTCACTAATCCAACAATTTTCCTCGCGGTTTCACTGCTCGGGTTGTTGTTTTCACTCAGTTTCTCTACTTTTTTAAGGGTATTTTCTGGTTACTGTTTCAGGTCTATTAGGCTACTGTTTTGAGGATTATTTGGACTGGTTTGGGGGCAGTTTTCGAAGGGTTTCGGGGGCAGTTTTCGTTACTATTTGTGGCAGGTTTTGGGGACTGATTTGGGCGTGCAGAGAGGGTTTTTATGCGGCAGTTTGTGAGGCAATTCAGGGATGGTTTATGGTGTGTTATACGGCAGTTTGTGTGCAAGGGTTTTGCGGCAGTTTGGCTAGTGGCGTTTTGGTGCGTGAGGGGGTTCTTAATGTAAAAGGGGCGTGAAAGTGTGTGGTTGAAAGGAGGCTGTGTGGCTTGTGAACGTGGCTGAAGGTGCAGGTCAGTGAGGGCGAGCTGGGCGTAAGGCTTGTAGGCGTGATGGGAAAATTGGGTTGGCTGCGTCTTGGTTTTTTATTTGTTGTTCACGCGTTGACTATAAGGCTTTGTTGCTACGTGGGGGGAGGTCAGGCGTGATCTGCTTGGAGTGTGAGTGAGGGCTTTTTGTGAAAGGTGGCGTGAAGGTTGGCAATTGGTGGCTTACGTGAATTGAGGGCTGAACGTGGGCAGTGTTTATCGAGTGAGGGCAGGTGGCTATCGTTGAAGGCTAGGGTTAGTGTACGTGTTTGTTTGTGTTTTTCTGCCAGGGGTTTGAATGTGTGGAGATGGGTTATTTTTATAGGCCAAGGGAGGGGATTTACCTTGTTGGGGAAGGAATAGGATTTGTGTATTAATTGAGGATATCTTTTAATTTAGTATGTGATAAGGAAAATCTTTTAATTAAGGGAAGTGATTTGATTTATTCTTTTTAGTTAAGGATATGGTTTATTTAAATTGGCAGGTGATTTAATTGAATTAGGAATGTGATTTATGTATTTTAGGAAAGGGATTTAATTTAATTTAGGAAGGTGATTTAATTTGTGAAATGTGTTTTAATTTAATTTAATTTTGTTTTAATTATTTAATTTGTGAGATGTGTTTTAAATGTTTTAATTATTTAATTTGTGAGATGTATTTTAAATGGGTTTGGTGTGTTTTAAAACAGAGGTCCAACAAGCGAACCCGAAGCGAAACAAGCGAGTTAAATCTGACAAAATACTAATTTCCAACTTTACCCTTCCAACGTCTGTTTCCCGCGGCTTTCACAACTAAAGAGGTATTGTCTCCATACGAGACTCATCATCGGGCTAATATGAAAAAATGCATTGCCTACAATATCACTCCAAATTACATATTAATTCAATCAAAGTGCAATCACCATAATTAATTAATTAACATAATATTTCCAAAACATCAATTTAATCTATTTAATCATGCATAATTCCCAAATTCATGTCCAACACAAAATTGGGGCAAAATCAATTCTATAACATGCATATACTCATGGCAATAGCAACAAAAATCATTCAATTTGATTTCAATCCAATTAAATCAACATTCATTATTTCTATCATGCTATTTAACACATCCAATTGTCAAATTTCCAAAATTCCACCATGAGTTCATCTAGGGTCATATTCGGCCAACATAAGAATTTTAGGGAAACTTTGATCCAATCAATTTTTCATAATCCTATGATGCATAACTCTAAGTAATCATTATCTAACATCAACCAAACATTCAATTTTGCATTTTCATGCTCCAAGCAAAAATACCCAAATTTAAAGTCATGAACCCTAGAAATAAAATCAAGCCTAGATCTCGCTCTGATACCATTGTTAGTGTCCTAGACATGCCACGGGATCTCTAAGCATGATTCGTGTGTGAATAAAATCAAAAATAAGTTGCGGAGGACTTACATTGATCAGTTGAGTTTAAAACTTTTTCTTGGATGATGGAAGCTCCAAGCTCTCTTAGTTGTTCCAAACTCATGGGTGAGTCTCCCTATCACCTTCCTTTGACTCCTTAAAGTGCTAGCTTACAGGAATTTTGCAACAAAACTCCATTAGAGAGAAATGAAGCTCACAGTTTTGCTAAGGAAGAAGAGAGAAAATGCTGTGAATAGTAACAAGCAAACACTTCCAAAGTTTGACTTGGCTTTATATATTAGGTTGGTGTGTAGGATTTGGTTTGAGTGTAGAAAAAGCAATCCCAAGCTTTTACTCAACCAATTACCAAATTCCATCAAGTGTCAAACACATTGATGTAAGTTGGTGGGCCCCACTTCAAATTCCAAATTTAAGTCAGACAATCCAACACGCAACTTCACTCGGGCCCGGGTTCATTTAATTCTGAATTAAACAAATTTTCCGTTGCGATTTAATTAAATCCAATTTAATTAAATAATAATGCCTCGCAATATTATTACGTAATTCGTTTACGAATTAATTCTAAATTAATTTGTTTGCTTGAATTAAAATCCAATTTTAATTCCGCGTTGAAATCTAATTTCAATTAATATATTATTTTAGCCCAGTTAAATAAATTAAATAGTAAAATCCAATTTCTCTATTAAATTTACTTTGGCGATTAATTCCAAATTAATCGCGTTCTCTCTTCTCGACGAATTTAATCCCAGATAAATTCTTGACGTAATTAATCCCAGATTAATTCTTTCTCAGATAGTTAATTCTCAGATTAATTATTATCATGATCCCAGATTAATTTTCTCTGTCATAATTAATCCCAGATTAATTTTGTTCGAGTCAAATGTCATCGGTGAATCTTTGGGAGGCGACCCAAGAGATCCATAGATATGTTGGCAGAAAATATGATCATCGGACTATCTGAATACGTGCGTACCCGGTACCACGTTCTTATCAATTTACAAGAGATGGTTGGCTTCTAGCAAAGCACCGTGCCTACCCAATTCTCCATAAATATTCTTTTAAGGAATACAAGATCTTTGACAGGCGTAGTATACATAATATTGCGTATTACGATCCAATATCTAATATCACATGCTAGGCCTGGGGATGGAGTTGTGTCTGCCCCGTACGAAACATATATCAGATCACTAGCAACTAGTCTCTTTATGATCGGAAAGTCATGGCCTAGTCATACTTTCCTGATGGCTATAGAACTATAGAGTACCAGTTCTATATCCATGCGTGATCATCATCTCCATATGACTGAAGTGATACTTCCATCTTGACATCACACCCAATACACTACGATTCTCAGTATACCCATAAGAGGCGTACATTGAACCTGTTAAAGCCCCGGATGACCAAAACCAAAGTATACTGATTGTCACAAGTATTAGCGATGCAAGTCTCAGGTTAAGACCAAATACACCTACCCTGATTCGGATTCCCATAGACACATAGTCATACTACCAATGGGATTCCGAGGGGTCTATCCAGAACGAAGCTGTTTCCGTTCCATCGGTAAACAGAACCTCCTATTACACTTGCATGAGTATCCAATACCCAAATATATGAGAACTATGTCGTTAAGCTTCCATAACGCGCACACGTGTAATACTAGCTTATTCTGCATTATCGATGTCCAGTCTCGATAATACTACGACTAGGGCTATTTAATGATTAAACCTTACGTGGATTAATACTGTCTCTTATCTTATTAATCTGGTACTAATCATATGGACTTTTATCATTTATATATCCAGGTAATCCAATTACAAATGATAAAAGAGCAATTTCCTTTGTCACATAGTTAATTTGTACAACAATACTATGTTCTATACAAATAGTGATGCTATGGGTCATAATTATCCAACAGGATTGAAACCTACTAATTACTCCCACTGCAAAACAGATATCTGATCTCGTACATAACATAGCATACATAAGAATTCCAACGGCTGAAGCATATGGTATATGTCTCATTTCTTCAACTGTTTGAGGTGTCTTAGGAGATTGTTCCTTAGACAAATGAATTCCATGCCTGAAAGGTAAATTACCTTTCTTGAAATTCTGCATACCAAATCGCACAAGAATCTTGTCGATATAGGATGCTTGAGACATTGCTAACAGTCGTTTCTTGCGATCTCGAATGATCTGGATCCCAAGTACATAACTTGCATCTCCCAAATATTTCATTTGGAATTGGTTAGCTAGCCATATTTTCACGTCCGATAATATATTTACATCATTCCCAATGAGTAAAATATCATTAATGTATAACACAAGGAAAACCATCTTACTATCAATGATGCGTTTGTAGACACAAGGCTCATAGATGTTCTGCTCAAAGTTATAAGACTTGATCATAGTATCAAACCTTATGTTCCAAGATCTAGATGCTTGCTTAAGTCCATAAATGGACCTTTACAACTTGCAAACGTTTTGCTCTTGACCTTGGGTAATGAACCCCTCTGGTTATACCATATAGATACTCTCATCAAGATTTCCATTCAAGAATGCAGTCTTATCATCCATTTACCAAATCTCATAGTCATAATATGCGGCAATGGAAAGAGGAATCCTGATAGATTTTAGAATGGCTACTGGCGAGAAAGTTTCTTCATAGTCAACTCCCTCCTTTTGGGTATAACCCTTTGCCACTAGCCTAGCCTTGAAAGTTTGTATTTTCCCATCTATTCCTCTTTTTCTCTTGTAGATCTACTTGCAACCTATGGGTTTTACTCCATCAGTTTGGTCTACAAGTTCCCAGACTGAGTTAGAGTACATAGACTTCATCTCGAGGTTCATGGCTTTGAGCCATTCCTCTTTATCAATATCTTCCATTGCACTACGATAGGTCAATTGATCATCTATACCATCACAAGGTGCAACAACTGTACCTCACCATTTGATAGCGTTCAGGTTGTCTTACAACCCTCCCACTATGTCTAGGTGGTATGGTATCCTGATAAACTTGCATCTGACTTTCAGATGTAGAAAGTGTTATATCTTTGTCAATATTTGACAATGATGTATTGGTCGTACTAGCAATTAACTCCTCAAGTAACACTTTACTTCGAGGTTTGAACTCTCTCATATAATCCTCCTTAAGAAATGTAGCATTTGTCGACACAAATACTTTATTATCTTCTGAACTATAAAAGAATCCCCCCTAGTTTCCTTAGGATAGCCTACAAATAGGCACACATGTGAACGTGGTTCCAACTTAGTAGTCTTGTTCTTTAGCATATGTGCTGGACACCCTCATATACGGAAATGTCGCAAACTAGCTTTACGATAATTCCACAACTTTAAGGGAGTCTTAGGAATAGACTTAGATGAAACTACATTCAGGATATACATTGTTGTTTGCAATGCAAATCCCTAGAAAGAACTAGGTATATTGTTATAACTAAATATTGATCTCATCATGTCTAGTAGGGTCCAATTTCTCCTTTCTACAACACCATTTTATTGTGGTTTTCCAGGTGCCGTGAGTTGTGAAATAATTCCATGCTCAACTAAGAATTCCTCAAAATATCTATCAATGTATTCTCCTTCACGATCTGATCGTAGAATTTTGATATTTTTTTCTAACTGGTTCTCAACCTCAGCACGATACTTTTTGAACTTTTCAAATGTATCTGACTTGTGCTGCATTAGATAAACATACCCATATCTGGAATAATCGTCAATGAAAGTGACGAAGTATTTATAACCACCTCGGGCTTTTACATTCATCGGTCTGCAAACATCTGAATGTATTAGCTCAAGTATTTCTATGGCTCTTATCCTTTTTCCAGTAAAAGGTCTCTTAGTCATTTTTCCTTCTTGGTTCACAGATAGGTAAAGTACCGACTCTTAACTGATTTAAAACTCCATTCTTAATTATTCTATCTATCCGGTCAAGGTTAATGTTGGGGCAGTTGTGGAACCCTTAGGGTCGGACCGGTGTCCCGGGCAGCGGAAATATGTCTAACCCATGGATATCAAGTATGGGTGTAATTTTAAAATATTTAAAGAAATAATATATTCCATTACGAGTGTATAGGAAAAAATTGGGAATGAATCAGAGTCCGGAAGCTCCACAATGAGTGAAAACAAAATTTTCGCGCGCGGAACTCGTACGCACACTGGCCTTTTTTTTGTTTTTGTTTTTGTTTTCATTGATTTCTTTTTAAAGTTTCAGTTCACTTTTCCGGTGAGCTGAAACAATTAGGGTATTTTACCCTAATTACTTCTGGTCTTCCCTAAACACTCAAAATTAATTTTTAATTTCAAAACCAACATAAACACATGTTATAGAATAAAAATCAAGTTTTTCAAAATTTCAAATATTTTTACAAAAACGTAAATTTATTCTAAATACGCACTTACGTAAATTTTGAATCCAATACACAAACCAAATTAGAATCTAAAATAGAAATGTCTCGTGAATAATTCTAGGTCACCCAAAGGTGGTCAAGTGATTCTAGAATTGTAGCCATAGCTCTAAGCTTTAATCTAGAGTTCCAAACTCTAATTAATTGTTTCATGTCCAACATGAACATCTTTGACCTAATTACAAGCATGTTGCGTTTATACTTCTAAAGTATCCTAACACAATTGATTAGCCTTATTCAACATTAAGCTATGTGATCATGCATCTAATACACAAATAAACATAGCTTAAGAGAAGATCAAACTTTATCTAGTAAGCTTGATGCAAGATCCAATCTACCGCTCCTTTGTTGAAATCGTCGGAGAACCTCCAAGGAGTGTAAGCTTGACTTCAAGATCTAACCTTGATTTCCAATAATAGCAAGCTTCACTTTCAAGATATAATCTTGATTTCTCTTAATTGAAATATTTTAGAGACCTCACAAGCTTCTCTAAACACTTCTCTGAATTAGGCTAATTTCTCTAAGAATTTACTTGTATTTTAAACTTGTAATTAGAACCTTCCTAAAGCTTGCTATTTATAGCAAAACTTAGGCAATTTTTAATTAATAAAAGTTGTAATTAACTTTTAAGTGTGATTAATCTAATTTGTCCAAATATGTATAATTAGGTGTGACTAATCTCCATTGTCTCCCACTTAGATTTAATCCAATTAAATCAAGTCAAGAATTAGGAAATGGATTAGTTCAATGTTTGCCACTTTGATTTAATCCAATTAAATCAAGCCAAAACCACCTATTATTACATACTTACAATTACCATAATATCCTCAAATGGTAGATATAATTATGATTTTACAATTAAGCCCTCGTGTAATTATTGAATAAATCCAATTAATCCAATTAGGTCAAAGTGAATAATCAATGTTATCCAATAATACTTGATTATCTTAGTTGATAATTATGATATCGAATATTATCTTTTATAAAAAATAATCGGCTACCCAAGTGCTCAACGAGTACACTTCATATTGGGACTCCATAAGTTCAGACACGTTCATCATATATGCCTAGCTAATATGTACGTAATTCGGCCACCTCCGAATTCGCGAAGAACGCGAACGACCTTTCTGTTCTAGGCTATCACATATGTTTAACAATCCCTCCGTCGTAGGCTATCCGTGTTGTGCTTAGGAAACATTGAATTTACCGTCAAGTTTCCAAGGTGCATATCTCATATCGACATATCCACGATTCTTTATAACTGATACGATCCACCCTAGGTGATCGACTTTGGCCAAAGATTTAAGAATCATGACTTTACTCACATGGATACCTAAACCCCTTATGGTACACATACGGGCCGACGGATCCTATCTTGATTCACACTTGATTACTGAGTGCATCGGTCCATACCCAACGAACATCTAGAAACTAGACCATGAAAGGTTTCTGACATACATGGCATCTAAGTGTGGAGGATCTCACACAAAATCAATGTTATCCTATAGTCAAAGGATTACATATGCAACTCGACTCGAGGAGATTCCTATTGACGGTGGTGTGTACATCCAACTATTAAGAATCGCCTGTGAGTCATTCACTATTCGCTTCAATGAATACCCATATGTCTATACGAGTTTCCAAAACTCATGGTACATCGGGTTAAACCATTGGAACTCCAATTCCAATATACGACATGTGCTAGTCTTCTAGGTTATAGGAATTCGATCGTATTCCAAAACCAATGACTAGGAATATTTATTTTAAGAATAGTTTACTCCTAGTGTCAAAACTATTCTAAGGTCGATGTCATTTTTAGCATAACTATACATCAATCTAATACGTATAATGACAATACCATTAATAATGTATGAAATTAAAAATATAGTTATTTTATTAATAAATAATAAAATGTATAATTCAGATTGGCACTCCAAACACCAACTCCATCAAACTCCCACTTGCTTAGTGCCAATCTGGATGGTACCGTAGTCCCATCTCCTCCACATGTTTATCGAATAACTTAGGAGGTAAGGCCTTTGTAAGCGGGTCTGCTATGTTGTCTTTGTTGGACAATTATGACCCATAGCATCACTATTTGTACAGAACATGGTGTTGTACAAATTAACTATGTGACAAAGGAAATTGCTCTTTTATCATTTGTAATTAGATTACCGGGATATATAAATGATAAAAGTTCATATGATAAGTTCCGGATTGATAAGATATGAGCCAGTATCAATCCATGAAGGTTTAATCATTAAAACATCCATAGTCGGAGTATTATCAAGATTGGACATCGATAATACGGAATAGACTAGTATTTCACTTGTGTGTGTTATGGGAGCATAACGACATAGTTCTCATATATTTGGGTATGGGATACTCATGCAAGTGTAATAGGAGGTTGTGTTTACCGATGGTACGGAAATAGCTTCGCTCTGGATAGACCCCTCGGAATTCCAATGGTAGTATGAATATGTGTCTATGGAAGTCCGAATCAGGGTAGGTGTATTTGGTCTTAACCTGAGACTTGCACCGCTAATACTTGCGACAATCAATATACTTTGGTTTTTGTCGTCCAAGGCTTTAACAGGCTCCGTGTACGCCTCTTCTGGGTATATTGAGAATCGTAGTGTATTGGGTGTGATGTCAAGATGGAAGTATCACTCCAGTCATATGGAGAGGATGGTCACGTAGGATACGGAACTAGTACTCTTTAGTACTGCAGTCATCGGGATAATATGACTAGGTCATGATTATCCGATTATAGAGACTAGTTACCAGAGATCCGACATGTGCTTCGTACGGGGCAGACACAATTCCAGCCCCAGGCCTAGCACATGACATCCGATACTGGATCGCAATATGCAATACTACGTATACTACGCCTGATACAGATTACATATTCCTTTAATAATATTTCTGGAGAATTGGGTAGGCACGGTGCTTTGCTAGAAGCCAACCATGTCTTGTAAATCGGTAAAAATGTAGTACTAGGTACGTACGTGTTCGGATAGTTCGACGACCGGATTTACTACCAACATATTCGTGGATCTCAAGGGTCGCTTCCCGAAGATTCACTGATGACGTATGACTCGCACATTATTAATCTGCGATTAATTAGTAGAGAGAGAAAATTAATCTAGGATTAATTATAGAGATATTTTATCTGGGATAAAATACTATAAAAGAGAGAGAACGATTAATTTGGAATTAATCGATAAAATAATATATTCGATATATTATACGAAATTAGATTTCGACGCGGAATTAAAATTGGATTTTAATTCGGGCAAACGAGTTAATTTAGAATTAATTCGCTAGCGACGTGATTAGTAATTTTGCTAGGCATAATTATTTAATTAAATTTGATTTAATTACGTCGCAACGGAAAATTCATTAATTCGGAATTAGCGAACCCGAGCCCGAGAGTGTTTGCGGGCCCACTCGTATTTCGAATCAAGTGGGACCCACAAGTCACATCACGCGTCACATCACTAGTCATTCAAGTGATGGATGTCTTGTCACCTTTTTGGTGATTGACACCTTGTCATCATTGATTGATGGAAGTGGTTGAAAAGCTTTAATGCTTGTACCATTTTTTGAAAGTTGGATTTGGTATTAGATTTTTGAAATCTAAATACAGAACACTCAACTCATCTTTTTCTCTCATTCTCATCTCCCTCACTCGGCATTGTGCCAATTCTCTCTCAAATTTCTTGCCAAAGCCGAGAGATGCAAGAAGGCAAAGGGAAATTTTGTGGCAAAATTTCCAAGGTGCTAGTACATCCAAGGGGTCTTACAAAGGTGATAGGGAAACCCATTCATGAGCATGGAATCTCATAACAAAGCTTGGAGCTTGGAGGACAACAATGGGGACCTTGACCGAAACAATGGAGGACAAAAAGTGGCTTAGCAGATTCTTCCATGAGCAGAATTTTTTGTGTTCGTCGCATCCAAAAGCCGATCAAAGTGAGTATTCCGCAACTTTACTTTGATGTATTCACATGTTTTCATAGCTTAATTTGATCTTGGGATAACCTAGAAAACCCAACCATGGTATCAGAGCCTTGATTAAACATGAAATTTATTTAGGGTAAAATTTGGGTAAAATTGATTTGAGCATGTTTTGATGAAATTGTTTGATTGAGTATGCTTGAATGATGATAACATAGTGTTATGCATGATCAATTTGATGAAAATTGAATTGGATCAATTTTTCCCCAAATGTTAGGCTTGGCCGAAAGTTTAGATGTCCTAAATGTCATGGTAATTTTGTTTTTTGATCATTGGATGAGTTGAAAGACATGGGATAAATTGATTTAGGATTTAATTGGATTGAAATCGAAATCGGATTTAAAAATCCCCAAATTGCCGTGACCTATATAGCATGGGAATAAGATGATTTTTTGATTCAATGATGTTGGACATGTGTTGATGATGAAAGCATGATTAATTAGTGTAATTGGTATTTTGGAAATGTTAATTTGACTAATTAATTATGGCTAATACACTTGAATTAATTAAATTGTGATATTGGGAATTTTGTAATTTAATTAGTTGGGCTAAATTTGGAATTGGGCTTTTAAAGTTGTATTTGGGCTTAATGGGCTTGGTTGGTCCAAGTTTGGTTTAGGTTAATTGGTTGGATCCAATTGGGCCCAAAACCATTTCCATAAAGTCCAAATATAATTAAATGAGCCTTTAATATTTTAATTGGGCCTAATGGGACTAAATTGATTTTTGGCAAAATGGTGATTCCTTATTGGGCTTTGGTTGCCAAAGTCCATGCCTTATAAATTAATTGAAAGCCCATTAGACTTTAATTAAATTGACATTGGATGTTAATTGGGCTTTGAAACCCGTGAAAGATTAGATTTAGAATCTAGGTCGCAAAGGCTCATTAATAAAGTGTAATTATTTAATTTAGAATTAAATAAGGAATTAGTATTAAATACAAATTAAATTGGATTTAATGCTGTAGTTTGATATAATTCAAGAATTCGTACTTTGAGTATTTATTCTTAAAACGAGTTGGACTCGCACAAATCAAATCGTTGTTTGAACATTGGATGGTCATTAATTTCCGATTAATTAATTTGATTAGATTGATTGATTACATGCTTTGTGTGAATACATGGGTGTGATGTATGAATAATGAATATCAGATGGATATTAGATGGGTGAGGGCAATTTTGGAAATTGTTGTAATAAATTTAGAATTTATTAAATTGGACCTACGTGTCCAGCCTATTACCTCTTGATTCTTTGTATTTCTCTTCTCACCTATTCCCCTCAATGTAAATGAGGTTTCTTTAGAAGTGTTATGTAATTGGGTAGAAGTAAGATTTGTGCTAGCGGGAGAGAGGAAAAGGAGAGATTTGTTCTAGGAACAAGTTATTTTAAATATCCATCCGCATATCATTATTAATTTATTTACGCGCCTTATTATGTTTTTAGAATGTATGTTTAAGGGTGTATGATGAGACCTAATCAAAGATAATTAATTGGTTGCCAATTACGCGAAAAACCCTCAACATATATTAAGCGTTTTTCCTTCCATTGAATGATTCATTCTCAAGATCCAAGATTGGCACTGGTTTGTTGGCCAAAGTCAAGACCTTTGTCCATCGCGGATGTGTTTGAATCATAAAGGCTTTGTTCCATATCGCATGTCTTGTCCAAGTTGTGATTTTTTTGCCAAAGTCAAGATCACTTATTGTCCATCGACATCGATTACAAAGCTTTCCAAGGTCAATGGGTTCCGCTTAACTGGAATCATTAAGTTTGTTGTGCCAAAGCCAAGGCTTAGTTGATTCAGAGGAAAAAGGTTAGGAAAATATATCGGATATATTAGCATATATTAGATATGTGTTTCGGACTTGGATGTCCACCTACTGGATCTAGGAATTGGATGAGATCCAATTGATCTTAGAGATCTACCTAGTTAAATATCATACAGCTTGTTGGTGAAAGTCAAGGTTGTGTGTTATTTAATGGGATCCTAGCCTACTAGGAAACAAGGTTTCCCGAGTACTCAACATAAGGTTAGAGGCTCGCCGAAAAATAGTGGGAGGCAAGTATTAAATTTGCAATTTCGTTTAGATACTTGCCAATACGCGCTCATTTCAATTTTTCGTCATTAAATAAATATATTAGTTGGACTAATATTTAATCGTTGTTTTTTAATCAAACAGTTGGACTGTATTCAAACTATTTCAAATTATAGTTGATTATATAATTGGATTATAGTTATCAATATATTTGAATTTAAATAATCAAATTATAGTTGATTATATAGTTGACTATAGTAATCATTATATTCAATAGTACCCGAAATCGTTGATTTGATAGTTGGACTATAGCAATCAAGATAACTGAAATATTAGTGTTTAAAACATAATCCTGAGAGAAAATGTCATTAAACGGCTTTAATTTTCAGATTGGGAATAGAACCTCAGGATAGTCCTGGGAACTGAGAAGTTATTCTATTTTATAGAATTACATCTCGGGCCTAAGCCCGGAGTTGAGCAAATAGTAGAACATGATATTTGGAATATTCATGTAATGATAACTTTAGTGCTCAATCCATTATGCTTAATGCAATGACACTTTAATTACATCGTCAGATTAAGGATTAGATCATTGTACCATGATGATGAAATTAAAGATCATCATAGATTTATTCTTAGAAGTATAAATTGCTAAAAGAAGCTCTTTAGCTCGTGTATGTCATAGGGTACATCTGTCAAGCACTAGGTGTCGCAGATGATTGCTGACATCGATCAGCTAGGTTAGCTGGGCATTACCTACGTGGCCGAGACTACCAAAGATTTGATTTTATAGTCTCTACCCGAAGGCTGGGGCAGGTTCATTATGAACGAAGAGTAAACTATTGGAGAGTTGATGGCTATGCTCTAGGAGGCAGAGCCAGAGCTTCTAATATGGGCAAAGGCAAAATCATCACAAGTCTTCTAGGAAGACAAAAGACATATCCCAAGATGTCTGCCTAAACTGTGGCAAACGGAATCACTGGATGCGTGACTGCCGTATGGACAAGGCAGACATGAAGGAATAAAAGGAGGGGCAAGGCTCCGACTTCAAGTATGTTTGTCATAAACAAGTTCACTATTAGTTTCAAAATTGGATTTTGATATTAAGTATCGTACATAAATATGTACTGATGTGCAGAATCTGTTGATTAGCAGGAGAATGACTTCAGTTGAGATTGATCTGCGAATCGGAAATGGGACAAGAGTCGCTGTTTTAACCGTAGAAACCTAATTTTAGGAACTACCCTTTGGATATGTACTTAAATTAGGAAACTGTTATAATGTAACTAGTTTGACTAGAAACATTATCTCTATATCAGAGTATAACTCGTTGCGGGTATACCTTTATATTATATAACACTAAAGTGTTTTATTTTATAAAGATGATATTGAGATAAACACATTAGATGTGAATAACAGTATTTATATTTTGAATATAAAATAATCTCAAACATATAACGTGACAAACAAATAGCTCAAACTGATTTGATCGGATGAGACTTATTTGTGGCATTGTTGTCTGGGACACATTAAACAAGACTCGTATATCCACACTTTTGAAGAGTGGATACTAGGACGGATTTGATCATATTCAAATGATGTCTATGAATCTAGTTCATTAGGCAAAGTGCCTAAAACACCTTTTACTTGGTAAAATTGTAAGTACCACCGATCTGTTAGCCCTCGTTTATAGTGACGTAAGTGGGCCCATATCTAGCTAGGCTAGAGGTGGATATGAATACTTCGTAACCTTTACGGATGTGGCATCGCGTTATGGTTATGCGTTTCTTTTGAAACACGAATCAGAAACTTTTGATAGATTCAAAGAGTTTCGACACGAAGTAGACAAACAGATCGGCTAAAGTATTAAACATCACGATTGGACTATAATGGAAAATACTTAAGTAATACATTTCTCGATTACCTGAAAGAGTATAATATTCTTTCATAGTGGACTCCTCCCGGAATACCTCAATTTGAGCGGTGTGTCCGAACGGAAAAACCGAATTTTGTGGCATCACGTTATGGTTATCTATTTCTTTTGAAATATAAATTGGAAACTTTTGATAAATTCAAAGAGTTTCGATACGAAATAGAAAAACATATCGGCTAAAGTATTAAACCGTCACGGTTAGACCATGGTGGAAAATACTTAAGCAATAAGTTTCTCAATTACTTGAAAGAGTATAGTATTCTTTCAATATGGACTCCCCCCGGAACACCTCAATTGATGGTGTGTCCGAATAGAGAAACCGAACCTTGTTGGACATAGTAAGGTTAATTATGAGTCACCCTGAGCTACCATTTTCCTTCTAGGGATACACATTAATCAGTGCAAAACTTATTTTGAATAAGGTTCCATAAAATCTGTTTGACAGACTTCATATTAGATATGAATAGGAAAGAAACTGGATTTTCTCATTCCTGAAGATTTGGGTATGCTGGGCATATGTTTGGCTGATACCAACTAGAACCCAAATCGGATAAGTGCCTAAATTGTAGGTTAACCTAGGGTAACCAAAGTATATTACTTATACAACTCACAAGAGAACAATTTAATTGTTGCTCACCATGCGGTTTTCCTAAGAGGAATACCTATATACAGTGGTAAGTGAGAGGAAAGTAAAACTCGATGAAAATCGGAGTAATACTGTTCCAGGCACTGATTCCTTAATGGAACACAAATAGTTCATCAGGGATGAAACTGTACCACAATCTTCAAATACACAAGAACCACGTAAGTCGGAGAGAGTCATAAAACAACCTGGGAGGTATGGGTTTCTGATCTCACATCATAAAGATGTCAATCTCATTGAGGAAGACGAACTGACTACGTATGAGGAAGTGATACAAGGTATCGACTCCCTATTATGGCAAAGTGCCATGATGTCCGAAATGGATTCCATGTATATCAACCAAGTTTGGACACTAGTTGTTGTACCGGAAGGCATTGTGCCTATTGGTACTATATGTGTCTTCAAGGAAGACATACATGGATGGCAACATACCAACGTACTAAGCTAGGCATGTAGCGAAAAGGTATCTTTATCAACATTGTGTCGATTACGACGAAACCTTTTACACGTTGCCTTGGTTAAATCCATTTGGATAATACTTGCTAATGCTGCATGTTTCGTTTATGAAATATGGCAGCTAAACGTCAAGACTGATTTCCTTAAACGGAAACCTTTTGGAGGATGTTTACATCATCCTGACGGTTTTGTCGTACCAAAACAAGCAAACAAGGTTTGCAGGTTATTCGATCCATTTATGGGTTGAAGCAAGCATTGTGTTCTTGGAACTATCATTTTGATGTAATCATAATGGTGTATGATTTAATTCAAAAAAGAATATGATTCTTGTGTATATAAGGAGGTTAGTGGGAGCGCACTGACAATGATTGTCCTATATAATGATGACATATAATTTCTTGGAAATGACATTCCCATAATACAATCGGTGAAAGCTTGGCTTTCGTGAAAATTCTTCGTAGAATACTTGGGAGAGACAACCTTTATTCTAAGAATAAGGATCTACTGGGATAGATCTAAATGTTGTTGGCACTCTTCGAGAACTTGTACATTAAAAAATATGTACGTGACCTGGTGTCTCATATTTTTTGAGCATATGGAGTCACAATCAGGCCAATCCAAATGATAGTCACTGGATTGATGTTAAGAACATCCTTAAGTATCTTAGAGGAACTAAGGATTCCTTTTTAAGCTATGGAGAAGGAGAACTTGAAGTGACTGGGTTCACTGTTGCAACTTTCCTAACCGATAAAAATGACTATAAGTCGTAATAAAGGTACTATATAGTTTGAATAACGGAACAATGAGCTGAAATCTTCCAAGCAAGATACTATTGCCGAATAAACAACAAAAGCGGAATATTGCTACAGCTGAGGCAGCAATAGAAGCCATTTGGATCTTAATAATCCTAATTGGATTAGGAGTAGTTCTATTAGCAGCTGAGCTAGGCTACAGTACAGGCTAAATAATTAATGGTCTCATCAATGATCCAAGTAAATACTTCAACTGTTCATCTAATTCGTTCGGATCATACATCGTGGCGATGTGATGATCGAATAAATCGCATCAGATGATGACTTTGCAAATCCGCTAACGAAAGCAGTTTCTCAGCAGAAGTTTGAGCGAACCGTACATAGTTCAAGTGTAGAACACTTGAGTGATTGGCTATAGGCCAAGTGGGAGATTGTTGGACAATTATGAACCATAGCATCACTATTTGTACAGAACATGGTGTTGTTGTACAAATTAACTATGTGACAAAGGAAATTGCTCTTTTATCATCTGTAATTAGATTACCGGGATATATAAATGATAAAAGTACATATGATTAGTTCCAGATTGATAAGATATGAGACAGTATCAACATCCCTAGTAGGAGTATTATCGAGATTGGACATCGATAATGCGGAATAGACTAGTATTGCACTTGTGCGTGTTATGGGAGTATAACGGCATAGTTCTCATATATTTGGGTATTGGATACTCATGCAAGTGTAATAGGAGGTTTTGTTTACCGATGGTACGAAAATAACTTCTCTCTGGATAGACCCCTCGGAATTCCATTGGTAGTAGACTATGTGTCTATGGAAGTCCGAATCAGGGTAGGTGTATTTGGTCTTAACCTGAGACTTCCACCGCTAATACTTGCGACAATCAATATACTTTGGTTTTGGTCGTCCAGGGCTTTAACAAGTTCTGTGTATGTATGCTCTTCTGGGTCTATTGAGAATCGTAGTGTATTGGGTGAGATGTCAAGATGGAAGTATCATTCCAGTCATATGGAGAGGATGGTCACGTAGGATACGGAACTAGTACTCTTTAGTAATGCAGTCATCGGGATAATATGACTAGGTCATGATTATCCGATTATAGAGACTAGTTATCAGAGATCCGACATGTGCTTCGTACGGGGCATACACAATTCCAGCCCCAGGCCTAGCACGTGACATCCGATACTGGATCGTAATACGTAATACTACGTATACTACGCCTGATACAGATTACATATTCCATTAAGAATATTTCTGGAGAATTAGGTAGGCACGGTGCTTTGCTAGAAGCCAACCATGTCTTGTAAATCGGTAAAAATGTAGTACTAGGTACGTACGTGTTCGGATATTCCGACGACCGAATTTACTGCCAACATATCCGGGGATCTCATGGGTCGCTTCCCGAAGATTCACCGATGACGTATGACTCGCACATTTTTAATCTGGGATTAATTAGTAGAGAGAGAAAATTAATCTAGGATTAATTACAGAGATATTTTATCTGGGATAAAATACTATAAAAGAGAGAGAACGATTAATTTGGAATTAACCGATAAAATAATATATTCGATATATTATACGAAATTAGATTTCGACGCGGAATTAAAATTGGATTTTAATTTGAACAAACGAGTTAATTTAGAATTAATTCGCTAGCAACGTGAATAGTAATTTTGCTAGGCATAATTATTTAATTAAATTTGATTTAATTACGTCGCAATGGAAAATTCGTTAATTCGGAATTAGCGAACCCGAGCCCGGGAGTGTTTGCTGGCCCACTCGCATTTCGAATCAAGTGGGGCCCATAAGTCACATCACGCGTCACATCACTAGTCATTCAAGTGATAGATGTCTTGTCACCTTTTTGGTGATTGACACCTTGTCATCATTGATTGATGGAAGTGGTTGAAAAGCTTTAATGCTTGTACCATTTTTTGAAAGTTGGATTTTGATGAGTGGTATTTATACCACTATTTCCCACTCATTTGACCTAATGTTTTGTATTGTTTCTCGAGATTTATGAACGTTTTGATGTGTTTTGTTGTTATTTTGCAGATAAATAAAGTTTGGACAGCACTGGAGGCAATTTGGGGCAAATCCGGACAAAAATGCACCAACTGGAATATTTCAGTCTTCAGCGCGTCGCGCCGCGCATAGCCTTGGCGTCGCGACGCCCAGCCTACGCCGAAGTTGCTAAAATGCGTCGGGTCCACAAAATCAGAATCTGAGAAAAGTTGACTTTGCTAACGTGCGCATGCCACGTGTCACCATCACATCGGAGATGCTAAAATGCGCCGTGCCACGTGTCGAAATCTCATTGCTCGGTCGGCCACCGCCCAACGTGTCATCCCACGTGTCGCCACATCATCGTCCACATCAGCAGCCACGTCAGCAAGTCAACCGAGTCAACATGCCACGTCGTCATAAGCCAGTCACAGCGTGACACGTGTCAACATCTCATTCGTCCGACGGCCGCCGCCCCACGTGTTGCCACGTCGCCTTCCACATCATCAGCATGACGCAAGCAATGACGTCATGAACAGTTGACACGTCAGCATGACGTAAGCAATGACGTCATGAACAGTGCCACGTCAGCGGATCAGATTTGAGTCAACGAACCAGCAAGTGACACGTGTCACTGTAGCGCGCGTCGCGACGCTGGTCGCGCGGCGCGACGCGCGCACCCCATCAAGCCTACTATAATTCAGAACCCGATTTCAGAAATTTGTATCCCATCCTCTCTCTTCAAATCCTTCTAAAGAGAGAGTTTCTCTCTCTAAAAGTCTTTAGTTTTTACTTTTTTTTACTTTTGTAAATAATTTTAATTACTTTTTGTAATAATAGTAATTTTATTTTTACTTTTTACTTTCTTTTACAGTTTTTACTATTTACTTTTTACTTTTTACAGTTTTTACTATTTACCGTGATGCGGTAATTTCTTTATGTTCGGGTGAAAGGTAATTTCTTTTACTATTACTATTTAGATTCATCTCCCTTAAAAATAATATATTTACTATTTAAATTGGACTTAATCAGGATACCGCCAGATTGGTCGGTGGGTAATAAAACATATATTCCGCCTTTATGGCTGGTTATTTTGGTTCCGCCTTTATGGCTGGTTATTTTGGTTCCGCCTTTATGGCTGGTTATTTTGGTTCCGCCTTTATGGCTGGTTGATATTAATCACAAGTTTATATATTATTTTAATGGGAGATATCTAAATAAGTAGTAGTAGAAATAATTCCTTTTACCTTAACATTTTATTTTATTTTACTTTTCAGTATTTTTATTTTATGTCTTTTATTTTTATGTTTTTATTAGTCCTAGTTATGTGTTAGTTAACTAAGGGTTGTGATAACTTTTAATATCACTAGTTTATAAGGGATTATTTTATAGTTTGGGTAATTTATAAGTTTACTTATTAAGTCTTAAGCTTAAAGCTTCTTATTGTCTGATCACCAATAAGATTGATATGGTAAATCTAAAATGAACTAGACATAGGGATTTTAGGTTTCAGCCTTAGACTTAATAGCCCACGATCTTCCTTGAGGATAGATAACCCTTTAATAGATTTCCTTACAGGATAGGAATATACCTGTAGGGCGGGGGTAACCATAATTGGAACTTGAATTTAATGAATCCAGGTAATGTGGTTGACATAGGAATATGGTTCAATTGGGTTATACTGGGTATTTGTAGTTGACCATCGGAAGAGGCTTTTACATAATTTAGTGTTCCAGGTTAGTAAACTGATTTATTACACAAACATAAAATAATCACTTCATCTTTTAAATGATATTAAAGGAAATCACAACCTTATATCTTTTTATCTGTAATTTTCCTTAGTATTTTCTTTTATCTTTTTATTTATTTATTTAGCAAATCTTCAATCAACCAAATCAATCAAGCAATCAATTCCATTCTCCCTTTAATTAGATATTTGTAATTAAATAGATTCAATAATTAATAACAACAGTAGGAATTAAGTCCTCGTGGGATCGATATTTTTATACTACTTGAACGATACGTGCGCTTGTGTTATACGTGTGTGTTTACGCCGGTCAAGTTTTTGGCGCCGTTGCCGGGGACTTATATTTCTTGAGTTGTTAATTTTGAAGCTATCTAATTTACTTGTATCTAATTTTCTTTATTTTTATCTGTAATTTTTATTACTTTCTTTTGATTTCAGGTGACTTAAAAATGGAACACTACTGGGAGATTGAGAGACTACGTGCTTTACAAGAAGATACACCCCAAATCTGGGAGCAACAGTCTGGTTTTCTGTGGCCTGTTGAACAACCCAATGATTATCACTGGATGCCAGAACCAAGCAATGATACATTTGTTCATCAGAACGAAATGGGGAGATGTGTGATTTGTGATAGTAACCACCCGAGCGATCAATGTATATATCAATCAGAGTGGGAGAATTTCTGGAGACAATCATGCTATGAAGAGCCATCACATTTCACAGAACCACATTTTCCATCTTATCCACCATCTACCTTTGATCTTCATCAACAACCAGAACCATCCGAGGAAGATCAATTGATTCACATGTTCAAGGAACAGAAAGCTCAATTTGATGCACAAATTCAGAGTCAAACAGCTTCTATACAGAGAATGACAGATCAGATCAGACAATTAACAGAAAACCAGAACTATATACCTCAAGAACCAATTCCAGATGACACTGATGAAGCCTTCGAGTACCAATCATTTCACAATGACATTTCAACAGAGGAGGAGGCTGAGCAGTATCAACAACCAGAGGTATCAGTTCAGGAACCCGAACCGGAAAAGTCTCGATTTGATTTTTATTATTCTGACTCTGACGAGGAGGAAGCTGATCCATTTATACCAACTGCACCAACAACGGAGGATCAAACTTTCAAACCTCAAAACGAAGATCTTGGAGATTCCATTGCACAAATGTTTGATGAAGATCTACCTGAGCCAATCATTTCACCCAGATCAGAGGATGAAGACCTAAAATCTAACATTTTTTCATCCTCAGGTTAACAATTTTGATGCATGTATTTCACAGATGACAGATGAAGAGCTAAATATGAAATTTTCAAATACATCTGCGAAGAAAAGGTGGAGCAAAAAGAAGAGCAAATGGAAGAGCAACAGTCAGACCAAAATAAAGATCCAGAGCATTCAGGAAAAAAACATCGCTGTGTTGGGGAGTACAAATCAAAGATATCACCCAGAAGTTGACAGAATGGAACTTCAAGTCAAGCATCATACGAGACCTCCTGATTTTCTCTCTTTCTTTTCAGGAACCACTGGAGCAATAAAGATTAAAAAGGTGGCACGAGCACTGAATAAGACAAAACTCCTTTTGCCACTTTACCGTTGGAAGAGACCATTCAAAAGCAACGCTCAGGGGATTGTCCTTAATCAGACATCCAAAACGACATTGAAACCTCCTTAACAGATGAATTTCAGTCACGTCTGGCTGAAGACGAAAGTTCAGCGCTAGCAGGGAGGCAACCCATGCAATTTGTTGTAATTTATTTTTCATGTTTTGTGTGAACTTTTTAATTTTGTGTGTTATTTTTGTAGGGAAAGGCACAAACGAAGCATTTTAAGACAGAAGGAATTGTTTTTGGCAATCAAAGATGAGAAACAATTCATTAGCAATGGCTGAATAAGGAATGAAATCTTGAGACGCATTCTAATGAATTTATACTAAGCGAGTGGCGTATTGCATACACAATTCCGTTACCTTAATTATTGCTTTGATTCGCTTTTCTGTTGTAATTATTTTTATTTTCGTAGACAGGATCCAGACTTTTTGACCTTTCACGATTTCTTTTGTTGTTTAGCTAACAAACGTCCTTTGGAAGATACTTCTGCTATTATTACTCACCCTTTTTCAGGTACTATAAATTCAACCCGTCATTGCACTTTTGAAGGCATCCTAATTTGAGAAAGAATACATAGAAAAATGGAAGCCACTTCAAGAAGACGAGTTGAAAACATTTGTGTGTTTTGCAGTAGTACTGTTGGTACTAAACCACAATACATAGAAGCAGCACAAAGTTGGGTCGAGTATTAGCCGCAAGGAATATGCACTTAATATATGGCGGAGGAAATCTCGGACTTATGGGGATCGTTTCAAAAGCCGTACAGGAAGGAGGCAGTCACGTTTTGGGAATCGTCCCAAAACCCTTGGCAGAGGCAAATCTTATTGGATCATCAAACGGAGAGGAACTGATCGTATCAGGTATGTCTGAACGTTTGGTAGAAATGATTAACCGTGCTGATGCTTTTATTGCTTTGCCAGGTGGATTGGGTACATTGGAGGAAATTTTTATAGTTCTATCTTGGGCGAACCTGAACATACACCAGAACCCAATATGGGACTACTCAATATTGATGGATTTTATGATTTTCTTTGTGTGTTTCTTGATGATGCTCGGAGAAATGGGTTCGTGTCAAAACCTATGAAAGACCTCCTCTTCACTGCCAGACTTGCTCCGGATCTAATAGACCAACTCATAGCCTATGAACCACAAGTTGACCCTATCCTATCAAAGATAAATTGGTCTGAGGACGATCGTGGTAAGAGACGTCGAATTAATCTGGATCTTAACCTTTAATTTCCTGTAGATTTCAGCTAACCAGGTACAACCTTCTATCTCTCCTTTTACTGTTTAAGACATTGGGGACAATGTCTCATTTAGGTTTGGGGGAGGGATTTAGTTGATTAGTACCTTGTTTTTAGTTTGTATGTTGTTTTTATTTTTAGTCCAAAATTTTTCGAAAAATACAAAAAAATTGAAAAATTTTCAAAAATTACAAAAATATTTTGCATTTTTGTTTTTATTTTGACTAAAAAGGTGAAATTGGTGAGAGGTAGCTGAGTAAGGAATTTTCACTCCTGATACGTATCTCAACCATTTATTTTGAAACAAGTTAATTTTTGTTTATTTCCTTTTAAATTATTTAATTTGTGAATTCTCCATAAATCTGACTAAAATGAATCTTCATATGTTCAGTTGACAGGTATTATGAACTTACATGGAACATACAGTCATGAGCTAAAATTGAAAAGTTTGTAATATTCTGTACTATAGTTTAATTGGAGGAAGCATCTCTAAATAGTGATAGAGTAAAAAAAAAAAAAAAAAAAAATGCCAGGATCCGAGTTATTAAGTCTGTAAGGGTGTTTTAACACCTAGTGCCCTAAAACCAACTGGTTTGGGAGTCACTGGCCCAAAGCTCTTTACATGGATCGAAGATGCTGCAAAAATATAAATATCTGAAGTCTGAGTAATTAAGTTCGTAGGGGTGTCTTAACACCTGGTGCCCTAAAGCCAACTGGTTTGGGAGCCACCGACCCAAAGCTCGCTACATAGACAGAAGGTATTGTATATAAATAAATAAAAAAAAAAATCAAAGAAAAAATCAGAAAAATCAAAAAATTATTCCATTGCTACAAAAAAGGTGTGAAATCTGATAGAACTTTAGGACAAAAATATTACTCTCTTATCAACTGCACTTATGACTGTTGTGCAAAAAAAATGAGTTGATTAATATTTTGTTAGCTGTGTATATGAAGAATGGTAAAAATAATCGGAGAATTTACTTATTCGGTAATTTAGAAAGAAACAAAACAACTAGTAACTTGGAGTAGAATTTTCACCTGATTAGTCACTAACTTTCTTTATTTTCTTTTCGCTTGTCTTTTTGCTTTTGTGTGCATTAGTTTTATTACCTTTTTACTTTTGTAAAATGTTTGTGGGTATCATTGCTGTAAACCCTCACGAGACTACACACGTCCACTAGGGACACCTAGGGGTTTAAAGGCTTGTTGCATACGCTAAATGCAACCGTGATCCCTACGAAAGTGGCTTAGTTAAATTTTATTTTCATGTTATTTTCTGTTTTGCTCGAGGACTAGCAAAATGTTAGGTTTGGGGGTGTGATGAGTGGTATTTATACCACTATTTCCCACTCATTTGACCTAATGTTTTGTATTGTTTCTCGAGATTTATGAACGTTTTGATGTGTTTTGTTGTTATTTTGCAGATAAATAAAGTTTGGACAGCACTGGAGGTAATTTGGGGCAAATCCGGACAAAAATGCACCAACTGGAATATTTCAGTCTTCAGCGCGTCGCGCCGCGCATAGCCTTGGCGCGCGACGCCCAGCCTGCGCCGAAGTTGCTAAAATGCGCCGGGTCCACAAAATCAGAATCTGAGAAAAGTTGACTTTGCTAACGTGCGCATGCCACGTGTCACCATCACATCGAGATGCTAAAATGCGCCGTGCCACGTGTCGAAATCTCATTGCTCGGTCGGCCACCGCCCAACGTGTCATCCCACGTGTCGCCACATCATCGTCCACATCAGCAGCCACGTCAGCAAGTCAACCGAGTCAACATGCCACGTCGTCATAAGCCAGTCACAGCGTGACACGTGTCAACATCTCATTCGTCCGACGGCCGCCGCCCCACGTGTTGCCACGTCGCCTTCCACATCATCAGCATGACGCAAGCAATGACGTCATGAACAGTTGACACGTCAGCATGACGTAAGCAATGACGTCATGAACAGTGCCACGTCAGCGGATCAGATTTGAGTCAACGAACCAGCAAGTGACACGTGTCACTGTAGCGCGCGTCGCGACGCTGCCAGCGGCGCGACGCGCGCACCCCATCAAAGCCTATAAATTCAGAACCCGATTTCAGAAATTTGTATCCCATCCTCTCTCTTCAAATCCTTCTAAAGAGAGAGTTTCTCTCTCTAAAAGTCTTTAGTTTTTACTTTTTTTTACTTTTGTAAATAATTTTAATTACTTTTTGTAATAATAGTAATTTTATTTTACTTTTTACTTTCTTTTACAGTTTTTACTATTTACTTTTTACTTTTTACAGTTTTTACTATTTACCGTGATGCGGTAATTTCTTTATGTTCGGGTGAAAGGTAATTTCTTTTACTATTACTATTTAGATTCATCTCCCTTAAAAATAATATTTACTATTTAAATTGGACTTAATTAGGATACCGCCAGATTGGTCGGTGGGTAATAAAACATATATTCCGCCTTTATGGCTGGTTTTTTGGTTCCGCCTTTATGGCTGGTTATTTTGGTTCCGCCTTTATGGCTGGTTATTTTGGTTCCGCCTTTATGGCTGGTTGATATTAATCACAAGTTTATATATTATTTTAATGGGAGATATCTAAATAAGTAGTAGTAGAAATAATTCCTTTTACCTTAACATTTTATTTTATTTTACTTTTCAGTATTTTTATTTTATGTCTTTTTTTTTTATGTTTTTATTAGTCCTAGTTATGTGTTAGTTAACTAAGGGTTGTGATAACTTTTAATATCACTAGTTTATAAGGGATTATTTTATAGTTTGGGTAATTTATAAGTTTACTTATTAAGTCTTAAGCTTAAAGCTTCTTATTGTCTGATCACCAATAAGATTGATATGGTAAATCTAAAATGAACTAGACATAGGGATTTTAGGTTCAGCCTTAGACTTAATAGCCCACGATCTTCCTTGAGGATAGATAACCCTTTAATAGATTTCCTTACAGGATAGGAATATACCTGTAGGGCGGGGGTAGCCATAATTGGAACTTGAATTAATGAATCCAGGTAATGTGGTTGACATAGGAATATGGTTCAATTGGGTTATACTGGGTATTTGTAGTTGACCATCGGAAGAGGCTTTTACATAATTTAGTGTTCCAGGTTAGTAAACTGATTTATTACACAACATAAAATAATCACTTCATCTTTTAAATGATATTAAAGGAAATCACAACCTTATATCTTTTTATCTGTAATTTTCCTTAGTATTTTCTTTTATCTTTTTATTTATTTATTTAGCAAATCTTCAATCAACCAAATCAATCAAGCAATCAATTCCATTCTCCCTTTAATTAGATATTTGTAATTAAATAGATTCAATAATTAAAACAACAGTAGGAATTAAGTCCTCGTGGGATCGATATTTTTATACTACTTGAACGATACGTGCGCTTGCGTTATACGTGTGTGTTTACGCCGGTCAGATTTGTATTAGATTTTTGAAATCTAAATACACAACACTCAACTCATCTTTTTCTCTCATTCTCCTCTCCCTCATTCGGCATTGTGCCAATTCTCCTCTCCTTCACTCGTGCCGAGAGATGCAAGAAGGCAAAGGGAAATTTTATGGCAAAATTTCCAAGGTGCTAGCACATCCAAGGGGTCTTACAAAGGTAATAGGGAAACCCATTCATGAGCATGGAATCTCATAACAAAACTTGGAGCTTGGAGGAAAACAATGGGGACCTTGACCGAAACACATGGAGGACAAAAGGAGGCTTGGCCGATTCTTCCATGTGCAAAATTTTTTGTGTTCGTCGCATCCAAAAGCCTATCAAAGTGAGTATTCTGCAACTTTACTTTGATGTATTCACATGTTTTTATAGCTTAATTTGATCTTGGGATAACCTAGAAAACCCAACAGTCTTGTCCTTGAACCTTTAAGATCACTATGTCTTTTCGTTCAATAATCTCTCTAATCACGCGATATTTCCTTTCCACATGTTTAGACTTGGAATGTGCCCTCGGCTTCTTAGCCTGCGCGATGGCTCCGTTATTATCACAGTACAATGGGATCGATTCCAAAATACTAGGCACAACTCCAAGTTCTGTGATAAAATTTCTAATCCAAACAGCTTCTTTAGCAGCTTCTGAAGCCGCTATAAATTCTACCTCAGTGGTGGAATCAGCTGTTGAGCCTTGCTTTGAACAACGCCAACTAATTGCACCACCGTTAAGGGTAAATATGTATCCTGATATAGATTTTCTATCATCTGTATCTCCCTGGAAGTCGGAGTCTGTATAACCCTTAACTTGTAGCTCATCTTCTCCATATATCAGAAACTTATCCCTAGTAACTTTAAGATATTTTAGGATATGTTTCAAGGCTGTCCAATGATCATTACCTGGATCAGATTGATATCGGCTGGTCACACTGACGCCGAAACTGATGTCAGGTCTAGTACATAACATAGCATACATTATGCTTCCAATACAAGAAGCATATGGCAAGTTAGACATCCTAACTCTCTCTTCCTCAGTTTGAGGTGCCATTTTCTTCAAAAGATGTATGTCGTATCGGAAAGGTACATTAGCTGCCTTGCAGTTGGTAAAACCGTACCTTTCCAATATTTTGTCTATGTACGTTGATTGTGACAACCCTATAATTTTCCTAACTCTATCTCGGTAGAGCCTTATACCTAGTATATAGGAAATTTCACCCATATCTTTCATGAAGAGTTCTTGCTAAGGTAGGCTTTCACACTTTACATCATCCCTATATCATTTCCTATGATAAAGATGTCATTTTCATACAAGACTAAGAAAACTATCATGCTCCCTCTAACTTTTTTTATAAACACATGGTTCTTCCTCGTTCTTGATGAATCCATATAATCTAATTATCTCATCAAACGATGATTCCAGCTTTGGGATGCCTGTTTAAGTCCATAAATAGACTTTTGGAGCTTACAAACCAAATTTGAAGTCTCACTGGATACGAAACCCTCTGGTTGTTCCATATAGATATCATCCTCAAGGGATCCATTTAGGAAAATGATTTTCACATCCATATGCCATATCTCATAGTCGTGATATACAGCAATGGCTAAGAGAATCCTAATAGATTTTAGCATGGCTACTGGTGAAAAAGTTTCCTCATAGTCAATCCGAGGACGTTGAGTGTAACCTATTGCTACCAGTCGGGTCTTAAAGATTTCCACCTTTCCATCGGGCCCTTGCTTCCTTTTGTAAACCCATTTCCAACCAATAGGTTTAACTCATTTGGGAAGTTCAACTAAGTCCCAGACTTGATTGGCATGCATTGAATCCATTTTGGATTTCATGGCTTACTGCCATTTTCCCGAATCGATATCCAATATCGCTTCCTTATACGTAGTCGGATCTGTTTCCTCCAAGAGGAAACATCAAGGCTCACATCAAATGTTAAAAATAATCTTTCAGGAGGCCTTGATATTCTATTCGACTTACGTAAAACGTGTGTTATAGATCCTTCACCTAGTTGGATCTCTGGTTCTATCTCAGGTTCCTTAATATTGGGATCAAACTCATCAAGTTTAATCTCTCTACAATTCCCACTTTCTCTCAAAAATTACTTTTCAAGAAAAGTTACAAAGCGAACAACAAATACATTTCATTGTTCGGAATCGTAGAATTGATATCCCATGGAATTATCAGGATATCCAACGAACCTATATTTATACCTTCTGGGTACTAGTTTATCCCGCTACATAATTCTAACGTATGCAGGATAACCCCAAATCTTTAAATCCTTAAGACTTTGGTTTCTACCAAACCATATCTGATAGGGGGTCGTAGAAATAGCTTTCGATGGAACCATATTAAGTATGTAGGCAGTAGTAAGTAAAGCGTAACCCCAAAGTTAATAAGGAAGATCTGTATAGCTCATCATTGATCGTACCATATCTAATAAAGTACGATTTCTATGCTCAGACACTCCATTGTGTTGAGGTGTTCCTGGTGGGCTATATTGGGCGATAATTCCATTTTCCCTTAAATAATTTCTGAATTCTTCACTCATGTATTCACCGCCTCGATCTGATATAATGCATTTGATGAATTTACTGGTTTATTTTTCTACTTCGTTTCGGAATATTTTGAACTTGTCAAATGTTTCCGACTTATGTTTCATCGGATAGACATATCCATATCTAGACTTGTCATCTGTGAAAGTTATAAATTATGTCGAACCATCATGAACGGCATGATTTAATGGACCACACACATCGTTGTGTATTAGATCCAGTAAATCTCTAGCACGGTGTCCAACACCTTGAAATGGGGCTTTTGTCATCTTTCCTTGGATACTTGACTCACAAATCGGATAAGGATCTAAGGTAAGATTTTCAATCAAACAATCCTTTACCAATTTGGATAGACGTCTAACACCTATATGGCCCAATATCATATGCCATAATTCAGTGTTATTTAGTTCAGACTTCCTACTTGTATTTTTCTCTATATTAAAGACATCTCTATATGTTTCCAAAACATAGTGACCGTTTGATAAAGAACATTCACATTTCAATAAATTTTCTTTATCATACAAACATAAAGTTTCATCCTTAATGTTTTTTTTATATCCCTCTTTATCTAATATTGAAAGTGATATTATTTGTCTGATAATTGAGAGAACATAATAACAGTCATGCAAATCTAATTTACATCCATTTTAGAGATCTAAAACAACAGTTCCTATGGCATTGACATCCAATGTCTCGCCATTGCCAACTCTAAGCTGGATCTCCCATTATTCAGCCTTCTTTTAACCCTCATTTCCTGCAGGGAATTGCAAATATGAGTATGACTGCCAGTGTCTAACACTTATCCACTATTTACATCTAAGGCTAATGAGACGTCAATAATTAGAAAAATACAAAGCGTACCTGAGGGTCCTATTTTTTCTTTAAGCTCTGGACAGTCCTTCTTCCAGTGTCCAGACTTCTTGCATTGTAGACATTGATCACGAGCTACTTTCAGTTTTGCGCCTTTGCGCTTCTTGGAGTTCTTATTTGCAATATTCTTCTTCCCCATATTTATTTTCTTTGACTTCCCAAAAGTCTTTAAAGAGCCAGCTCCACCATGGAGATATAATGTGGGGTTGCCTTTCTTCAAATCTTGCTCCGTCGTGCGTAACATGTTATGAAGTTCTTCGTATGTGGCTTCCATTGAATGCATATGGAAATTTAATACAAAGCCAGAATAAGAACCAAGCAAAGAAGACATAATCAAATTATGGCCCAGCCGTTCATCAAAGACAATGCCTTGTCATTCCAGATATCGAATATGGTCTATCATGTTCAAAACATTAGTGTTGACAGCTCCTCCCTCCTTGAGTTCAGCACGGAACAATTCCTTAGACCTTCGATAAAGTTCCATCTCTTGATTTGCCTCGAATAACTCATTGAGTGTTCGCATGATGCTCCAAACATCCAGTACTTCAATGTACTGTCTCAGCAAATCTGGAACCATCAATCCCAAGATGTAGGGTTTCACCTTCAGGTTATCATCCTTCCATCTATCAAAAGTTTCTCGCTCTTGGCGGAGGGGAGTCAGGATCGATATCCAATAAGCAGGGATTGATCGTGACATAAGTCAACTTTTCATACTCCAAGACAAGGCGCATGTTTATTTCCTATTCAAAATAGTTCTCGGCTCCTTTTAGCTTATTGGAATCTAAAAGTTCAATAAATGGATTAGTGGCAGCCATCTACAAGACAACATTTTTTAGTAGTAGCAGAACATTTTTCATTTCAAAAGTGATAACACTAATTGATTATGGAATTTTAAATCTATTAGTGCCCTCCCACTACTTTACATAATTCTGTAATCTCCCTTAATGGAAAAATAGAAATTTGACTATCAAAATTTCATAGCGGGAAGTGGATCCCATGACATTTACTCCAGCCTCACACTAATGATGATATTGGCATTTGTAAACTCATTAGGTAGACCTTCAAGGTCAATCACTTCATGTGACTTCTGGTTTGGTCCTGAACTATTTCTTATCCTCACACTAATGACGATATTGGATTAAGACGTGTTCTAGGTGTATACTTATCAATGTGCACTAATGAGCTTCGTACGTACACTCTCACACTAATGATGATATTTGATGACTATGTTAACTCATCACGCTACATCTAATATTTTACCGGAGCGACCTAAGTTCTGAGCACTTATACTCTCACACTAATGACGATATTAGATATAAGTAGTAAGAACCCATTCATCTCCGTATGATAAGACGGACCATCCAATAATGCTCCAACATTATTAATACTATTACTTAAAAGTAATCACCTAATCACGGGAGATTTATGACAATCAAGTCATTAACTAGATTAGGTCAAAGTTTTAATTTAAAACATGCAATACATATCCAATATGTCTTATGCATAATTAAATTAAAATTACTATGGCATAGATTCAAAACATGTGTTGTGTGGTTAAGCCTTTGCTACTGATACCATTCTGTTGGGGCAGTTGTGGAATCCCAAGGGTCGGATCGGTGCCCCGGGCAGCGGAAATGGGTCTAACACATGGATATAAAGTATGAGTGTAATTTTAAAATATTTAATGAAATATTATATTCCATTACGAGTGTATAGGAAAAAACCGGGACTGAATCGGAGTCCGGAAGCTCCAGAACAAGCAGAAACAAAATTATCGTGCACGGAGCGCGTGCACTGTGCGCGCACACTGTACGCACACTGGCCTTTTTTTTAATTGATTACTTTTCAAAGTTTCAGCTCACTTTTCCAGTGAACTGAAACAATTAGCGTATTTTACTCTAATTGCTTCTGGTCTTCCCTAAACACTTCAAAAACACACAAAATTAATTTTTAATTTCAAAACCAACAAAAACACATGTTATAGAATAAAAATCAAAATTTTCAAAATATCAAATATTTTTACAAAAACATAAATTTATTCTAAATACGTACTTACGTAAATTTTGAATCCAATACACAAACCAAATTAGAATCCCAATAAGAAATGTCTCGTGAACAATTCTAGGTCACCCAAAGGTGGTCAAGTGATTCTATAATGGTAGCCATAGCTCTAAGCTTTAATCTAGAGTTCCAAACTCTAATTAATTGTTTCATGTCCAACATGAACATCTTTGACCTAATTACAAACATGTTGTGTTTATACTTCTAAAGTATCCTAACACAATTGATTAGCCTTATTCAATATTAACCTATGTGATCATGCATCTAATACACAAATAAACATAGCTTAGGAGAATATCAAACTTTACATAGTAAGCTTGATGCAAGATCCAATCTACCTCTCCTTTGTTGAAATCGTCGGAGAACCTCCAATGAGTGTAAGCTTGACTTCAAGATCCAACCTTGATTTCCAATGATAGCAAGCTTCACTTCAAGATCTAATATTGATTTCTCCTAATTGAAATATTTTAGAGACCTCACAAGCTTCTCTAAACACTTCTCTAACTTAGGCTAATTTCTCTAAGAATTTTCTTGTATTTTAAACTTGTAATTAAAACCTTCATAAAGCTTGATATTTATAGCAAAACTAAGGCAATTTTTAATTAATAAAAATTATAATCAACTTTTAAGTGGGCTTAATCTAATTTGTCCAAATATGTATAATTAGGTGTGACTAATCTCCATTGTCTCCCACTTAGATTTATCCAATTAAATCAAGCCAAGGATTAGGAAATTGATTAGTTCAATGTTTGTCACTTTGATTTAATCCAATTAAATCAAGCCAAAACCACCTATTATTACATATTTACAATTACCATAATATCCTCAAATGGTAGAAATAATTATGATTTTACAATTAAGCTCTTGTGTAATTATTGAATTAATCCAATTAGGTCAAAGTAAATAATCAATGTTATCCAATAACACTTGATTATCTTAGTTTATAATTATAATATCGAATATTATCTTTTATCAAAAATAATCGGCGACCCAAGTGCTCAACGAGTACACTTCATATTGGGACTCCCTAAGTTCAGACATGTTTGTCATATAAGTCTAGCTAATATGTACGCAATTCGGCCACCTTCTGACTTCCCGAAGAACACAAATGACCTTTCTGAACTATACAAGTGAGGTTATCACATATGTTTAACAATCCCTCCATCGTAGGCTATCCGAGTTGTGCTTAGGAAACATAGAATATATCATCAAGTTTCCAAGGCGCACATCTCATGTCGACATGTCCACGATTCTTCATAACTGATGCGATCCACCCAAGGTGATCGACTTTGGCCAAAGATTTAAGAATTGTGACTTTACTCACATAGATACCTAAACCCCTTATGGTACACATACGAGCCGACAGATCCTATCTTGCTTCGCACTTGATTACTGAGTGCATCGGTCCACACCCAACGAACATCTAGAGGCCAGACCATGAAAGGTTTCTGACATACATGGCATTTAAGTGTGGAGGATCTCACAAAAAATCAATGCTATTCTATAGTCAAAGGATTACATATGCTACTCGACTCGAGGAGATTCCTATTGACGGTGGTGTGTACATCCAACTATTAGGAATCGCCTGTGAGTCATTCAGTATTCGTTTCAACGAATACCCCCATGTCTATACGAGTTTCCAAAACTCATGGTAATCGGGTTAAACCATTGGAACTCCAATTACAATATACGATATGTGTTAGTCTTCTTGGTTATAGGAATTCGACCGTATTCCAAAACCAGCAACTAGGAATATTTACTTTAATAATATTTTACACCTAGTGTCAAAACTATTCTAAGGTTGATGTCATTCTTAGCATATCAATACATCAATATAATGTAGTTATTTTATTAATAAATAATAAAATTTACAATTCGGATTGGCACTCCAAGCACCAACTCCATCAAATGTGACCAAGTCTAAGGTACCATAAATAGGTATCATCATGAGAAATTTTTTACCGTTTAGTTTTAGATTTTTCAACCTGAAAACATTTCAGCATTAAGCAGTGATTCATGCATTAACGACCTTAATACATATAGATTATTTTCGTAGTTTCTTGCGCATAAATTTAATCCATTTCTACTAATAATAACTGACTTATTATTAAATGAAATAGAAAAACCACATTCCATAAGTTTTGTTACAGAAATCAAATTCCTGCGAAAACTAGGAATATATAGCACACCATTCAAACATAAATAACTCTTTTTAAAATTCAAATTTGAAACTCCCACTGCTTTTGCTAAAACAACATCCCATGTCCCACTCTCAAGGTCCCTCCATGCGTCAAGTAGCTGTAAAGCAAAAACACATGGTTAGTGGCACCAGAATCAACAATCTATATGGATTTATCATCCTTCACCAAAAGAGACTCAATGACAAGTAAATCGTATTTACCTGTATTCTTCTTCTCTTTAAGCTCAACAAGGTATTTTAGACAATTCCTTTTCCAATGCGCTTATTGTTCACAATGGAAATGTAGGCACTGTATTTTTGCATATAAGTCCCGATGATGAGCCTTATATGGAGGCACTACCCTTTAGTCGCGGAAGTCGCGGGAAACGGACGTCGGAAAGGAAAAGTCAGAAATCAATACCTTGTTGGACTTAATTCATTTGCTTAGCTTCGGGTTTGCTCATTGGATCTCTGTTTTAAAATTCATCCTTGGCCCAAAACCCCGCAACCTAAAACAAGCCACACACCACCAACCACACGCCCAAGCCCATCAACTAACCATCATACACGCTCATAAGCCTCCAAGCCCATTAAATCACATTCCTAAATTAAATAAATCTAAATAAATCACCTTCCTAATTTAATTAAATCACATGCCTAAACTAAATAAAATCAAATCAAATCCCATAAATCACCTTTCTAATTAAATTAAATCACATGCCTAAACTAAATAAAATAAAATCAAATCTCATAAATCTCTTTCCTAAACTAAAACAAATTACCTTCCTAATTTAATAGATCTGTTCCTTATCACACACTAATTAAAAGATATCCTCTATAATTACACAATATTTCTTTCCTACCCAAATAATGCTTGGTTGGACGTGGAATACGTCTAACCAGGTATGCGAAGTCCTACATTGAAAACGGCCAAATACTTTGGTCATATATTTATTGTTCCGTATTTATTTCGTATTATTTGTCTTTTATTATTTCGCATTTAATTTACGTTTATTGTTGCTTTATATTTCCGCATTTATTAATTTAATGAGTTCATGAGATTGAGTGCTTATCGTTATTTCGATTTACTTTTATGTATGCGAACTTAGATATAGGTTGTATGCGAACTTAGACATAGGTTATTCTTGCATATGTATGTTGCGTAGACTTGGTTATATTATCGCATAAATCCATTCATTACAAGTGGCATAAGTAAGGGACCATTTCGAACCAAACAGTTTGAGGTCTTCCCTTGCGAGGGGTGAGTGCGGCCTTAAATCATTTCCCAGATCACACTGGGTGGTGACTCCATGTTATTTCTCCGGTTTAGTTCCCCCGTAGGCTATTCCGTACTCCCGACTAGGCCACGAGCCTGGAACAGCGTTGCCGATTTCTGTGTCTTACAGTCTGGCGACTCCACTGGGGACAGAGAATCAGCCCCGAAATAATGTCTTGTAATGTTTGTGATTTGTGCTTTAGTTAATCGTGTCTACCGTGGTTTGAAAGGGGTTTGATCAAAGGCATTATTAGGGCTAGGTAATGGTTTGGTGTCTTCCTGTTGGGATTTCTAGGTCAAACCAAGATCAATTAAGTGAATAAAAAGTGCGAATAAATCAAAGTAAAGTTGCGGAAATACTCACTTTGATCGTCTTTTGGATGCGATGAAACACAAAAAATTTCTACTCCCTTGAAGCTCTCGACCATGCCTTCTTTGTGCTCCTTGAAGTTTCGGTCAAGCTCCTCCATGGATGTCCTCCAAGCTCCAAGCTTTGATTTGAGATTCCATGCTCATGAATGGGTTTCCCTATCACCTTTGAATGACTCCTTTAAGTGCTAGCTTTGGAAATTTTGCCACAAAATTTCCTTGTTCATCATTGTTGTTCTCGGCAAAGAGAACCAAAAGAGAGAAAAATGGCTCCAAGGCCGAATGGGGAGAGAAGAGAGAGAGATGAGTGTTGTGTGTGTTGTGTAATCTAATACACAAAATGAAAGTCAAATACCAAAATAATAAAAAATGGTAAATGTCTTTCAAGCCATCACTTTAGTGTGTTCCACACTCAACCATCAACCAACAACTTCCATCACATTAAAGTGATAAAGTTGACTAGTGATGTGACGCGTGATGTGACTTGTGGAACCCACTCAACTCGAAATGCGAGTGGGCCCGCAAACACTCCCGGGCTCGAGTTCGCTAATTCCGAATTAACGAATTTTCTGTTGCGACGTAATTAAATCAAATTTAATTAAATAGTTATGCCTAACAAAATTACTATTCACGTCGCTAACGATTTAATTCTAAATTAACTCGTTCGCCCGAATTAAAATCTAATTTTAATTCCGCGTCAAATCTAATTTCGTATAATATATTGAATATATTATTGTATCGATTAATTCCAAATTAATCGTTCTCTCTCTTTAATATGAATTTTATCCCAGATAAAATTCTCCGTAATTAATCCTGGATTAATTTTACCTCTCTATTAATTAATCCCAGATTAATAATGTGTGAGTCATACGTCATCGGTGAATCTTCGGGAAGCGACCCATGAGATCCCCGGATATGTTGGCAGTAAATCCGATCGTCGGACTATCCGAACACATACGTACCTAGTACTACGTTTTTACTGATTTACAAGACATGGTTGGCTTCTAGCAAAGCACCGTGCCTACCCAATTCTCCAGAAATATTCTTAAAAGAATATGTAATGTGTATCAGGCGTAGTATACGTAGTATTGCGTATTGCGATCCAGTATCGGATGTCACGTGCTAGGCCTGGGGCTGGAATTATGTCTGCCCCGTACGAAGCACATGTCGGATCTCTGGTAACTAGTCTCTATAATCGGATAACTATGACCTTGTCATATTATCTCGATAGCTGCAGCATATAAGAGCACCAGTTCCGTATCCTACGTGATCATCATCTCCACATGACTGGAGTGATACTTCCATCTTGACATCACACCCAATACACTACCATTCTCAATATACCCAGAATAGGCGTACACAGAACATGGTAAAGCCCTGGATGACCAAAACCAAAGTATATTGATTGTCGCAAGTATTAGCGGTGCAAGTCTCAGGTTAAGACCAAATACACCTACCCTGATTCGGACTTCCATAGACACATAGTCATACTACCAATGGAATTCCGAGGGGTCTATCTAGAGCGAAGCTGTTTCCATACCATCAGTAAACACAACCTCCTATTACACTTGCATGAGTATCAATTATCCAAATATATGAGAACTATGTTGTCATGCTCCCACAACGTGTACAAGTGCAATACTAGTCTATTCCGCATTGTCGATGTCCAATCTCGATAATACTCCGACTAGGGATGTTTTAATGATTAAACCTTCATAGATTGATAATGTCTCATATCTTATCAATCCAGAACTAATCATATGGACTTTTATCATTTATATATCCCGGTAATCTAATTACAAATGATAAAAGAGCAATTTCTTTTGTCACATAGTTAATTTGTACAACAACACCATTTTCTGTACAAATAGTGACGCTATGGGTCATAATTGTCCAACAATCTCCCACTTGGCCTATAGCCAATCACTCAAGTGTCCTACACTTGAAATATATACGGTTCGCTCAAAATTCTGCTGAGAAATACTTTCGTCAGCGGATTTGCAAAGTTATCATCTGATGTGATTTATTCGATCATCACATCGCCACTATGTATGATCCGAACGAAACAGATGAATAGTTGTGAAGTATATACTTGGATCGTTGATGAGACCATTAATTCTTTAGCCTGTGATGTAGCTTAGCTCAGCTGCTAACAGAACTACACCTAATTCTATTAGGATTATTAAGATCCAAATGGCTTCTATTGCTGCCTCAGCTGCAGCAATATTCTGCTTTTGTTGTTTATTTGGAAACAGTGTCTTGCTTGGAAGATTTCTAGCTCACTGTTCCGTTATTCAAACTATATAGTACCTCTATTACGACTTACAGTCGTTATGATCGGTTTATGAAACTTGCAACAGTGAACCCAGTCACTTCAAGTTCTCCTTCTCCATAGCTTAAGAAAGCATCTTTAGTTCATCTAAGATACTTAAGGATGTTCTTAACATCAATCCAGTGACTATCACTTGGATTGGCCTGATTGTGACTCCATATGCTCAAAGTACATGAGACACCAGGTCGCGTACATTTATTTCAATGTACGAGTTCTCGGAGAGTGCCAACAACTTTTAGACTATATCCTAGTAGATCTTTCTTCCTGAATAAAAGTTGTCTCTCCAAGTATTCGACTGAGAATTTTTATGAAAGCCGAGCTTTCACCGATCGTATTATGGGAAGTCATTTCCAAGAAATGATATATCATCATTATTTAGGACAATCATTGTCAGTGCGCTCCCACTAACCTCCTTATATACACAAGAATCATTTTCGTTTTAATTAAATCATATACCATTATGATTACATCAAAACGATATAGTTCCAAGAACGCAATGCTTGCTTCAATCTATAAATGGATCGAATTAACTTGCAAAACCTTGTTTGCTCGTTTAGATACGATTAAAACCGTCAGGATGTTGTAAACATCCTCCAAAAGGTTTTCGTTTAAGGAAAGTGGTTTCGACGTTCAGCTGTCATATTTCATAAATGAAAAATGCAGCATTAGCAAGCATTATCCAAATGGATTTAACCATGGCAACAGATAAAAGGTTTCGTCATAATCGACACAATGTTGATAACGATACCTTTTCGCTACAAGCCTAGCTTTGTACGTTTGTTTGTTGCCATCCATGTATGTCTTCCTTGAAGACTCATATAGTACTAACAAGCACAATGCCTTCAAGTACATCAACCAATGTCCAAACTTGGTTGGTTTACATGGAATCCATTTCGGACATTATGGCACTTTGCCATAATAGGGAGTCGATACCTTATATCACTTCCTCATACGTAGTCAGTTCGTCTTCCTCAATGAGATTGACATCTTTATGTGGTGAGATCAGAAACCCATACCTCCCAGGTTGTTTTCTGACTCTCTCCGACTTACACGGTTCTTGTGTATTTGAAGATTGTGGTACAGTTTCATCCCTGATGAACTGTTTGTGTTCAATTAAGGAATCATTGCCTGGAACAGTATTACTCCGATTTTCATCAAGTTTTACTTTCCTCCCACTTACCACTGTATATAGGTATTCCTCTTAGGAAAACCGCATGGTGAGCAACAATTAAATTGTTCTCTTGTGAGTTGTATAAGTACTATACTTTGGTTACCCTAGGATAACCTACAATAAGGCACTTATCCGATTTGGGTTCTAGTTGGGTATCATCCAACATATGCCTAGCATTCCCAAATCTTCAGGAATGAGAAAACCCGGTTTCTTCCTGTTCATATCTAATATGAAATCTGTCTAACAGATTTTTCATGGAACCTTATTCAAAATAAGTTTTGCACTGTTTATAATGCGTATCCCTAGAAGGAAAATGGTAGCTCAGAGCGACTCATGATTAACCTTATCATGTCTAACAAAATTGGTTTTTCCGTTCGGACACACCGCTCAAATTGAGGTATTCGGGAGGAGTCCACTATGAAGAATATTATACTCTTTCAGGTAATCGAGAAACGTATTGCTTAAGTATTTTCCATTATAGTCCAATCGTGATGTTTAATACTTTAGCCGATCTGTTTGTCTACTTCGTGTTGAAACTCTTTGAATCATCAAAAGTTTCTGATTCGTGTTTCAAAAGAAACACATAACCATAACACGATGCCACATCCGTAAAGGTTACGAAGTGTTCACATCCACCTCTAGCCTTGCTAGATATGGGCCCACTTACGTCACTATGAACGAGGGCTAACAGATCGGTGGCATTTGCACTTTTACCAAGTAAAAGGTGTTTTAGGCACTTTGCCTAATAAACTAGATTCGTAGACATCATTTGAATAGGATTAAATCCGTCCTAGTATCCACTCTTCAAAAGTGTGGATATACGAGTCTTGTTTAATGTGTCCCATACAACAATGCCACAAATAAGTCTCATCTGATTAAATCAGTTTGAGCTATTTGTTTGTCATGTTATACGTTTGAGATTCATTTATATTCAAAATATAAATACTGTTATTCACATCTAATGTGTTTATCTCAATATGATCTTTATAAAATAAAACACTTTAGTGTTCTAGAATATAAAGGTATACCCGCAACGAGTTATACTCTGATATAGAGATAATATTTCTAGTCAAACTAGGTATATTTTAACAGTTTCCTAATTTAAGTACACACCCGAAGGGTAGTCCCTAAACTTAAGATTCTACGGTGAAAACAGTGACTCTCGTCCCGTTTCTGATTCGTAGATCAATCTCAACTGAGTCAGTATCCTGCTCATCAGCAGATTCTGCACACCAGTACATATTTATGTACCACATCTAGTATCAAAAATCCAAATTTTGAAACTAATAGCGAACATGTTTATGACAAACATACTTAAAGCCGGAGCCTTGCCCCGCTTTCATTTCCTTCATGTCTGCCTTGTCCATACGGCAGTCACATATCCAGTGACCCCGTTTGCCACAGTTTCGGCAGAAATTTTGGGATATGTCCTTTGTCTTCCCAAAGACTGTGATGATTTTTCCTTTGCCCCTTTTATAAGCTCTGGCTTTGCCTCCTTGAGCATAGCCATCAACTCTCCAAGAGTTTAATATTGGTTCACAATGAACCTGCCCCAGCGTTCGGGTAGAGACTATAAGATCAAATCTTTGGTAGTCCCAGCCACGTAGGTAATGCCCAGCTAACCTAGTTGATCGATGTCAGCAATCATCTGTGACACTTAGTGCTTGACAGATGTACCCTCTGACATCCGCGAGCGTAAGAGCTTCCTATGCAATTTGTACTTCTAAGATTTAAGAATAGATCTATGAAGATCTTTAATTTCATCATCAAGGTACAAGGATCTAATCCTTAATTTTGACGACGGAATTAAAGTGTCATTGCGGTAAGCATAAAGGATTGAGCACTAAAGTTATCATCACATGAATCTTCCAAAGATCATGTTCTACTATTTGCTCAACTCCGGGCTTAGGTCCGAGATGTTTCTCTATCAAATAAAGTAACTCATCAGTTCCTAGACTATCCTGAGGTTTTATTCCCAATTTGAAAATTAAAGCCGTTTAATGACATATTCTCCCAGGATTATGTTTTAAACACTAATCTTTCAGTTATCTTTATTACTATAGTCCACCTATCCAATCAACGATTTCAGGTACTATTAAATATAATGATTACTATAGTCTAACTATATAATCAACTATAATTTGATTGGTTAAATTCAAATTTATTGATTACTATAATCCAATTATATAATCAACTATTATTTGAAGTAGTTTGAATACAGTCCAACTGTTTAATTAAAACAACGATTAAATATTAGTCCAACTAATATATATTTATGAATTGACGAAAAATTGAAATGAGCGCGTATTGGCAAGTATCTAAACGAAATTGCAAATTTAATACTTGCCTCCCACTATTTTTCGGCAAGCCTCTAACCCTGTTGAGTACTCGGGAAACTAGTTTCCCAGTGGGCTAGGATCCCGTTAAATAACACACAACCTTGACTTTGCCAACAAGATGTATGATATTTAACTAGGTAGATCTCTAAGATCAATTGGATCTCATCAATTCTAGATCCAGTAGGTGGACATCCAAGTCCGAAACATATATCTTTATATGCCAATATATCCAATATATTGTCTAACCTTTTTTCCTCTGAATCAATTAAGCCTTGGATTTGGCCACACAACTTGATGATCCCAGTTAAGCCAGACCCATTGACCTTGGAAGCTTCGTAATCGATGTCGATGGACAAGAAGTGATCTTGACTTTGACAAAAAATCACAACTTGGACAAGACATACGATATGGAACAAAGCCTTTATGATTCAAACACATCCGCGATGGACAAAGGTCTTTACTTTGGCCAACAAACCAGTGCCAATCTTGGATCTTGAGAATGAATCATTCAATGGAAGGAAAAACACTTAATATTTGTTGAGGTTTTTTCGCGTAATTGGCAACCAATTAATTATCTTTGATTAGGACTCATCATACACCCTTAAGCATGCATTCTAAAGCATAATAAGGCGCGATAATAAATTAATAATGATATGCGGATGGATATTTAAAACAACTTGTTCCTAGAATAATTCTCTCTATTTCCTCTCTCCCGCTAGCAAAAATATTACTTCTACCCCATTACATAACACTTCTAAAGAAACCTCATTTACATTGAGGGGAATAGGTGAGAAGAGAATACAAAGAGTCAGAGGTAATATGCTGGACACGCAGGTCCAATTTAATAAATTCTAAATTTATTACAATAATTTCCAAATTGCGCTCACCCATCTAATATCCATCCGATATACATTATTCATACATCACATCCATGTATTCACACAAAGCATGTTATCAATCAATCTAATCCAATTAATTAATCTGAAATTAATGACCATCCAATGTTCAAACAACGATTTGATTTTGCGCAAGTCAAACTCGTTTTAAGAATAAGTACTCAAAGTACGAATTCTTGAATTATATTAAACTACAATATTAAATCCAATTTAATTTGTATTTAATACTAATTATTTATTTAATTCCAAATTAAATAATTACACTTTATTGATGAGCCTTTGCGACTTAGATTTCAAATCTAATCTTTACGAGTCTCAAAGCCCAATTAACATCCAATGTCAATTTAATTAAATTCCAATGGGCTTTCAATTAATTTATAAGGCATGGGCTTTGGCAACCAAAACCCAATAAGGAATCACCCTTTTGCCAAAAATCAATTTAGGCCCATTAGGCCCAATTAAAATTTTAAAGGTCTATTTAATCATATTTGGACTTTATGGATTTGGTTTGGGCCCAATTGGATCCAACCAATTAACCTAAACCAAACTTGGCCCAACCAAGCCCATTAAGCCTAAATACAACTTTAAAAGCCCAATTCCAAATTTAGCCCAACTAATTAAATTACAAAATTCCAAATTTTACAATTTAATTAACTAAAGTGTATAAGCCATAATTAATTACTCAAATTAACATTTCCAAAATACTAATTTAATCAATTAATCATGCTCATCATTATCAACACATGTCCATCATCATTGAATCTAAAAATCAATTCATTTCCATGCTGTATTACTCACGGCAATTAGGGGATTAATGTTCGATTTCGATTTTAATCCAATTAAATCCTAAATCAACATTTCCCAGTCTTTCAACTCATCCAAAGATTAAAAAGAAAAAAACAAAATTACCATGACATTTAGGGTACTACAAATTTCGGCCAAGCCTACTATTTGGGGAAAAATTGATCCAATTCCATTTTCATCAAATTGATCATGCATAACACTATGTTATCATCATTCAAGCATACTCAATCAAACAATTCATCAAAACATGCTCAAATCAATTTTACCCAAATTTTACCCTAAATCAAATTTCATGCTTAATCAAGGCTCTGATACCATTGTTGGGATTTCTAGGTCAAACCAAGATCAATTAAGCGAATGAAAAGTGCGAATACATCAAAGTAAAGTTGCGGAAATGCTCACTTTGATCGGCTTTTGGATGCGATGAAACACAAAAAATTTCTGCTCCCTTGAAGCTCTCGACCATGCCTTCTTTGTGCTCCTTGAAGTTTCGGTCAAGCTCCTCCATGGATGTCCTCCAAGCTCCAAGCTTTGATTTGAGATTCCATGCTCATGAATGAGTTTCCCTATCACCGTTGAATGACTCATTTAAGTGCTAGCTTTGGCAATTTTGCCACAAAATTTCCTTGTTCATCATTGTTGTTCTCGGCAAAGAGAACTAAAAGAGAGAAAAATGGCTCCAAGGCCGAATGGGAGAGAAGAGAGAGAGATGAGTGTTGTGTGTGTTGTGTAATCTAATACACAAAATGAAAGTCAAATACCAAAATAATAAAAAATGGTAAATGTCTTTCAAGCCATCACTTTAGTGTGTTCCACACTCAACCATCAACCAACAACTTCCATCACATTAAAGTGATAAAGTTGACTAGTGATGTGACGCGTGATGTGACTTATGGGCCCCACTCGATTTGAAATACGAGTGGGCCCGCAAACACTCCCGGGCTCGAGTTCGCTAATTCTGAATAACGAATTTTCCGTTGCGACGTAATTAAATCAAATTAATTAAATAATTATGCCTATCAAAATTACTATTCACATCGCTAACGATTTAATTCTAAATTAACTCGTTCGCCCGAATTAAAATCTAATTTTAATTCCGCGTCTAAATCTAATTTCGTATAATATATTGAATATATTATTGTATTGATTAATTCCAAATTAATCGTTCTCTCTCTTAATATGAATTTTATCCCAGATAAAATTCTCCGTAATTAATCCTAGATTAATTTTATCTCTCTATTAATTAATCCAAGATTAATAATGTGCGAGTCATACGTCATCGGTGAATCTTCGGGAAGCGACCCATGAGATCCTCAGATATGTTGACAGTAAATCTGGTTGTCCGACTATCCGAACACGTACGTACCTAGTACTATGTTTTTAGCGATTTATAAGACATGGTTGGCTTCTAGCAAAGCACCGTGCCTACCCAATTCTCCAGAAATATTCTTAAAGGAATATGTAATCTGTATCAGGCGTAGTATACGTAGTATTGCGTATTGTGATCCAGTATCGGATGTCACGTGCTAGGCCTGAGGCTGGAATTGTGTCTGCCCCGTACGAAGCACATGTCGAATCTCTGGTAACTAGTCTCTATAATCGGATAACTATGACCTTGTCATATTATCTCGATAGCTGTAGCATATAAGAGCACCAGTTCCGTATCCTACGTGATCATCATCTCCACATGACTGGAGTGATACTTTCATCTTGACATCACACCCAAAACACTACGATTCTCAATATACCCAGAAGAGGCGTACACAGAACATGTTAAAGCCCTGGATGACCAAAACCAAAGTATATTGATTGTCGCAAGTATTAGCGGTGCAAGTCTCAAGTTAAGACCAAATACACCTACCCTGATTCGGACTTCCATAGACACATAGTTATACTACCAATGGAATTCCGAGGGGTCTATCCAGAGCGAAGATGTTTCCGTACCATCGGTAAACACAACCTCCTATTACACTTTCATGAGTATCCAATACCCAAATATATGAGAACTATGTCGTTATGCTCCCACAACGCGCACAAGTGCAATACTAGTCTTTTCCGCATTATCGATGTCCAATCTCGATAATACTCCGACTATGGATGTTTTAATGATTAAACCTTCATGGATTGATACTGTCTCATATCTTATCAATCTGGAACTAATCATATGGACTTTTATCATTTATATATCCCAGTAATCTAATTACAAATGATAAAAGAGCAATTTCCTTTGTCACATAGTTAATTTATACAACAACACCATGTTCTATACAAATAGTGATGTTATGGGTCATAATTGTCCAACACTTCATTCATTCACTACCTTTCTATAAGGAAAAGCTGAGAAGGCACCTAGATAATCATTTACTCGAAGCTTACCGTGATGGACTAATTTGGAGGACCTATTGTTTATTCTTGTCACCAAGGTGATAAGAGCCTAAGAGGCTTGGGTATTTAAGAGAGTCCGCTCCACCATTCCTCTAGGGAATCTTCAATAAGAAATCCATTTGATAGTCAATCATGTATCGTCACTCGTTGGCACGTACCTTAGCGTATAAAAAAAGTGCGCTCACTTGGTCGCTCGAACCCTTGTGTGGGGAGACCTAGTTGTGGGCAATCCTTCGCCAGCGGGAGCCTTTGTCTATACTCCTATAAACCCGCATATGAACCATAGTCATATATCCCATAGAAGTTGCCTCTTTATGCTTTTGAAAACCACATGCATTTTATATCTCATGCATCGCACGCATTTCATGCATCTCATGCATACACGCATTATGTTAACCCTGTGTCTTAAAAGCCATCATAGATATCCGTTGGGTTAGAGAAGAAAGAAAGATTTGTCAAAAAAAGAGTTCAGCAAACATGGATATCGGAGAAAAGGAAATCGAGGAACATAAAACTTTACGGCAAGAATAGAAGGACCTTTGGGGGGCCTCAAAAAAAAGAAAAAAAGAAGAAGAAAGAAAATAGAGAAAAAAGAAAGAGAAAAAAAAATTGGTTGTTCTTAGTCCTTAATAGTTAGGCATAAGTCCGATGATGAAATGGTTTGCTTTAGGGAGAAATCTTAGAAACGATAAACTCTTGATGTGCTTTTATCTGATACTTTGAGTGATTGATCTATGTTAGACTCGTAAGCACTTGATTATGGTTCTTAGCAATGAAAACCTGAGTAGTTAACAAAGTGATTAGTTGAAGAAATTGTAGGTCGGTGAATGACCGTTCGCCTAAATGTCTATCTTGATTTTCTTATGTTATGATGTGTGGTATGGTTGAAAATGAAAGAAAAGTCTCTACAGAAAAGAATTGAACCACCTATAACCGATAAGCGTGAAGCTACCCATGGGCGAGTATTAGGACCACCATGAGGAGAAATGCTACCTTAAAGGGTAGGTGTGTTGAAAAAAAAAAAAGAAAAAAAAAAGAAGTTCAAAATGAAAAGAAAAAATAAAGAGACAAAAGAGAAAGAAAACCATACCACATTGAGCACAGAAAAGCAACTGCAGGCATAATTGAAACATCTAGGTTGGTTTGACCCATCGATCCCAATTTTTTGACGAAATCATTGAGTTAGCTTACCTGGGGATGAATCTGCAAAGGAACCTTTGCACACACACACTTTGAGTCTGACTTAGATCATTTATTCAAAGACTTGGATTTGAGTTGCATTGAATGTTTTGAAGGTTCTCTGGTTTCAATACTGGGCATTCTTTGAGGGCAATAACATGTGTAACTATTGGGACTATTTCGTAGCATGTGATGTAGAATGATGATATGGAATGTCACACCACATGGTCCACCTTGACCTAGTGCAAACAGCGGAGAGCAGAAAGCTAAACCAAGACAGGGGCGACAAGTCTACCACCCCGCAAATAAGGGATAAAACGAGAACTTGAGAAAATGAGACTAAAGAGGACTGACCAATCACCAGAAAAGAACTGGCAGAAGGAAACAGAAAATAGGCCCAGGGGGCAACTAAAGATTTTTGTAGGCGAGAGGCACTGAGGAAAACAAGGAAGGCCTAACCCATCGGAATAGGAAATACATCCATGCATACATGCATACACGTCACATGCACGCATTTTTTTGTTTTGTTTTTGTTCGCTGGTTTTGAAGAAAAAAGAAAAGCGGCAAAGACAAACAGTTCGGGAACAGAGCCCAGGGAATAAAGCACACAATCAACAGTTCGGGAATAAATCCCACAATCAACAAAAGTTCGGGAACAAAGCCCAGGGAATAAAGCCCACAATCAACAGTTCGGGAATAAAGCCCACTCTCTACACAGTTCGGAATAAGCCCATGGGAATAAAGCCCTATTTCAACATAATTCGAGAACAAAGCCACTCTCTACACAGTTCGGGAATAAAGCCCAGGGAACAAAGCCCACTCTCTACACAGTTCATGAATAAATCCCAGGGAACAAAGCCCACTCTCAACACAGTTCGGGAATAAAGCCCAGGGGAATAAAGCCCTATTTCAACATAGCTCGGGAACAAAGCCCACTCTCTACACAGTTCGGGAACAAATCCCACATTCAGTACAGCTCAGGAATAAAGCCCACATTCAACACAGTTCAGGAACAAAGCCCACTCTCTACACAGTTCGGGAATAAAGCCCAAGGAACAAAGCCCACGCTCAACACAGTTCGGGAATAAAGCTCAGGGGAATAAAGCCCTATTTCAACACAGTTCGGGAACAAAGCCCACTCTCTACACAGTTCGGGAATAAAGCCTAGGGAACAAAGCCCACTCTCAACACAGTTCGGGAATAAAGCCCAGGGGAATAAAGCCCTATTTCAACACAGTTCGGGAATAAAGCCCACTCTCTATACAGCTCAGGAATAAAGCCTAGGGAACAAAGCCCACATTCAGTACAGCTCGGGAATAAAGCCCAGGGAACAAAGCCCACATTCAGTACAGCTCGGGAACAAAGCCCACAGTCAACACAGTTCGGGAATAAAGCTCAGGGAACAAAGCCCACATTCAGTACAGCTCAGGAACAAAGCCCACAGTCAATACAGTTCGGGAATAAAGCCCACTCTCTACACAGTTCGGGAACAAAGCCCAGGGAATAAAGCCCACTTTCAGCACAGATCGGGAACAAAGCCCACAATCAGTTCGGGAATAAAGCCCACTCTTAACACAGCTCGGGAACAAAGCTCACTCTCCACACAATCGGGAACAAGACCCACAATCGGGAACAAGACCCGCAACACAATTTGGGAACAAGACCCACAATCGGGAACAAGACCCATAACATAATTCGGGAACAAGACCCACAATTCAGGGAACAAGACCCTCAATGAAAATCGGGAACAAGACCCACGGAACAAGACCCACAATTTAGGGAACAAGACCCTCAACTCAAATCGAGAACAAGACCCACGAGAACAAGACTCACAATCAGGAACAAGACCTACGGGAACAAGACTCACAATCGGGAACAAGACCCGTAATTCAATTTGGGAATAAGACCCACAATCGGGAACAAGACCCGTAGCTCAATTTTGGAACAAGACCCACAATCAGGAACAAGACCCGTAACACAATTTGGGAACAAGACCCACAATCGGGAACAAGACCCGTAGCTCAATTTGGGAACAAGACCTACAATCGGGAACTAGACCCGCAGCTCAATTTGGGAACAAGACCCACAATCAGGAATAAGACGCACAATTCAGGGAACAAGACACTCAACGCAAATCGGGAACAAGTCCCACAATTCAGGGAACAAGTCCCTCAACTCAAATCGGGAACAAGACCCACAGGAACAAGACCCACAATTCAGGGAACAATACCCTCAACTCAAATCGGGAACAAGACCCACAGTTCATGGAACAAGACCCTCAACTCAAATCGGGAACAAGACCCACGGGAACAAAACCCTCAATGCAAATCGGGAACAAGACCCATAATTCAGGGAACAAGACCCTCAACTCAAATCGGGAACAATACATACGGGAACAAGACCCACAAATCGGGAACAAGACCCTCAACTCAAATCGGGAACAAGACCCTTATCTCAACTCAGTAACGGTTCAGGAATGGACCACCTCACAGATGGTTCGGGAACAAAGCCCAGAGGTCGACAACACCTCGCCATCACATTCAGTTCAGTTCGGTAGTGATTCCTAGAGATCACAGCATCTTGCAGGGTCAAAGTACCTCACCACCATATCAACTCAGATCGAAGCAACAGGCAAGTCAAGTGGCAGCTGGTGAGCCAGGTAAGTAAAAATGCATTGCATAACTTTGATAGGATTGTCATTGTCACACACTGCACAAGTCCCATCAAAGTGGGGGCGACTGTAGGCACTGCATTTTTGCATATAAGTCCCGATGATGAGCCTTATATGGAGGCACTACCCTTAAAGTCGCGGGAAACGGACGTTGGAAGGGAAAAATCAGAAATCAATACCTTGTTGGACTTAATTCGTTTGCTTAGCTTTGGGTTTGCTCGTTGGATCTCTATTTTAAAATTCATCATTGGCCCAAAACCCCGCAACCTACACCAAGCCACACACTAAGCCCACACACCACCAACACACGCCCAAGCCATCAACTAACCATCCTACACGCCCATAAGCCTCCAAGCCCATTAAATCACATTCCTAAATTAAATAAAATCTAAACAAATCACCTTCCTAATTTAATTAAATCACATGCCTAAACTAAATAAAATCAAATCAAATCTCATAAATCACCTTCCTAATTAAATTAAATCACATGCCTAAACTAAATAAAATCAAATCAAATCTCATAAATCCCTTTCCTAAACTAAAACAAATTACCTTCCTAATTTAATATATCTTTTCTTTATCACACACTAATTAAAAGATATCCTATATAATTACACAATATTTCTTTCCTACCCAAATAATGACAACCCTAACCCACTCCTATAAAAAGAGGCATAAACCAAACATTATGACCCCAAGCTCTCATATACACAGCTCTCTCTCGGCCCTCTCTTCCTCTTTCTTCTCTCCACACTCACGGCCTCACACTCACTCATCATAGCCTCACGCACACACCCTCTCACTCATATAGGCCATGACACCTTAAACAACAAACAAAACGCACTAAGACAAAACAACAAACCCAACTTAAGAACATCACAAGATGTTTCCAAGAAAAACAGGAACAATTTTCTCTCTAATAGTAAAATGGAAATACTTACATAAATCCAAGCTTTCTTTGATTTTTCCTTTTCTTTCTCTCTAGCTTCTTTTCTTTCTTTTAATGGAGTTTGATAAAGTGTATTAGGTTATCTACCAAATGAAAAAAAAAACAATATATACTTGCTACAAAATTCACCTTGGCCGAATTTGGCTAAGGAAATTAGCAAAAAATTTGTTTTAATTTCATTTCAATTTCAAGTTGCCAACTTGTTAAAATATCATTACACTTTAAAGATATTTCAAACAAAGTCAACAATGGCAACTTAGCCATTAAAACAATATCTAAATATTAAGATATTTATATTTTAATTAATTTAATCATTTAACAATTAAATAAATAATTAATTAATTAAATACAAATATATTAAATATATGTATTATATTTACATTAAATATTAAATACATATATACATTTATGATATTAGTCAAATATCTCAATTTGACTATTAATTAATGTGTATTCAAATTAATCAAGTATTAAATGTAAATACACAAAAATTAAGGAAATGACTATCGGGTCCCTAAACATGTATTTTGCGTTTAACCTTTAAACGACTTTATAAATAATCAATATTATTTATAAATGTTGCTCTAGTGCTCTACGAGTATATTTCATTATTGAGACTCTCTAGATTCAGGCATATCCGTCACGAAATCCAATTTCGTGTCTATAATTTATCCACCCGTAAATTATGACGATCACGGATAAACTCGATGAATCATCCAGGTCGAGGTCATGGAAAATGTATAATTCCTCCGTCACGGGTATCCGGATATATCCCAGAGATATAGATGTAAACGTCAAATCTCTATGGGGATTATCTAGTCGACTATTCTATTAGCAATCTCAAAAGGAATGTTTAGAACTGGCTTCTAAACTGTACCACGGGCCCATGGTTTTATCTGATTGCTAATCATATGGACTACCTATGCTCTGATACACAGAACTGGCGGATCCTATCTTGATACGCACAGGACACCCTGAGGATCTATCTACACCCAACGAACAGACGGAGGTCTGATCTTAATAGATCGGTGACGTGACTGCCATCTAAGTGTAGAAGATGTCTCATGTGCCCACAGTGGCATCTCAAGTCTAAGAATCACAAGTGCTACTCAACCCCGAAAATATTCTTATTGACGTTGGTGTACCATCCATTAAGAATCTTCGGTGAGTCGTTCAGTGTTTATCCGCTATAAACACCTACACGTCTATACTAGTATCCAAGACTTATGGTTCATTGAGAAACCATTGGAATCATATATTCCTGTATACGACATGTACCGGTCTCAACAGGTTTACTATACTGACCAAGTAGTGTAAACCTTGACCAGGAACTGTCTGAGAATGACAACGTCATGATACAACTCAATGTCAGTTGCGACGCTTTGGCAACTGTACCATGACTAGTCATTCTAAGGTCATTACATCTTTACCATATTAAAAGATACATTATATTATTGAAACTGCATATATTATTCAAATAATAATGTTTTATAGAAGTATTCATAAAGAAATACAATCGGGAATGGCGCTGTGAGCACCAACCCAACAAATAGAACTTGGAGAATGCCAAGCTTGAAGGGGTTGATGATTGTGCTCAGATCATCCCAATGGTTATATCCGGGGTGGACAAGGGAGCCGTCCACATTGCCATCCGATTCTGCAAAGGGGAGCTCTCTGAGGACGAAACTCTTGCACTACTCACCCCTCCTCCGGAGCAGATTTAAGATCCTGAACCCATATATGTCATGCCCATGTCCCCAGTTCCCGAGGAACTACAGCCCGAGGCTCTTGATCCTGAGTTGGAAGTGTTTTCTGCAGAAGTCGAAGCTCCTCATGCTGACTAAACCGAAGTTGATATCCCTTATGTCGAGCCTGTACCAGAGCTTGTGCCTCCTGAACCCGATCAAATTGAACACATTGCCCTGTGCGGGCTGAGGAATGAGGGTAACCCCAAGGGGACCATGTGTAAAAAACAATACACATTTTGTAATAACATTTATACTTTTTGTTCTTATGTTTATCTCTGAATGCTTCACTTCCTGTCTTTCATACTTAACATGATTTACATTTCTAACTTGCTAACTTATTCTTCCGAATCTTAATGTGAGGAGAAGTTCTTATCCCGACCAATTCAAATCCAGCCTTGGGGAAAAATGCTCCGTCCCCGAGCCGATGATGACCCGCTCGGTGGGACGTAACCTGACCCCGAGGTAGCAGTGCACTTGGCTCCGAGGGAATGTCACATCCCCAGATCAATTGAGATCCGGCCATGGGGGAGATGCTCCGACCCCATGCCAATGATAATCCACTCGGTGGGACGTAACCCGACCCCGAGGTAGAAGAAGACTTGGCTCTGAGGGAATGAACCATTCCCGGACCAATCGAGAGCCGGCTATGAGGGAGATGCTCTGACCCCATGCCGATGATAATCCGCTCGGTAGGACGTAACCCGACCCTGAGGTAGCAGAAGATTTTGCTCCGAGGGAATAAACCCTCCCCGGACCAATGAGAGCCGGTCATAGGGGAGATACTCCGACCTCATACCGATGATAATCCGCTCAGTGGGACGTAACCCGACCCCGAGGTAGTAGAAGACTTGGCTTTGAATGAATGAACCCTCCCCGAACCAATCGAGAGTCGGCCATGGGGGAGATGCTCCGACCCCAGGCCGATGATAATCCGCTCGGTAGGACGTAACCCAACCCTGAGGTAGCAGAATAAAGGGCCTCAGCGGAACGAATGCAGCCCCGAGCCAGTAGAACAAATGGCTTCAGCGGAACAAATGCAGCCCCAAGCCAGTGGAACAAATGGCCTCGGCAGAATGAATGCAGCCCCGAGCCAGTGGAACAGATGGCCTCGGCGGAACGAATCCAGCCCCGAGCCGGTGGAATAGATGGCCTCGACGAAACAAATCCAGTCTCGAGCCGGTGGAACAGATGGCCTCGGCGGAACGAATCCAACCCCGAACCGGTGGAACAAATGAGACTTAATCACGAGGGAAAAAACTTCAACCTCTGAGGCTCCATGGATCCTGGCGCAGGCGTCCCTTTGCCGGGTATCAACAAAAACAAAAAATGGAAACAGGACAAGGTTAGTACATCGAAGGTGACTTAGTTCATACTCCACACAGACCCGAAAAGATAACAACTCGGGTGTCCCAAGGCAGCGTCCTACCTGTTGCGTCCCAAAACAACAATTCTGAACCTTACAATTCAGCGTCCCGGCTAGCCGGGCTGCGGATCAATGAGCGGCCAAAGCCATTGGGGCAGAAACCTCCCCATGCTGGGCGGGTCTGGAGTCTGCAAATGTTATGGGAGCAGAAACCTCCCCATCCTATGATTCTCCTGATCCGAGGCGGTTAGGCAGATAAATCACGGGGGAATAAACCTCCTTGTGTTCGCCATCCCTAAGGTTGCAAGAGTCACAGAGTCACTAGGGCCTTCCCCGCACTGTACACCTGGTGTTTCTCAACGGGACTCACCAGCAACCTCGCAGGGACAGAAACCTCCCTGGGTCCGGTTTACCCGAGGTCACAAAGGTCATGGAGGTCATTTGGCCGTCCCCATGCCATGTGCTTGGTGGTTCTCAACGGGATTCACTAGCCAACTCGCAAGGGCAGAAACCTCCTTGGGTCCAGTTTACCCGAGCTAATCCCCAAAAATACGAGTCATGGGGTAGTAACGCTCCGGCCTCGGGGATTTGGTAATGACACTCGGGACTGGTGTGCCACGAGGGGTTCACACTTTTCCCATATGTACTACATCTCTTGATGCGTTCTGGATCCTCAAAGGTGAAAGGAGGTAGGTCGGAACACTTCCACTCGGGGGTTTGATAATGACACCTGGGATTGGCATGCCACAGGCTTGGTGTCATTCCCAGCAACCGAGCACCCCTTCGCTTCGAGCACATCCCAGAATATTGAATATGGCTTTTGCATTCAATTAATACACAAGTAAAGTGGACAAGTTTTTAATTCAAAAGAGAAGTCTTATTCATATTCAAGGGACCTACTGCCCTTCTTACAACTCTTTGCGAGTCATTTCAAGAGAGGCTCTTACAACAAATTTTTTGGTTCTTGTCTTGTAGTCCGATTACTTTTTTTTCTTAGTGTAGGCACTGCATTTTTGCATATAAGTCCCTATGATGAGTCTCATTTGGAGGCACAACCTTTTAAGTCACGGAAGTCGCGGAAAACAGACGTCGGAAGGGGAAATTCAGAATAAGTATGTCATAAGATTCATTTCACAAGTTCACTGTTTTCGTTCGTGCTGCGTTCGTGACCACGTTCGAACGTCAAGCAGATTGCGGGTGTTCGTGTAGCATTCGAATCGGCGTTCGAACGATGTCGGTAATTCTGGTTTCGCTGCTTGCCTCACACCCAAGCCCAATTAGCCCAATAAAGCCCATAAAACACATCTAAATTAATTAAATACATATTTAACACATGACAAAATTAAATAAAATCTAAAAATCATATACCAATTTAAAATAAAATCATGCCTAATTAAAATCAATCAAATATATCCATTCCTAATAAAACAAATATCATGCCTAAACCAAACAAATTAAATATATTAACTTCCTAATTAAACCAAATCTTGTCTCCAATCAATCTTTTGTTTTCCTTGTAAGACACTAATTGATTCCTTCATTTTCAAACAAGGAGAAGCCCTAGCCTTTGTCTATAAAAGAAACCCAATTCCAACCCTTCACACCCCCTAGCTCATTCACACAGAATTCACACAATAAATACCCTTGCATTGCCGCCCAACAAGAAGCAAAAGAACCCCTCCACTGCCGTGAGCCATCTCCCCACACACTACCCCATTCACGCACCAAACATCTAGTCCATCATCAGCGCATAAGCCTCCATTCACTAACCCCCACTGCACGCCAAAAAAAACCCTGAACTGCCTCACAAACAGCCACAAAATCCCCCTCAAAGTCAAACTAAAACAGCCCAGAAAACACCCCAAAACAGTAACAAGAACTGCACTCTAAAACCCCTAAAGAAACCCCAAAACAGCAGCCTTTAAAACCCCTAAAAAAACCACAAAAATAGCCCCTGATACACAAAAATAGTGACTAAAAAACAGCAGTAAAACAGCAGCAAAACAGCAGCGAAATGGAGCAAAAACGGTAGCTTGAGCAGCGAAACAGCGAGAGAAAATGTTGAACCAGTGAACCGGAGGAGTTACGGGGCATCCACCCTTCCGACGACCGTGTACGGTACTTCCGAGAGTCGACATAAAAGGTTAGACCTGAGGGTACTTTTCGTATTTATTTTTATTCATCTTTTAATCGTTTTAGTTATTTATTTCGTATGAGAGTCGTTCATGGATGCATGTTGTGGCTTTGAATAAAATGGAAAATGTGTCGCCTCTTGTGGTATATAGGATGGAAACCCAGACATAAATTCCGTAGCTGAATCCGAATGGACGGTAGTGCGGTCTGTACTTGGGATACAACTCCACGTACCACTTGAGCAAACGGCGCATATTTTATTTTATGTTTTTTTGATTCGTTTATTATCCGTTATTTAAATTCTGCATGTTATTTGTTTGTGTAATGATGAGATAAATCGTATGGGCTTAGTAAGTTGGATTAAAGGTCCTCCGTTTCGAGGGGTTAAAATCCTTTACTGCGATACTTTACCGCGCCGAATGACGTATATTCGGTTGAATGTAAGATGTGTTCAATCGGGTATACAAAGCCCGATATCGTTGTCTTTATTTTTTATATGCATTATGATATTAGTGCATGGGCTTAGTAAGTTGGATTAAAGGTCCTCTGTTACGAGGGGTTAAAATCCTTTTCCATGATGCTTTGCCGCGCCGGATGACGTATATTCGGTTGAATGTAAGATATGTTCAATCGGGTATACAAAGTCTGATATCGTTGTCTTTATTTTTTATACGCATTATGATTTTAGCGCATGGGCTTAGTAAGTTGGATTAAAGGTCCTCCATGTCGAGGGGTTAAAATCCTTTACCACGATTCTTTGCCGCACCTTTTAGCCCGTATCATTTATTAGGTGTTATCTATTCATCCGTTCACGTAGGTGTCATGTTGTTCACTGCATTTTGGAGGTCACTGATGTAACCCCGTTCGAACGCGTTTCAGAACGCCGCATGAACGCATGTTTTCTGTCTCAGTTCGTTCGAACGCGTTTATGAACGCTACTCGAACGCAAACCTTCTGTTTACCGTTCGAACGGGTTTACGAAAGCTACTCGAACGTGCATGCATTTGTTTCATCAGGTCTGGTCCCGTTCGAACGCGTTATCAAACGCCACACGAACGAGAACCTTATGTTTACCGTTCGAACGCGTTTTCGAACGCTACACGAACGCGCATACACTGAACTGATTTCTTTTCATCACATGTCATGCATAATTATTTCTTAGATGATTTCTCTTGTATCATGTCATCAATCATACTATTTGTATTCCTGCATTTATCTATTTGATGTGTTCATGAGATGGTATTCAAGCATGATTTAGCCTATTTAGTTGTTCATTTTCAAGCATGATTAGTCATTTATTTTGCGTTTGGAATTTGCATTATGTTTAGGTTGTTCTTTGTTTTCCGCATTATATGATCGAAGTATGTTCATGAGATTGACGTGTGTCATTGCATGTTTTCCGTTATGATGATTGCTTTCATGCATGTGAACTTAAAAGTAGAATACTCTTGGAAATATGTTGCATAGATTCGATTAAATTATTGCACAAATCATTTCATTACAAGTGGCATAAGTAAGGGACCATTCTGAACCCAACGGTTTGAGGTCTTCCCTTGCGAGGGGTGAGTGCGGCCTTAAATCTTTGTCCCAGTTCACACCGGGTGGCGACTCCATTATTCTCCGGTTTAGTCCCCCGTAGGTTCTCCGTACTCCTAACCGGGCCGCGAGCCCGGAACAGCATGTGTCGCCCAGTTTCTGTGTCCCCACACTTAGTCTAAACTTGATTCTGAAATTCCCGACCGTGCTAACAGGGTCCCCCCGCGCCGAATGCTCCGAATGCATTTTTGTGTAATGCATGTCTCGATCGGCTACCTACACCCTGGTCTCCTAGTGGTCCGCCGTCAGTTGCTTCTCCCTCGCCATCATCCCGGACGGACACCACATAGTAGACCGGAGGCACTCCTGGATACCGATCTAGTGCCCCGATCATACGTGTTCACCTGCCGCTCCTCGAGGACTATCTTGGTCGTGAATACGAGGACTCAGCAGACCGAACAGACGTCGCACCTTCTTTTGGAGGAACTTGTTCATTTATAACCGGTGGCGTGCAAGCGTCACCCATTTTTTATGTTACATTTCATTCTACAGCTTAGTCGTAATGGGTGATCGTTGGTAACCTTTTTTTCATTTCACTCTACAGCTCAATGAGGAGAGCTATTGCTGCTCTAATTCCTTAGGCGTTCCTTCCACCGTTTTTACTGCTATCCCCAACCTTCTTTCTTCTCGCGATCCCCGTCCTCTTTTCGCTCTGACCAGCTTCCGCTCGCTCATTTTCTCTTTCCTGTAATTCTTCCATTTTCTCCACCCACTATGTTGTTGAACTCTCCGACGATTTATGGTTCCCATCTTCTGCCATTGTCTCACTACGCAAGCTATTTTTTGTTCAGCTCCCCACAGATGGCGCCAACTGTTAACGGGTGATTTTAGTTCCAGGGGCAATATCGGGATAGTGCTCCCGGGATAATCCTTCTCCAATCGTGAATTTATTTGGTTATGGGGGGACCAAAGGCAAATTTAGCAAGAAACGAATAACACACAAGATCGACAAGAGGGTTTATGTGGTTCGGTGGAATGAATCCAACTTATGTCCACGGGAACAAAGTAAAGTGTTACTTTTATTATCAAACCGAGCTCGGCCGACCTCTTTTCAAGGGTGGTCTAACGTTACCGAGCTGTTTATTTTGTGGTGTTCATACAAGTAGTGCTTTGGATGAGATTTTCACTAGCTAACCTATACAAATGAGACTACCCTCCCTTTATATATTAAGAAAAATACAACATTATTCTCATATCTTTATGACGTCAGCCAAGTGGATCTCCGACGAATTGACGGGCTCTCTACCCCAACTGCTTCGCCGAAAGCAAGTCTGTCATCTGACTCCCCGTTAAATCACTTTGTTTTATAACTGCCACACTCAACATTTATGATGACAGCCTGTAAAGGTTGTACATGTCAGAGGGAAAAGTCCAAACGATCCCGGTCACACCTCAGGCGTCATGTGGACAGCCAAACGTTGTGTCGAACTACCCTTACTACTTCTGATCTGACCCGAAATATCCGAGCTCAATCTCCCGATCTAGGAGGAAGGATAGGACCGATCCGAGCTCTGATGTTGTCGGTCTCTGAAACCTACACCATGTTGTATCATCTGGTCGGTCAGATTCGAGGAACCGGGTCCGAACTCTATGTCTGGTCGAAGGGTGACTAATACCCTTAGATCATTCATCCTCCCAAAAAGAGAAATTTCCTCTTTGCCCTTGCTGAGCTCTTCAAAACACTTGGTCACAAAAATCACCATCAACAATATCAATAATCAAGAAATCCGAAATTACTGACACTAGTTATTAGTGTTAGTAATTTTCTAATACAACAGTACCAGCACTAATATGCTGAAGCTAAAATATTACTAAACTATTGATACTAAAACATCATTATAATATTGATAAAATTTTAAGTATCAAAATTTTATGTTACCATTTAGTGTTAGTAAATTATGTTACCATGTTATCTGAATTTTTTTAAACAAAAATAAATAAATATATATCTATTTTTTCCTACATTATAATACACAAACTAAAATTTATACCAATACAACCAAGACCAAATAGTAAAGAAATCTAAATTCTTATAAACATTTCTTAAAATCAATATTCTTATAAAATTCGAATAAAATAACAACCCGATTCTAAAATGATCACAATATTCTTATAAAAAGTGGTCATTGCATATTTGCTTCATCAATTGTATCCGTCGCATTGTATAACTCGTCCACGCCTCGGTGCTTCCGCTTCACTCCCACTCGATTGCCACCAAACCTAACATCAAATTTCCAAATTCCTCAATTTTAGCCCTAATTTTACAATCACAAAATCCATAACTTCGTCTTTCACTAGATTCTTACTCTAACCTAGTTTCATGTGCTTCACATGCTTCACGTATTCAATTCGATACCAGTTTCCAAAAATACAAACAACATATTAGATAGAAAAAAAATTTAGTTTAGTTGAAATTTAAGGTTAAGTAATTGGAGAGAAAATTTTTAAGTTAAGATGGACAAAAACAAAAGTCGCATGCAATAATGTTCCAATATCTTCCTTCTGTTACTTTTTTGCATGCGACTTTTGTTTTTGTTACATATGCACAAATGACTAACATAACAGTATTGAGCAGTTGGCTCTGTCATGTCTCCAACTCCATGCTGAATTGGCACTCCAAGCTTCACCATCCAATCTCTCTAAGGGAACAATCAAAATCCCCCCACTCAAATCTGGAATACCAGACCTGCTGAGCTTGCTGCCGGTTAGCCCTTGTTACAGTTCATAGCATTCATTGTAGAGATCTGCAGTATTTTTGCTCAAAGTTGGCAAATGAGACAGTAAATAAATCCTTTGCACCTGTTTTGAAAACAACGGGGGCACCAACGATGGAGATATGGGAAAAAAAAGTGCAATTTTTGGTTGCTCGACGCTGGAGAAAACCAATCAAATGATATGAGAGACGATTCAGAGAAGGGCATTTGATAGTATAGACATCGGCAGCTTCAAAGAGCAACTTCCTCAATTTGGATAGTGTTTTTGCAGAGTTAAAATTCATAAATTTGATAATTATTGGAAATGTTTGTTTAATGTGTATATTGCTGGCTAATATTGTTTCATTATTGATTCAATTGAGATGTCATTTTTAATTTTCTGGATTTCTAAAATAACTTTTTGAAGTATGCATCTTGTACCATAAAATCAAGTCTCGCCAATAGATGCATATTGCATTTTGTTTTCTTCCCGTCAATCATGTGCTTCATAAGCATTCTTTATTGTGAGTTGAGGTTGCTATTCATTCATTCTGTTTAATCCCAGCTAAACAGGAAGCCCCTGTGTAGAAGTGTTCTAAAGGAAGCTAGGCGGTAGTCGAACCATGAGGAATTTCCTAGACAGGCAGGATAGGAGTTTTATTTATTTATGTTATTTAAATTTAAATATCTTTTTTTTTTGTAGTAAAACATGTTAGTGGAGTGTACTAAAAGGGCTACGCGGTTCGTTGAGGTACCATATAGAAGGCCGCCTAGACTCTTTTTTTAAAACACTGACAACGACGACGACGATAACTGGGAGGTTCCAGAAGGTGACATCAAATGGAATCCACTGCCGGAGTTAAAAAAATAATATATATTTTTGTTACCAAGGCAAGAATACTATGCTTAATCCAATGTTGTGGAATGAGCTTGTGATATATATGGAATTTGAGCCGCTTGGCTTGTTTTGCATTTTTGCTGATTAGCATTTTGGTGGTCAGTAACCGCTGCTATTGTTTATATTTTCAAGTTGCCAATTCATTAAACATAACATTCAAAATCTGGTTTCAAGTGATACAGATAGACAGGTACTACAATCAAGTAGTAGGTAAGAGACTATTCAGAGGTTAAGTTGCCAAAACATAGTAGTGAGAGCAGCAGGTCCGACTTCCCCATAGCCAAGAGTAGCATAGTCGAGACATCGAGGAGTTCTCTGCCCAAGCGAGATGGAGGGAGGCGCCTCCACTCATTAAGAGTGAGATTTCTCGCTTCTCAGCATACTTCTCAGGCTTCCATGTATTATTGCTCAAAAGGTAGTAAAATTTAAATAAATCATTTGGGAAGAATATTATATGGTATCATGTATAGCTTGGGTAACCCAGTACTAAGAAGCTTTCCAGTCAAAGTAATAGCATGAGAAAATGGTCTTAACTGCAAGTTTAACTTGATTAAATTATCTTCATCTTCCATCCTAGAAATTGCAGTTAATATATGTTTCAACCGCATGGCATAGTCATAATGTTAACTAATCCCTACATAAATGCACATATGTTGGTGAATACATGTACATTGAATTTACCGAAACTAATGCAAATCACTTTTAAAAGGGATCGAGTCTCTCACAAAAGCTATCCAGGCCTTCTGGAGTGAACCAATTCTTTTCCATCTGTGGTGTATCAAAGAGACACAAGTTTTGGTCACTAACATATATGATCAATGCTACTTGTGATAAACATGTCAGGAACAGGAAACTTACAAAGTATGGATAGCCCTCAATGGAGAAATTCTCTGGAGCTCCCTCTACAAACAGATTAATGAAGTAGAGAACAAAGTTACCACATTCTTCACCATTTCTCTGTTGTGGCACCTGAAAACAAATATAATTATTTACGAATGCAACTTCAGAGGGTGGAATGGAAAATTAACCAAGAAATTGTATGATGGTCACCTTGGGCACCAATAATGGAATTTGAGAAATCAACTTCTTGGTTTCAGGCCTATCCTCTGTTTTAAATATGTCCAACACAAACCTTCAAAACCAAGAATGCGGGTCGAACTCTCTTTTGGGGTGTAATAAACAGATAAAATCATGCACGTTTGTTTAATTTCCTGAAAATAGGTGTCACTTACTTTCTTATTTCTGGTTCAAACCGCATAGGATTTGACATTTCAAGTGAATCGAGCAACAACATGCACGGTGTTCTTGTTTTTGATTCCAAACTCTCGCCAAAGTTGCAGAAGATTAATAGGTTCCAGTGAGACCTAAAAAAACCATTTCAAATTATAAAATTCCATGCACTGATAAGAAATTACACATTCAGTTGTCAAGGCAAGAAGAAATACACACCAGCAAACAATAGGAATTAGAACATATTTCTTTGAAAAAATGCGCTTCCTCTTAATCCATGTCAAAACCTTTGCCCTGCTAGATGGTTTCCTATACAAGTCGAACCATAAAGAGTCTAGGTATGTAAAGTAAGTCTTCTTATCCTCGGAGAAGCTCCTCCACAAATTACTGGAAAATTTATACATACATTCCGAGTAAGGACAATTTAAAGGCTATGACAATAGATCACAGTAACTGAAGCTTACTCTATATGGAGTTCAAATTCTCTAGAATCTAGCCTCTTCTTTTGTTTAGTGGTGGTATTCTTGCTCTTAACCGGGTTCGTATACTTGTGCTTAACTCTTGTCTTTGATCGTTTCCGGCTAGGGAAGGTACCTAGAAAACATGGGGCACATAATTCAAAGTTTCTTATTTTTTGCTTAGATACCTTCATTTTTCGAGCATGCAAAAATGATGCTGTATGCAGCCAACATGTCCTATGCTTTGAAATGTGAACAGGACCCTCTGCGACAACATTAAACACTCACCCATCAACCTCCTACTCCATTACCCAATATAATTTCTATAAAACTCAAATAAAAATATTCATAGAGCAAATTAAGTTGCTCTATTTGTTCTTCAGAATTTGCAATACAGGCAAGCTCAGCAAGTGTTGTTAAAGGCATACTATGGCGCAAAGGGTCCTAGGTGTGTGCCTGATGAAGGCGACGCAAATTGCAAAAGAATATATATACAAGTCAACTAAAACAAAGAGAAATCAAAATATATCATACAAGAATTATAATAATAAAAAGATTGCTAATACAGTTTAATAAATTTGTCGAAATTTAAAGTCCACCCCAAAAACTATCTCAAATTATTAAAGAAATACTATGCAATTTTATTTCGAATAGGGTCGGTCAATTCAAGTAGGCTTTTTCTAGCCCATTTTTATGAGACGCACCTAGGGGCATGTTGGAGACGAATGCCTCCTCTTGATAAAGGTCACCTTGTTGACCCTTAATGAGGCACAATAGTTTGAGCCTAAGCCGAGGCACGCCTACAATTATGAGCTCAACACAAGGCAATGAAGTGACCTCTTGAAAAAAAATTAGGACACTTTATTTGGATCATCAGTCCATCACTACTAGAGACATTAATCAATCGGGTCAAAAGATTCTATGAAGCCATCCCTGTGCCTCAAGCATCTACTTTTATAACAATGTCCTAAGTCTCAACATTAGTAAAGTAAAACAAACAAAAATTCCCACATTTTAAACAAATGACACACTTAACCAACCCTCATAAACAACATTAACGACTGTCTATACTAATTTATTTCAAAAAAATTCGTATTTTCTTGCGTTTTCTCAACGACCAAACAGAGTCCCATAGCCCATCTCATGCACAATTCCCACCAACCCAAAAGGAACAATTTAAGAAAATATTTAATTAAAAAACAAAATAGAAATTTACCAGGAGTTGAAGAGACGAGATCTATTGCATTGTTTGCATCACCAATCTTTCGTTTCTCCATTGTTATGGTTATGGAATTAAATTGAAAAAATTTCGTCTTTTGGAATTTCAAGTGTCGGTGTGGACTGAGCGCAAGTCTCACCCATCTATTTATTTATTTTCTCTCTCTGTTACTACTAGAATCGATGCGATTTTTTTTTTTTTTTTTTAAATTTAAAAAAACTATTGTGCTACTTCCGTAATTTTTTTTTATTTAAGATAGAATCTAAATTTATGGGCAGATGCGTTTTAAACCTCGTTTATGAGCCCATAAATGATCAAAAGCCCAATGGTGGCCCATCCAATAACTGTAAATTAGTGTAATCAGACAATAAATGCTATTAGAACACTCCTAAAATTCCTAGGGCGGATAAATGGGACGAGTTTTAAAAAGCTTTCCATGTTATAAAATAAGAGAGAAAATGAAGAAAATAATACCTTGTAAAGCTGCAAGCTTTTCTTCTTATTGATTTTAGAATAAATGGTTTTTGATACCAAAATACAAAGGGAATTCCTCTATATTTATAGAGAGGTGTTATGGTAGAGATAAGTTACAAAACAATAAATATAATAATAAATTACAAGATAAAATTAAGTAGTTGGGATCACCACAATTTACAACACTCCCCCTTGAGCCCGACTACTTTAGTCATAAATAATTTGTTTGACTTCTGAGCGGAATAACATTGCCTCATTAAAACCTTGCCAGTAAAAACCCAGTGGGACAAAACCTGGTCGAAGGAAAAAGAGTACAATGTACTTATGTCATGTCAATGAATATGCTCCCCCTGATGAGAGATATCATCAAGATAATTTGCTCAGTCGGCGCATGCCAATGCTATATATAAGCTTCTCAAATGTTGACGTCGGTAAAGCTTTAGTAAATAAGTCTGCAAAATTATCGGTTGACCTTATTTGCTTGACATCAATTTGCTTGCTCTGCTGGAGCTCATGAGTATAAAAGAATTTAGGTGAGATGTGCTTGGTTCTGTCTCCCTTGATGTACCCTCCTCTGATTTGGGCAATACATGCAGCATTATCTTCATATATAACTGTTGGAATATCTGTGGCAGAATTTAAGTTGCATGTGCTCTGAATGTGATGTATAAGTGACCTTAACCATATACACTCCCTGCTTGCTTCATGTAATGCAAGTATCTCTGAGTGATTGGAAAAGGTAGCAACAAAAGATTGTTTTGTAGATCGCCATGAAATTGCTGTATTATTATAGGTAAAAACATACCCCGTTTGTGAACGTGCCTTATGAGGGTCAGAGAGATATCCTGCATCAGCGTAACCAACAATGCCTGGATTTTGTGTTTGCTCATTTGAATAAAACAATCCCAAGTCTTTAGTGCCGTGAAGATAACGAAAGATATGTTTGACACCATTCCAATGTCTTCGAGTTGGCGCAGAACTAAATCTTGCCAATAAATTAGCAGAAAATGCAATATCTGGTCTGGTGCATTGAGCTAAATACAGCAAGGCACCAATTGCACTAAGATATGGTACTTCTGGACCAAGTATCTCTTCATTATCTTCTTTAGGACGAAATTGGTCCTTTTTAGGATCGAGAGATCGGACTATCATAGGAGTACTTAATGAATGAGCATTATCTATGTTGAAACGTTTGAGAATTTTTTCAATATATGCAGACTGATGGATAAATACTCCGTTAGTTTTATGCTCGATCTGCAAGCCGAGACAATATTTTGTTTTTCCCAAGTCTTTCATCTCAAATTCTCTTTTCAAGTATTCAGCAGTTTTTAGAAGCTCTTCAGGAGTTCCAATTAAGTTCATATCATCGACATATACTGCTATAATGGCAAATCCAATTTCGGACTTTCTAATAAATACGCATGGGCAGATATGATCATTTATATATCCTTCTTTCATCAAATATTCACTCAAACGATTATACCACATGCGTCCAGATTGTTTCAATCCATATAAAGATCGTTGTAATTGAACATAGTTTACGATCAATTGATTTATATGCTTCAGACATTTTCAATCCTTCAGGGACTTTTATGTAAATATCAGTGTCAAGTGACCCATACAAATATGCTGTCACTACGTCCATAAGACGCATGTCCAATCTTTCAGAGACTGCCAAACTGATTAAAAATCGAAATGTAATGGTATCCATCACTGGAGAATGTGTATCCTCATAATCAATACCTGGTCTATGCGAGAAACCTTGTGCAACTAGTCGCGCTTTATATCTAATGATTTCATTATGTTCATTACGTTTTCGTACAAACACCCATTTGTAACCAACGGGTTTGACATCTTCAGGTGTCTGGACTACAGGTCCAAATACTTCACGTTTGGCTAAAGAAGTCAATTCTGCTTGAATTGCTTCTTTCCATTTAGGCCAATCATGTCTTTGTCTACATTCATTGATATTTTGAGGTTCAAAATCATTTGCAATTTCAGCAGCTACTGTATATGAAAACACATTGTCTATGGTTATTTCATTTCGATTCCACAGTTCTCTTGTATAATTATAATTTATAGATTTTTCCTCATTTTTGGAATTTTGAGCCTCTTCAGGGGTTGATATCTCTTCAGAGACTATCAGTTCTTCTGGAACTGGTGATTGAGAAGATGTGGGTATAGTCATTGCTCGAGCATTATTTTCAACAGAATCTAAATCTCTCATTTTCCTCTTCCGGGGAATAGTATCTTTAGAACCAAGTGGTCTACCACGTTTCTGACGTGTAATAGATGATTCATTAGCTGCATTTACACTAGATTGTTCAATAGGAATAACCACCCGAGCTGGTGTATTAGCAGCTGGTATATGAGACTTGGTTACTTTTGCAGCATCTGTAAATGCATCTGGTAATTGATTTGCAATTTTTTGCAAATGGATTATCCTTTGCACTTCATTTTCACATTGACTGGTGCGAGGATCTAAGTGAGACATAGTAGGAACTTTCCAAGAAAGTTCATGCCTTGCTTCTGAAGGCCTTTTCTTTTCTCCTAATGGTGGAAAAATTGTCTCATCAAAATGACAATCTGCGAAACGTGCGGTAAATAGATCACCTGTTAAAAGTTCCAAATATCTGATAATGGAAGGTGAATTAAAACCAATATATATCCCCAAACGACGTTGAGGTCCCATCTTTGTACGTTGTGGGGGTGAAATTGGAACATATACAGCACAACCAAAAATACGTAGATGAGAAATATCTGAATTCGTTTGATCAATGATTCTGCCAATCCATTTTGTGTATGTACATGTGGAACTGGATGTTCAACATCGATTCCAACTGATGTACAGTAGTCATCAAATGTCTTGGATGTAAATTCACCAGCATTATCTAATCGTATGGTTTGGATTGGATAATCTGGGAATTGTGCCTTTGATTTAATCATCATGGCAAGTAGCTTGGCAAATGCAATGTTACGTGTGGATAACAAACAAACATGTGACCATCGTGCAGATGCATCAATCAAAACCATAAAGTAACGGAAAGGTCCACTTTATGGATGAATTGGTCCACAAATGTCTCCTTGAATCCTTTGTAAGAATGATGGGGATTCAAGGGCAATCTTAGATGGAGATGGGCGTATCACAAGTTTGCCTTGTGAGCAAGCAGTGCAATTGATCTCATCTGTCAATAGAATCTTCTAGTTCTTTAATTTATGCCCATTGGAATTTTCAATTATTCTACGCATCATCGTAGCTCCTGGATGACCAAGACGATTATGCCATAACATAAACATCTTTGGATTATTGAACTTCTGGTTCATCACTACATGACTTTCTATTGCATTTATGATTGTATAATACAATCCAGATGAGAAAGCCGGAAGTTTTTCCAATATATATTTCTTACTTGAGATATTTTTGGTAATACATATATATTCTATTTTGTTTTCATCTAAAGTTTCAATATGATACCCATTTCTGCGAATATCTTTGAAACTTAGCAGATTTCTACTGGACCTGTCTGAATATAGAGCATTTTCAATGTATAATTTTGTTCCATTTGCTAATAAGATTATGGCTCTTCCAGAGCCTTCAATTAGGTCTACAGGACCAGATATAGTGTTTACCTTTCCTTCACGTAATTGTACGTCCAAGAAATATTTTCTATCTCGAAGGATAGTGTGTGTGGTTGCACTATCAGCCAAACATATATCCCCACATTTATTTTTCGGAACAAATAATTTCTTTGAAGGGTCCATATCCTTGAAAGTAAAGTTCATGTCACATAAATATAATTCAAAATAATAAATATATTAATAAAAAAATTAAAAACATCACATAAATATATATGAACCAAAATTACACACATATACTTAGAACTTCAGGTTCTCTTGAAAATTAATTGTGATCTAGAACTTTAAGTTCCAATCTTACATTTCACAACTTTAATTTCCGATTGATAATATTAATATTTAGAAATTCAAGTTCATAAATATGCTATTATAAATTCTGAACTTCAGATTCCATGGTAGATTTAAAACTGCAGGTTTTAATCTAAAATCTAATTAATTAAAGTTAGAACTTCAGGTTCGTTAATTGTAGTGTAATTATAGAACTTCAAGTTTTATAATTATTTTATATATCTAGAACTACAGGTTCTAATCTAATAATTAATTAATGAATATAGAACTTCGGGCTCTAATTTACCTCTAATAGTTGATCACAATTATGAAAGAAATTAACATAAATTGTAAAATGAATTAGAACTACAATTTCTATTTTCTGATGCGGAGGATCCAAATTAATGACAACCACAGAGCATACTCATAAAATAATTAATTTCTTAAACTAATAATAAATAAAAGAATAACATAGTGAATTATAACTACGAGTTATAATTTTAAGATTAAAATTTAGATCTTCAGGTTCTGAATTAGAACTACATGTTCTAAATTTAATATTGAGATTCATAACTTCAGGTTGTGAATTAAAACTACGTTTTCTAATTTAAAATTGAGATTTAGAACTTCAGGTTCTGAATTAGAACTACGGATTCTAATTTTAAGATTACAATTCAAAACTTCAGGTTTTGATCATATTACAAAACTTCAAGTTATAATATGAATTTTAAATAATTAATATTGATATAATCATAAAACAATATCAATTAACAATCTTATAACCAAATCAATTGATGAGCTGATCATCATACGAAACCAAATTAAAGAAAAAATTTGGAGCCGAAGTACAATGGCCATGTTTAAAGGCATGCCCACTCCAATAAACGTCATTAAATTCACGCCAAATCCATCAAATTCACAAGCAGCAAGCAAAGGCTTCAGGCCTTGTTATTTGTCAATTTGATAAAGGTTTTATAAGCAACAACAAAGGCTTATCAACATCCAAATTTTGGAGATATTATATCATCATCATGACGGTCCATGTCATCATCATGGCTTGTTTGATCATACATTTTACAATCACCCGCCTGTAGCAAACAAAGAAAAAATGAATTGCTTCAGGCAAATTTACGAGAGAGACAAACAAAGGCTTCAGGCTTTGCGTGATTATGCTTTGATCCACTCTTACGTAAATAAATTGGCTTCAGGCCTAATTCGTAATAAAAAAAAATTGCCGTGTATCATGATGATCATGTTGTCTAATTCATGGCTTCAATCATTGCTATGATCAATGGTAAAAGAAGTCCAATGATCAAAGCCTTTTGATCATGATCTGATTCAAACATGAGGTCGAGGCTCATGATGATTCGGCTTTCGGTTTTAGTAATTTGGCTTCTAGCCTTGTCTCGAATAATAATTCATTTTCGGCTTCAGGCCTCATTTCAAAATAATAAATACATATCGTGCTGATAACGTGTTATAAAATAAGAGAGAAAATGAAGAAAATAATACCTTGTAAAGCTGCAAGCTTTTCTTCTTATTGATTTTAGAATAAATGGTTTTTGATACCAAAATACAAAGGGAATTCCTCTATATTTATAGAGAGGTGTTATGGTAGAGATAAGTTACAAAACAATAAATATAATAATAAATTACAAGATAAAAATTAAGTAGTTGGGATCACCACAATTTACAACATTCCATAATTTTAAAATTATTTACTTAAATTCAGACTTATTAAAATATAATAAGAGAATATGAAAATTTATCCTCCCACCCCCTCTGACACATCCACCCTCTCAAATTTTTCTCTCTCATAATTTTTTTTCCTATAATGTCCTCTTCTTTTCTTTTATTTTCTTTTATTGTTTTCCTTAATTTTTATCCCCTTTTATTTCTTTTTCTTTAATTTACTTTTTTCATTAATTTATTTCCTTATTTTTTAAATTTAATTAATTCTTTTTTCCATTAATTTTTGTCCCCTTTTATTTTTTTTATTTATTTTACTTGTATTTTATTTTACTTTTTTATTTTATTAATTTGTTTCCTTATTTTTTAAATTTAATTATTTAATTTTACTTGTTTTATTAAATTCTTTTATTTTTTATCTTAAATCATTTTTATTTGTTCTTTCATTGATTTATTTCCTCATTTAATATTATTTATATATGTATTCTCTTTTATTTATTTAATAAATCTTATATATTTTTTTATACGATAATTGATCTTCCCCCTCCCTGCCAACCTGACACACCCCCTCCCCTTGTCTCCTTGCTAATTTACTAAATAATCCTTATCAATATTTGTAATGACTTTTTTTTTTAATTTTTGAACAGTTACACATTATAAAATTTATATATTTATATATATTACTTTAAAAATAATTATATACTAGTTATAACATTTTATTAATAATTAATATATTTTTTTAATAAATATTACAGATTTTTATCTATTCATTTATTTTTTTTTGATTCATTTTAATTTAATTAATACTACTTATGTATAAAAAAATATAATTTAAACAATATAATTTTTTTTATTTTTTTTTTGAAAATTAATATTAATACTATTTATATATTAATATTTTTAATTTAACCAAATAAAATTAAATTATAAAATATATTTTTTGAAAAATTTTTTAAAAGAAAAAAAAAAGATGAAGGAAGAAGGGCGGTTCCCCGCCCTTCTCATCTTTTTTTTTTTTTTAAATTTATCAAAAAATATGTTATATATATATATGTATATATCAATAAATAAATAAAATTAGATTTATAGAGTTTATTTGAAAATTGAAAATGAAATTTTGGTGAAAGGAAAAGGGCAAACAAGGAATTACAGGGGAGACAAAAAAAGTAAAATGTGTAAGGGGGAGGGGGGAAAATTTATCCTCCCACCCCCTCTGACACATTTATTCAAAGTTTAAGAAATTAGAGAATTCTAAAATTTTGAAAATATTAATAAACTACGGAATAGAATTACTAGCTACCAGGGGTGCAAAAATAATTGTTCACCAAACAATTTAGCTATTGTGCTTTCATAGTTAAGCAAAAGCACAGCACTCCCAAACATTCCCTAAAAATAACAACATGGGTTTGCAGATATCAAGATCCAACAGAAACTGTATAATTTCCTCACTGAAAACCAATCATGTGTAAATTGTAATTGCGCTTGAGTTCAATTCATAAAATGAAATCTTTGAATTCATCATACAAATCAAATTAAAAGGAGAGTCACCTAGCCTACTTGGAGAGCAAATAATGCAAAACTAAAGCAGAAAATGCTCAAAAGTCATTTATATTATGCACAAACCTACTTCAGCACAAAATTGGATAGAAAAATTAAGAAACCTAATTAAATTGTCTGCAAAACTCCATCAATGTTCAGCTTAAGCTTGACTAGATGAGCTGCTTCTAATTTATGTTCAAATTCAAAATTCAGATATATTATTTGTTCCTTTTTTAATTAATTACCTTATAAGTAATATTGTAATTTCTCATCAATAATGGGAGTGAAGATCTCATTTTCATGGGGTGGTGGGAATGATACTCATATTCTCCACTCTCAAATATGTGGGTCTCACTCTCACTCTCATTCCCATTTTATTTAATTTTAGAAAGTAAATAATCTTAAAAGAAATGTTTCTCATTAATCCATTCTTATCACCTTCAAGTAAACACACAACTTATTTTCACGTGAAATGATGATAACTCGATGACCTTTGACACGCTCAAAAAATGATTTTCTTACTCATAAGTATAAGAATGTCGAAGTAATAAAATAACCCGATAAAACTGTGGTTGATCCACAGGGAAGGGATTTAATAGGATAAAATAACAATTTGAGTGAAAATTAAAAGACTGGAATTTTTGAAGTGATTTGAAAATTTTAAATTGGACTATCACAATAAAATAAAATATTGGGGTTAGGGGATCTCTTTTAATATTTTAAATATAGAAATCTCACTTTTTATAATATATAAATTGTCATTATTACCCAATTAATTTATTTCAGGAATTAGTTATGCTAAAACATATAAAATTAGTCATAAAAGCGGTGATAATTTTTGTCTATAACAAGTCCAGTTAGGTACTCAATTATGCCAAATAAATAAAACTAATCATATAGACGATATCAAAGTTTGTCAATAATTAATCCAAATTTAAATTAAGTATTAATTATTATATTACAATTTATATATTATAATATAAGTGAGATTAATCTATATTTCCATTTTAAAAGCTTCACAATTTTCCCCAGCAAAAAGAATTAGTTACTCATAATTTGAATAAAAACACACATAATTTTATTGCTGAAAGAAAAAGAAAATACAAGAAAGCTTTAAATAAAATAAAACACACAAGAGTTGGATCCCTTCACAAAATTTCAGAGAGAATCGTGTGAAGGAAGCTGATTTCTTAAGGTGCTAAGCATCTCTATTTATAGTAGAGGGCTCAGCACCCGCTAATGCAATTTATAAATTACAAAATTGGTGAGAATTGACAATCCACCGAAAGGTGGATGTCAATTCCCACCTTTCATATTTTTTTTTGTCTTTAAATATTACATGTGGAATATTTTGAATTCTTCATCAATTCCGGTCTTGGGAACTTCAGAATTCGAAAATCTTATGAACATCAAAGTTGTAGACCTTAATCCGATATCGGAGTAAAAAGTTATGGCCAAAATACCACAATGGTAGCAATTGTAGGTAGACTTTCTTCCATCTGTGGATTTGCCTATGCTTTTGATTCTACCTCTCCCTCTACCTCGATTTTATTTGTTGTCTTCCTCGATTCTCCGTGACAAGAGTTTGTGTCTGATCTGTGCCCACGTCTTTTCTTCTGGCCTCCTCATTTGACAAGGCATCTTTTACTATAGGCATGGTAAGTTTGCCTCCTGGAGCTGGGTTGCTGAGAGTAACCACCAGTGTCTCCCAGCTATCAGGAAGAGAACTGAGTAGCAATAAGGCTTGAACTTCATCTGCCAGTTGCATGTCTACTACAGACAACTGGTTCACCAGGCTTTGGAACTCATTGGTGTGTTCTGCAACGGAAGTTCCACTTCGTAGCTTCAGGTTCACCGAACGCCTCATGATTAAGGCTTTATTCAGAGCTGTTTTGGTCTGGAACATGTCTTATAGTTTCCTCCATATTTCGTAAGAATCTGTATCATGTGCTACGTGTTGGAAGACACTGTGACCGATCCACTGTCTAATCTGACCCAGAGTTCTGTTATTGAGTTTATTAAAGTCATATTCTTTAACAGATTCTGGTCTCACTCCCTTCACCTCGATAACATCAAACAAATATTTACAGTGTAAATAATCTATCATCTGAGGTCTCCAGAGAGAGGTATTGGTTGCTGTCAGCTTGATCATTGCACCATAAGGGGAATCTTCCATTTCCAATTTAAGTTTTAAAGTTTAAAATGAAAATCGGGGCTGAATTTCAGAAATCGGAGGTCATCGTTGTGTCCAGAATTGTCGAAAATGATGGATTAGACACTTTGTTGGTCCAAATCCGACTCAGGGACTGATTTATAAATTTCTAAAACTTCTGGAGCTAAATTATCAATTTCAAAGACTTCAGGGGGCTCAATGAAATTTACCGGGGTTGCTGACGTGGCTGACATGTGGCTGCTGACGTGGCAAAAGTGAGACCCGCTTGCTGACATGGCTGACACATGATGCTGACGTGGCTGCTAACTGTGTGATGATGTGGCACTGACTGGGCGATGATGTGTGCTGACGTGGCGCTGATGTAGACACCACGTAATCGTCTTATTCCTTCAGACGCGCGTGTGGCGCGTGACCGAGTGTGGGCTTCACTCTCCGACATGTGCAGGCACGTGTAGGCTCATCTGACCTTCATTTGATCACCGGAAAATACCACTGAGCTCGTCTTGTCGTGAACTAGCTGATGGTATCCTCAAATTTGATTTTTGAAAACTTTTTCGGAACCCAAATTTTCCGTACCGAGCTCTATTCTTCGGTTTTACGATCCCAAAGTAGAACCAAAGCTCATGACACAACTTTTTGTGATTCTCTGATCATTCTAGAGTGTATTTGAGGACAAACCGAAACCTTCTATTCTTGTAAGTAATAGAAGGTTTCTATTTTTTCCTCAAATACACTCTAGAGTGATCAGAGAATCACAAAATCTTGTTGTCTGCTAGATGTCGGATGTGGATTGTGGATGATGCTTCTAGACTTATGCTATGTTACGGGTCTTATAGATGTCTTGCCGCTTGTGGTTGTTTGATTGTAATGACTTGTGTTTTATGTAACTATTATTTGGGATTGAATTTGTCAATTTGGGATGTTGTAAACTGAATTTTAGAATGTTGATTATAAATTTTCAGATCAATTTTATCGAATCAGATCCGTTATCAAATCTAATCAACTACCAGATACATTTTCAAATCGGATGCTTTATCGGATTGAGATCAGTTATCAACTCAAATTTATCTAATCCGTTAAGTTTTCAAATCGTTTCGAATGAAATCTAATTCGATCTGATAGATTTGATAGGAACTCAAAATTCGATCAGACTAAATTATTTAACACTTAACAAATTGAATCAGATTCATATTTGGTCAGATCTAAACAGAATCTGATAGTTCCCAGATGTAGAAGCGAAACAGGATTTACATTGGGCTCGAAGCCTGTAGAGAGTATGGATAGCCTACATGGGACTAACCAGAGAATAAATGAGTCGCCACCTTGTATGAGACACCGGGAATGATTTAAGGCTGCCCTACACTATTCGTAAGGTCTGACCTTAAACTTGTTTGGGTTCAGAACAATCCTTTACTAATGCCGGTATAATATCCAGGTTTGAGAAAGGTATAAACATGTCTTAAAATGCAATATCACACCAGAACGATTTAAGACATACAATTATGTTATCATTGATAGTAAAGGCAATAAAAAAAGGTAGAATGAATAAACATAAATGTCCAGAAATCGTCAAAACATTAATAAGATAATAATCAAGTTAATCAGGATACATTGAAGCTAGGGCAGATAAATTTTTTGTGTACTTAATATATGGCCGAACTTAGTGTAAGTCTGGCCAGATATTTTGCGTGAAACAGAAAAAATAAAAAAGTGTAGAAACATGTGTAGTAATAGTAATTACAAAGTAGTAACGATGAGACAGTAATGAAAATGACCATAAAATAAATACAGTAAAATAATGAAAATATATCGATAAAATAATGGTGTAAAACGACAGCAAGATAAAGATTCATTCGCATTAATAATTTAAACGATAGTAGTGATAACATTGATGATAAAACAATTAAAATATTAGTAATGAATATAGTGCATATTCTTATGGTCTGACTTTGGAGGAGCTTGGCCGAATATCTTTAATCTAGGTCGGACATCATTTAATCAAGCTATGCATGTTCGACCGGATGTTAATCAGGCCCGACCGGAGATACTGGGTCAAAACAAAATCACAAAATGTAGGAACAAAATAGTTCTAGAAATAAACGTGTCCTTGGGTCGTAACTGGGTTGCTTGCTAGAGAGGGGGAACTCCAAATATTTCGTGGCAGAGTTTCGTTCTTCTTCAAATTTTTAGAGTTTCAGAGTGTGGGATTCTTTATTTGATTATTTCTAGATTCTCTGTCTCAAGGGAAAAAATTACATTTTCATAGTGTATGGGGAGGTATGAGAATTGAGGGAGAGATAGAATCCCCTATTTGTCTTCATGGATTGTCAATCTGAAACATCAAATACAACTCGATATATGTCTGGCAAGATATGTACTTTGAAATAAAAGATCGATCGGACATTAATCAGTCGGTGATTCCAGATGTTTGAATTTTACACATGCGCTGACAGCTTTAATATATATCCAACCGGCTATTAAATTTGAATTTTATATCTGGCCCGACAGAATCAGATCATGTGACTTCAATGACTGACAATCTACTTATTTAATGATAGTTGTGTTTTATCTGGCCGGAGTTAGGGTTTTCAGGATACATCCGGCCAAATTTGATAGTATGAGAAAAGTATGTCCAGACATATATGATGTTCGGTCGGGACTTTGGTTGTTTTTTCTGAATTTTCTGGAGTTTTTTACTTTTTGGCATTCATCATTGCAATTTTCCAAACCTTCGGGGGTGTCCCCATAAGAAACTCATCATCGGGCTATACGTAAAAATATAATATCTACAGTCGCTCTCATTTTGGTAGGCTTGTGTAGTGTATGACAATTACAAGTCTATCAAATTCATGCTTCTATTTTTACTTACTTGGTTCATCGGGCGTCACGAACTTACCTAGCTGTATCGTAGTTTGATTGTTGATGGATGAACCCTAGAGTCCCATGACGTTTCAACCAGAGAAGGTGATTTGATCCATGTTGTGATGGCTGATGGACCCTCAGGTCCCCCGATGCTTTTATCAGCTGATGTGCTTCGACTCTTGTCTGTTGATAGACCCTCAGACCCCTTGATGCTTTGATCGGTCAAGGTATTGATGGACCCTCAGTCCCCGATGCTCTACTTCATTCCCATTGGCGTTCTAAATCCAAATCAGATTGGCATTCTAAATCCAACTGACTTTGGCATTCCATGTCCGGAGGAGTTCTAAATCCACTCGGTTTTCTAGTCTCTTCAAATTTATCTAGCTTTTCGACTTCATCGGTGTTCTAAATTCGATTATCACATGGTGTTCCAATTCTATCGGTATTCAAAGTCCTTCAACATTTCACCTTCTAAATCCGTTAGTGTTCCAAATCCATTGGCGTTCTAAATCCATTTCCAATCCTTCAGCGTTATGATTTCGTCCAACTTTTCAAATCTTTCAGTGTTCCAAACCTTTTGGCATTCTAAATTCATTCTGAATTCTTCGGAGTTCTAATTCCATCTACCTTTCTAAATTTGTCAATGTTCCAAACCTATTAGCATTCTAAATCATTTCCAAATTATTCGGCGTTCTTATTCCGTCCAGCTTTCAAAATCTGTCAGTGTTATAAACATATTGGTGTTCTAAATCAATTCCAAATTCTTCAGTGTCCTAATTCTATTCCTAAATCCTTTAGCGTTCCAATTTTTGAAGTCTTTACCCCCATTCTCAGAGTTTTTCTGCTGTTTTCATGATCATTTCTCTAGGCACACAGCCCTGAAGGGTTTCTAGGCACACAACTCTGGTATTTAACCTAATTCTTTATCAATCTGTAGCATTTTGTTCTGATCTTGTATTTTCTTCAACTCTGGTCGGTGTTCTAAATCCTGAATGAGCGGCAGGAGTCGCCCCTAACTATCGCGTCTAGATGGTCTTCACCTCCAGCATTCTCTTTTAAGCGGGCCACGACCCCATGTCTCGGCCTTCTAACTCCGGATGCTCCATGACTTAGAGGCTCCAAATATCATGTCTAGGCGGTAGGAATGGTAATTTCCGGATTCGGACCCGGGTCAGTGCGGATCCGGATACGCAAACTTTTGAGGGGACCTGGGTCCGGATGTGGACCCGGTAAAACACATCCGGGTCTGGACCCGAGTCTACCCGGAATGGACCCGGGTATACCCGGATCCGGACCCGAGATCCGCAATTTGCAAGCAGCCAAAAACATGAAACTCACAGATTCACACTCAAAAACAACCAAAATGTATTGTTGTTGACAAGTTTATCACATTTTTTTTTCATTTTTTGGCTGCACTTCAAAAAAAAAAATGTAAAACCCTTCTGTTGCTGGTAGCATGTTTTCGTTTAGATGAGCTAATAATGTGGAAACATTTTCTAATAGTAGAAGCAATTATTTTCCAAAAAAATTGCAAATAAACCCTAAGATAATTGCAGTCCAAAATGCGATTACACCAAATTGATTTCTTGATTTCTTGCATTCACATCCACCGATTCTGCCCAGAATATGGTCAATTGCTCGTGCAAATTGAACTTTGATGATGGGAGATCTCACATTGTCGGCTTAGACATACCCAGATAACCCAACACTAGCAACTGAATGAAAGGCGAGGAGAACTGAAGAAGATTGAAGAAGCTGAACTGAAGAAGATTGAAGAAGATGAACTGAAGAATATGTAGTGGCGACTGGCGTGGGTAAGGTTAGGGATTTTGCCTTTGCATTTTCATTTGAGAGTTTGAGTCTGAGAGGGATTTAGGAATATTAGGGTTAAGTTAATTTTTTTTTTAATTTTTTTTACCGGGTCCCGGGTACTCGGGTCCGGAAGTATCCGGGTCCCGGGTACTCGGGTCCGGAAGTATCCGGACCCGGTAACATGCGGGTCTTCAAAAAATAGACCCGGATCCACAAATTTTTTTTGCGGATCCGGGTCTAACCGGACCTGGGCCGGATCTGGGTCTGTTTACCATGTCTACTAGGCGGTCTCCGCCCCCAGTATTATTTTTAGGTAGGCCTAGCTCCCAATATTCTCTTTATAGCTGGGGCTTCACCCCTTATTTTCTGATATTAGATGCTCCGTGTTTTGGAGGCTCTCACTGTATACCCCATTTCTCGAGTCTTTTCCTCATTGATTATTCAATTCCATGAAAGGGAAATGTTATGTGTATGTATGTATCTGTGCAAATGATCTTTAATTACAGGCCCATTATTCGACTTGAGAGAATGAAAGAGTCGTGATGCCCTTCTGCGGAGATATCTCATGAGTGGTAATTATATCACTATTTCTCACTCATTTAACTTAATATTTTGTATAGTTTCTTGATTATTGTGAATATTTTGATGTGTTTTGTGTTATTTTGTAGATAAATAAAGTTTTAGGACTCTCTGGAGGTGATTTGGGGCCAAAATAGTGAAAAACGGACAAAAGGGCATTTTCATCATTTTGCGCGTCGCGACACACAAGCCTTTGGTGTCGCGACGCCTAACGTTCGCCGATCCATGCTAACGTGCACCGGATCCACATGTCAGAATCTGAGAAGTTTGACTTTGCTAACGTGCGACATGCCACGGTCACCATCACAATGATCTGCTAACGTGCGTCGTGCCACGTGTCATCATCCTACGGTGCCGACGATCGCCATCGCCATGTGTTGCCACATGTCACTCCACGTGTCAGCCACATCATCGTCCACATCACCAGTTGACCGAGTCAACGCGCCACGTCATCATCAACCAATCACGAAGTGCCACGTGTCGCAATCCTATGGTGCCGACAATCACTTTCGCCACGTCAGCATAATCATTGAGTTGCCAGCCTTCGTGCCACATGTCACCTTATCATCTTATCCGAAATGCCACGTGTCAGATAAGAATCTAAAGCCGACGAACCATAAGTCGACACGTGTCACGTCGCGACGCGCAAAGCCTTGCGAGTCGCGACGCCCGAAGCCTACCGAGGCCTATAAATTCAGCTCGAGGTTTCAGTTGTAGATGTACCTTCCTCTATGAATTCTCTGATGTAAATAGGGATTTTTCTATCTAGTTTATTTTAATTTCAGTTTTGTATTTAATTTTAATTACGTTCTGTAATAATAATAATTTACTTTCTTTACTTTTTCAGTTTTTACTATTCAACATGAGGAGGTAACTTCCCCCTGCTAGGGTGAAAGGTAATTCTTTTACTATTGCTATTTAGATTAATCTCCCTTAAATATAATATATTCACTATTTAAAATTTGACTTAATGAGGATACCGCTATATTGGTCGGTTGGTAATTCATTTTAAACTGGTTTAAACCTAACTAAGCAAGGATACCGCCAGATTGGTCGGTTGGTAATTAAACTTTCTTACTGCCTATATGGCAGGTTTATTTTGGTTCCACCTTTATGGCTGGTTGGACTTAATTTGACTTAATCAGGTTACCGCCTGTATGGCTGGTTGGTAAAATAATCACAAGTTAATATATTATATTAAGGGAGATATCTAAATAGTAAATAGTAAAAGTTGATCCTTTTACCTTAGCATTTTATTTTATTGTAATTTACTTTTCATCTTTTACTTTACCGCAATTACTTTTCAGTATTTTACTTTATGTCTTTTACTTTTAAGTTTTTACTAGCCCTAGTTATGTGTCGTAACTAAGTTAGTTATCTGGGGTTATGATGAATTCTAATATCACCAGTTTATAAGAGGTTATTTTATAGTTTGGGTAATTTAAAGGTTTACTTATTAAGTCTTAAGCTTAATGCGTCTTGTTAATTGGCCACTAATAAGATTGATCTGGTAAATCTAAAATAAACTTGACAAAAGAATTTTAGGTTTCAGCCTTAGACTTATAGCCCACGATCTTCCTTGAGGATAGATAACCCTTTAATAGATTTCCTTACATGATAGACTTATACCTGTCGGGCGGGGGTAGTGACCGGCGTAAACACACACGTATAACGCAAGCATACGTATCGTTCAAGTAGTATAAAAATATCGATCCCACGAGGACTTAATTCATATTGTTGTTATTAATTATTGAATCTATTTATTTACAGATATCTAATTGAGGGAGAAGAGAATGATTGCTAGATTGATTTGGTTGATTGTAGATTTGCTAAATAAATAAATAAAAAGACAAAAGAAAATACTAAGGAAAATAACAAAAGAAAATACTAAGATCTAGGGTTGTGAATCCTTCTAATATCTTTTAAAAGATGAAGTGATTATTTTATGTTTGTGTAATAAATCGGTTTACTAACCTGGAACACGAAATTATGCAAAAGCCTTTGTCGATGGTCAGACGCAAATACCCAGTTTAACCCAATTGAACCATATGTCTATGTCAACCAAATTATCTGGATTCATTAAGTTTAAGTTCCAATTATGGCTACCCCCACCCGACAGGTATATGTCTATCCTGTAAGGAAATCTATTAAAGGGTTATCTATCCTTAAGGAAGATCGTGAGCTATTAAGTTTAAGGCTGAAACCTAAAATCCCTATGTCTAGTTCATTTTAGATTTATCACATCAATCTTATTGGTGATCAGACAACAAGAAGCATTAAGCTTAAGACTTAATAAATAAACCTTTAAATTACCCAAACTATAAAATAACCCTTATAAACCGGTGATATTAGAATTCATCACAACCCCAGATAACTAACACATAACTAGGGCTAGTAAAGACTTAAAAGTAAAAGACATAAAGTAAAATACTGAAAAGTAAAAGACATAAAGAAAAAGATGAAAAGTAAAATAAAATGCTAAGGTAAAAGGATCAACTTTTACTATTTACTATTTAGATATCTCCCTTAATATAATATATTAACTTGTGATTATTTTACCAACCAGTCATATAGGCGGTAACCTGATTAAGTCAAATTAAGTCCAACCAGCCACAAAGGCGGAACCAAAATAAACCTGTCATATAGGCGGTAAGAAAATTTAATTACCAACCGACCAATCTGGCGGTATCCTTGATTAGTCAGGTTTAAACCAGATTAAAATAAATTACCAACCGACCAATCTGGCGGTATCCTTTTTAAGTCAATATTTTAAATAGTGAATATATTATTTTTAAGGGAGATTAATCTAAATAATAACAGTAAAAGAATTACCTTTCACCATAGCTGGGGAAGTTACCTCTTCATGGTGAATAGTAAAAACTGTAAAAAGTAAGAAAGTAAATTACTATTATTACAAAACGTAATTAAAATTATTTACAAAACTAAAAACTAAAAACTAAAATAAACTAGAGAGAGAAACTTCCTATTTACACCAAAGAAGTGAGAGAGAATGGTACCCTGAAACTGGAATTTTACGCTCTATTTATAGGGGTCAGTAGGGGTCCGGCGTCGCGACGCCCGTTTTGTCGACATGGCACGCTCTGGTTCATCGGCTGCAGATTCTGGATAAGGTGATAAGGTGACACGTGGCAAGGTGGTTGGGGCTCAATTATTGTGACACGTGGCGGCTTCTGATTGGTTGGCTAGATTCTTATCCGCCACGTGTCAGATAAGGATTAGAGAGTCAATGATTGATGCTGATGTGGCGCTAATGTGGCGCTGATGTGGTGACACGTTGCAATTTGACTGTCGGCACCATAGAATTGCGACACGTGGCACGCTGTGATTGGTTGATGATGACGTGGCGATGACATGGCAGTTTGACTCGGTCAACCTGGTGATGTGGACGATGATGTGGCAATGACGTGGAGTGACACATGGCGACACGTGGCGATGGCGATTGTCGGCACCGTAGGATGCCGACATGTGGCACGGCGCATGTTAGCAGATCGGCTGTGATGGTGACACGTGGCACGACGCACGTTAGCAAAGTCAAATTTTCTCAGATTCTGATTTGTGGACCCGGCGCACGTTAGGCGTCGCGACGCGGAAAATTACCAAAATGCCATTTTTTTCTAATTTTCTCTGTTTTGGTCCAAATCACCTCAAGAATGTCCAGAAACTTTATTTATCTACAAAATAACACAAAACACATCAAAATATTCACAAGACTCAAGAAACTATACAAAATATTAGGTTAAATGAGTGAGAAATAGTGATATAATTACCACTCATCACACCCCCAAACCTAACATTTTGCTAGTCCTCGAGCAAAACACAAAATAAAATTTAACTAAGCCACTTTCGTAGGGATCACGGTTGCATTTAGCGTATGCAACAAGCCTTTAAACCCCTAGGTGTCCCTAGTTGACGAGTTGTAGTCTCGTGAGGGTTTACAGCAATGATACCCACAAACATTTTATAAAAGTAAAAAGGTAGTGAAAATAATGCACACAAAAGCAAAAAGACAAGCGAAAAGAGAATAAAGATGTCAGTGACTAATCAGGTGAAACTTCTACTCCAAGTTACTAGTTGTTTTATTTCTTTCTAAATTACTGAATAAGTAAATTCTCCGATTATTTTTACCATTCTTCATATACACAACCAACAAAATATTAAACAACTCATTTTTGCCCACAACAGTCATAAATGCAGTTGATAAGAGAGTAATATTTTTAAAACATCAATTTATATAATTAATCATGCTCATTTTCATCATCACATGTCCAACACATTTTGATTAAAATCAAACCCAAACATGTTTTATCATTCTCGGCAATTGAGGGGATTTTTGTGTCCGATTCGAATTCAATCCAATTAATTCCACAATCGACATTAAATCTCATTCCTCGATCGTTTCAAGTCATCCAATGAACAACGAAACAAAAATCACCAAGATACTTAGGGCTATAACTCTCGGCAATTAGGGTTTATTATGCCAAATTAAAAATCCAATCCAATTGAATCAAATTCAACATTAAATAAACATTCCCTAATGATTTCCAACACATCTAATGAATCAAAAATCAAAATCACCAAGACATATAGGATCACCAACCATTCGGCCAACACATCCAATTTTGGGGAAAATTGTTCCAAATCAATTTTCTTGAAATTGATCAAATCAAACTTCAATTAAACATGTTTTAAACATACTCAATCATCCAATTCAACCAAATCATGCTTGAAAACATTTTACCCAAATTTTAAGCCCTAAACATTTCATTCTCAAACCTTACTCTAGATGCCATTGTTGGTTTCTATTAAGGTCACAAGATCAATAATAAGCATGAAATATGTGCGAATACAAATCGAAGAAGTCGCGGAATACTTACATCGATCGGTTGAGCGACGCGAAGGTAACAAAAATTTCAAATTCTGCTCCTCATAGTCACGGCAAACTGCAGTCCAAGCTCACTGGTTTGGCGTCAATGGTGGTCCTTCGTCAAGCTCCAAGCTTCGTCGAATGGTTCCCGGCTCATGGGTGGACTTCCCTATCACCTTCGCATGTCTGGTAGTGTGCTAGCACTTCCGATTTTACCACAAAATCGCAACTCATTGCTTCCCACTGCTCACGGTTTTGGAGGAAACTAGTGAACAAAAATTGCCCCAAGGGCGTGAAGAGAAAGAGATGAGAGAAAGAGAGAAATTGTGAGATGTGTTCCAAATTTGTGTATCTTATACACAAATGTGAATTTCAAATTCATTTGGAATGAATTTGGCCTTTCAAAAGTAAAACAATTTAAAGGCCACACCTACTTCCATCAACTCACATCAAGTTGTCAAGTCACATCACTCAAAGTGACATGTGATTTGACGCTTGATGCGACTAATGATTTGACGTTTGATTTGACTTGCCAGCCGCACTCGAATTCGAAATGCGAATGCGCTCGCAAATAATCTCGGGCTCGGGTTCGCTAATTCCAAATTAACGAATTTTCTGTTGCGTCGTAATTAAATGATTACGCCTAGCGAAATCACTATTCACGTCGTAAATGAATTAATTCTAAATTAATTCGTTCGCCCGAATTAAAATCTAATTTTAATTCCGCATCGAAATCTAATTTCATTTAATATATCGAATATATATTAATTTATCGATTAATTCCAAATTAATCGTTATCTCTCTTTTAATGATATTTTATCCCAGATAAAATATTTCCGCAATTAATCCCAGATTAATTTAGAGTGCGAGTCATACGTCATCGGTGAATCTTTGGGAAGCGACCTATGAGATCCTCAGATATGTTGGCAGTAAATTCGGTCGTCGGACTATCTGAACACGTAAGTACCTCGTACTACGTTTATACCGATTTACAAGACAAGGTTGGCCTCTAGCAAAGCGCCATGCCTACCCAATTCTCCGGAAATATCCTTACAGGAATAAAGGATCTATATCAGGCATAGTATACGTAGTATTGCGTATTTCTGTCCAGTATCAGATGATCACGTGCTAGGCCTAGGGCTGGAATTGTGCCTGCCCCGTACGAAGCACATGTCGGATGTCTGTAACTAGTCTCTATAATCGGATAAACATGACATTGTCATTTTATCCCGATGATTGCAGTACTTAAGAGTACTAGTACCGTATCCTACGTGACCATCATCTCCATATGACTGGAGTGACACTTTCGTCTTGACATCACACCCAACACACTACGATTCTCAATATACCCAGCATTGGCGTACACAGAACCTGTTAAAGCCCTGGACGACCGCAACCAAAGTATATTGATTGTCGCAAGTATTAGCGGTGCAAGTCTCAAGTTAAGACCAAATACACCTACCCTGATTTCGGACTTCCATAGACACATAGTCATACTACCAATGGAATTCCGAGGGGGTCTATCCAGAACGAAGCTGTTTCCCGTACCATCGGTAAAACACAACCTCATATTACACTTGCATGAGTATCCTATACTCAAATATATGAGAACTATGCCGTTGTGCCCTCACAACGCGCACAAGTGTAATACTAGTCTTTTACGCATTATCGATGTCCAATCTCGATAATACTCTGACTAGGGATATTTAATGATTTATCCTACGTGGACAGATACTGTCTCATATCATTCTCCGTCCAGGAACAAATCACAAGGACCTCTCATTATTTATACATCTAGGTGATCTAATCACAAATGATAAGAGTGCAATCTCTTTTGTCACATAGTTAATTTGTACAACAACACCATGATCTGTACAAATAGTGACGCTACGGGTCATAATTGTCCAACAAATGGATCTTCATATACTCAGTTGGCAGGTATTATCAACATGTAGGGTAACATACAGACATGAGCTATAATTAAAAAGTTTTTAATATTCAGTACTCTAGTTTAATTGGATGAAGCATCTCAAAAAGTAATGAAAAAAAAACGTCTGAGATCCAAGTTTTTTTTTAGAAAAGGTTACAAGTATATTCCAAAATGATGAATTATGTACAATTGTACAAGGGGCATCCCCCAGGAAAGTGCAAAAAGCACACAAAGAACCGAAGCTCATGAATGGCCAAAAACACAGCCCAAAGGCACCAAACAACAACAAGCGTGCCAAGTATATAGAGGCAGCCAGCGAAATCTTGCCCACCATACGGTTAGGATCACATTTCCCTTTTAATTTCACAACAGCCCATCTAATGAGATAAGGCCAAGCCAGATTCGGCCACTGGACCAAGGTCTTAGCAGAGATTAAATGCCAAACATTTTTAGCAAAGTCACACTCAAAGAATATGTGGTGGTGAGATTCAATGGAAGATGAGCAGAGGACACAGGTAGCCTCTTGCAGAACACCAAATCTTACCAATCTTTCCATGGTGTGCAACCTCTCCAGAATAGCTAGCCAAAGTATAAAGGAGTGTCGAGGAATGTGGACTTGGAACCATAACAGATGATGGATGGTGTTGATATCCATTTTGCACCTTAAAAAATCCCAAGCACTTTTTATAGTGAAGTTCCATGTTTTGCTGCCTTCCCAAACAATTTTATCTTGTTCTTCCATGGAAGGTGAGAAGTTGATAGAGTGGCAAGTCTCCCTAAGACCAGCGGGACTATTAGGAAAATTCCATTGGCCTGCACAAATTATATCAGCCACTTTTGCTTCAGAATTCAGACCGGTCTGTCTCAGGGTTATAAAGCTGAAATTTTCACAAATGGGTCCAGTAGGAAGCCAGTAGTCCCTCAAAAGAAAAACAGACAATCCATTACCCACCCGGACTCGAAAAAGACCCTTACACAAGTCCCTGCTTTTGAGGATTTTCTTCCAAATCCAAGAAGAATTAGAGGTGGGATTCAATGACCAGAAGGAGTGCCCCTTTATTATGATGTCATGAACCCAGTCAGTCCAAATGGAATCCTTCACAGTAAGAATCCTCCAGGTGTGCTTTAAGACGGCATTCTTATTCCAATCTTGAATCCGTTTAATCCTTAATCCTCCCTCATCCTTTGGGTAGCAAAGGGAAGCCCAGGCTACTTTAGCCGAAGCCGGAGCCATCGATCATTTCCAAAGAAAAGAAGAGAGGATGCTTTCTATACGATTAACTACCGATTGAGGCAACAGAAAAATGCCAGTAGACGTTTGAGATCCGAGTTATTAAGTCTCTAAGGGTGTTTTAACACCTAGTGCCCAAAAGCCAACTGGTTTGGGAGTCATTGGCCCAAAGCTCACTACATAGATCAATGATGTTGCAAAAATATATATATCTGAAGTTTGAGTAATTAAGTCTGTAGGGGTGTCTTAACACTTGGTGCCCTAAAGCCAACTGGTTTGGGAGCCACCGACCCAACACTCGCTACATAGACAGAAGATATTGTATATAAATAAATAAAAAATCAAATATCAAAGAAGAAAAATCAGAAAAATTATTCCATTGCTGCAAAAATGTGTGAATTCTGATAAACTTTAGGACAAAAATATTACTCTCTTATCAACTGCACTTGTGACTGTTGTGGGCAAAAATGAGTTGATTAGTATTTTGTCGGCTGTGCCTATGGAGAATGGTAAATATAATTGGAGAATTTACTTATTCGGTAATTTAGAAAGAAAGAAAACAACTAGTAACTTAGAGTAGAAGTTTCACCTGATAAGTCACTAACTTCTTTATTCTCTTTTCTCTTGTCTTTTTGCTTTTGTGTGCATTAGTTTCACTACCTTTTTACCGAATAAGTAAATTTCCACCGACCCGGTCGGGTTTGGAAATTCAAAAATGAATTTTTGGGTCAAGAGTAACCCGACCCGCAGAATCGGGTTGGGTCACGGGTTTGTTGCAAAAAATTCGAGTTGACCCGACCTGATTCTAAACACTATAAAAAGTTGTAAGAATTAGGGCAAGCTGCATCTTATCTCTCATTCTTGGTTCCTTTCCAAAATATTTTCTCTCCCAATTTCTTTCGTTTGTTTGTCTGAAGTTCAGAGTCTCTTCTCAAGCTCAGCTGCTCAAGCCTCAAGCAAAAAGGTATTTTATTACTATATTTCTCTCTTCTGATTTTCTTCTAAATTTCTTGTCCAGTTAATCTTAGGTTTCAACAAATGAGGACCGGATGGGAATTCACATTGCTATTTTGGGAAAAATAAAGAAAAATTCCTTACTGAAAATAATGAATTGGCAATGGCGCAATGCTAATAGTTTATTGATCATCAATTTATCATTTGTTGACAGTGAATTGGTTCTCAGACAGGCCAAATTGAAAATAATGTCTAATTTTTTTTAGATTATGCGGTCAGATTCTACAGTTTACACAATAATGTCTAATTTTTTTGATTGATAAGGAATTGGCAATGCTAATAGTTTATTGATCATCATTTGTTGACAGTGAAAGATCATTCCCAATTCGGCCTCTCTTACTGCTGCTGCTTGGAATATCAGTTCTGGGCATTCTGGCAACTAGTTATATGAATTATGAAGAATTTGTGTTGTTGTTTCATTATTGTTTCTTCCATCTGATAAGCAATATTTATCCAATTGTTAATGGAATAATTATTATTATTTGTTGTTGGCCTCAAATAAGTAAGACACAGTTGAATGCAATGAAATTGATTAAAAATATTTTCAAACTTCTATAAGTACAAGACTTAAAACAGGAAAAAAAATGCAATGAAATTGATGAGAACAAGAAAGAAAATATAGAAATTTTGGATTGTGGGAGTTGAGATTCGAACCCATAACTACTCAGAAACTAACCAAATAATTTTCCATTTCATCTACAATCTTAACTTGTCAAATTTGTATCAGTAAAATTATATATATTATATTTACTACATATTAGGTTGACCCGACCCAACCCGCATTGTTTTTGACCCGACCCGTGGTGACACGACCCGCGCGGGTCACCATCTAAAAAATCAAGTTTCGGGTCGGATGACCCGATCGACCCGACCCGATCGATTTTAAAAAAAAACCCGACCCGACCCGTGAACACCCCTAAAATCAGGAGTCACAATGAGTGTGATTGATAATGAGTTGTCTACCCGAAAATATACGTAGGCGAGAATGTGCCAAAGCTGTGAGTCGAAATATATTCATGGGTCCATTGTATTAGTTATGGATTTTTAACCTAGCAATGCCTCTTGCTCGTCAGTAGAAGATATCCACAATAAGGGCTATTCCCATTTCTTTTGCTCCACCACTTTTCCAATTCCAAACAGATAAAGAAGCGCACCAAGACTGCTATGCTTATTCCGCTAAAAAAGCAAAGAGAGAGGATGGATCAAAAACTGCTAATTCATATAGAGCCATTGAACCGGCCCAACCCGCAACCAGGGCTGTATGCATTATATGGACATCAATCAAACAACCGGGATCATTCAATACGACGGTATGGACATGATACCAAGGCAAACCCCAGTACTTTACGTAATATCGTAATCCCCAACGGAGGCACTGCTATGTTAAAAATCCATAACTAATGTAGTGTGTAATATTATGAAAATTATCGCCTGTGTATTTTTCTTATTCTATTATTTAGATAGAATTAAACTTTTATCCACCGGCATGCATATTTTATATATGTTTTCTGACCTCAATTATGGTTGCAAATTTCTAGAATAGGTTCTATATTAGAATAGACTATGATATAATCATTCTAGACAGAATAGTTCCTTATGCAATAAAGATTGACTTGAATTGGTTATGTTAGGGTTGGTGCTCTGAGCACCAATTTTATTATGTATTTCCTTGTAAATACTAATGTAACATTTTATTATGAATAAAATAGGCAGTTTCTTATATATAACATCTTCTTAAGTATTGTAAGGACGTAACATACCTTAGAATGAATAGTTATAATACTATTGCAAAAGCGTCGCAACTAACATTGAGTTGTATCATGACGTTGTCATTCTTAGATAGCTCCCCGTCAAGGTTTACACTACTATAGACGTGTAGGTGTTTATAGCAGATAAACACTGAACGAATCACTGAAGATTCTTAATGGATGGTACACCAACGTCAATAAAAATCTTCTCGGGTTAAGTGAGCATAATGATTCTTTGACTTGAGATACCACTGTGGATACATGAGTTATCCTCCACACTTAGATGACAGTCACGTCACCGATCTATTTAAATCAGACCTCCGCATGTTCGTTGGGTGTGGACTGATGCTCAGGATATCCTGTGTGTATCAAGAAATGATCCGTCAGCTCTGGGTACAGAGCATAAGTATTCAATATGGAATTAGCAATCTGTTAAATCCATGGGCCCATGGTACACTGTAGAAATCAGTTCTAAGTGTTATTAAGGGAATGTTAATAGAAAAGTCGACGTGATTACATCTATAGAGATTTGACGTTTGTATCTATATCTCTGGAAAAATTCAGATACCTATGACGGAGGGATTATACATATGCAGTGACCTCGACCTGTATGATTCAGAGAGTTTATTTGTGTTCGTCATAATTTACGGGTGGGTGAATTATGGACACGAAATTTGATTTCGTGACGGATATGTCTGAACCTAGGGAGTCTCACTAATAGATATACTCATAGAGCACTAGAGAAACTCTTATGAATAATATTGATTATTTATAACTCGTTTAATGGTTAAACGAAAAATACATGCAATCGGGGCCTAATCGTCTTTTCCGAATTAATGTGTATTTGTATTTAATATTTGATATTATTAAATACACATTAATTAAATATCAAATTATGATATTTGACATATATCATTAATATGTGTATTTAAGATATTTAATGTAAATATAATACATATATTTAAGATATCTATATTTATTATTTAATTATTTAATTGTTAAATAATTAAATTGATTAATAAAATAAATATCTTAAAGTCATGATTTGCTTTATTAAAGCTTTTTAGATGGCTTGATATTAGAGGTCCATTTGTTTTTTACTTTATAAAAGATAATAGTTATCATTTATTAAAGTTAAACTTGTTCCAATGGAATTAATAAAAATTGAAAATGTTTATCGTTATTTTTTCCATGACTCACGGCAATTGAGGGAAAAAATATATAAGCTTTTGTTTCAATTTCTTTCATTACACAAGTTGAAAATAAAAATTACAAAGTAAGGTTGAGAGAAATCAAAGAAGAACAAAAGGAATTTCATCAAACAAATCTTGGTTTTTGTAAGTAATTTCCAACTTTCTTCAACTAGGAAATTATTTCCATGTATCTAGGCTTCAATTTGTGATGCTTAGAATTTTCTCTACTCCTTAAGTATGTAATTTAAATGGTTGTAAACTTGTTTGAAAGATGAGCATATATATTAATTAAAGATTGAATGAAATTGTTCATTTAGTAATCTTTTAAGTCATTTGATGGTGTAGTTCCCATTCTAGAGTTGCTTAGCCATTCATAATTAACCTAGAATTGTTCTTGAGTTGTTTCATGATGGTGAGACGTGATTGGTGTGGTATTGGATTGATTAAAGTGTTGAATTTTATCAATTTAGTGTAAATTGTGCAATTGGTGTAATTTATGAAATTGGGTTCTAAACCTAATCCAATTTTGGGTCATTTCATATATGTGATGTAATTTGATGTATATATTATGTATATTAAATTTGGGATTGATTGGATTTCATCTTGATGTATTTTGAACCAAAAAATGACCAAATTGCAAATTCTGGAATTTTTAGGGACTGTTCGGCAATTACTAAAAAATTTTGGATTTGTGTTGCAATTTTTATTTTCATGTATTATACATGTATAAATCATTTTGGGATTGATTTGGAATCAATTAAATATGTATTTGACCATTTAAGGACCAAAATGATCAAATTACAAAACTTGGGGGTAAGTCGGCAGTTAATAGAAACTTGATTTTTTGGGTTAAAATTTCAGATTTTAAGTATTGGTTAATTAAATAAATAAGTTTATTTAATTATTCCAAGAAAAGTTTATTGAATCGGAAAATTTTATTTTCCGCTTTCCGCTGCGCTAACCCTGTAATACCATATAAAACCCCAACAAAATGGTATCAGAGCGAGTCTGATTCTGGATACCCGATATGAGATTATGCCTTTAAAATTCAATGTTTACTTTAATCTTGACTTTATGCATGTATGTGTTTATTTAATTTGATTAAATAAAGTAAAAGCATCTTTTGCGGAAAAATCCTTATTTGAAAATAAGGTTTTTAATTTAATATATATTTGATGCATATTAATTGGTCCGTCTTGTCAATACCGCTTATTGATAAATTTTCTGCGACTATATCCGAGAATGTGCCAAAGCTGTGAGGATATGGTCGGTAGAAATTTATTTGTACCGAATATATTTGATATTACGTGAATTCAAGCGAAAGCGGAATCCTGAACGTGTCAAAGCTGTCAGGGTTTCGGAAGTATCTTGAATTTATCATTGACAAGTTTAACCTTGGTACACCTCCTTGTGAACGTGTCAAAGCTGTCACAACAAGAAACGACCAAGATCGAAAACCCAATAGTAACTATTTAGTGATTGACAATTAGTTGTCTACCTAATGAATATACGTAGGTGAGAACGTGCCAAAGTTGTGAGCTGAAATATATTCATGGGGTCCATCTTTCACTATTATGTTATGATTTTATTATCGCATGTTTTGTATTCTGTTTGGGGATTACAGTTTTGCATGAAATAGTGGGAGGGGCATTTCTAGATTAAAAATCCATGATCTAGTTAATGTTTTATGATATAATATGAAACTGTTTTATCTGCTTATCTGTTAACTGTTGATTCGCTGTCTATTTTATAGATTTGCGATGATGGCACCTCCGACCAATCCATTTGCTCGTATGCTTGATACGAATAAGCTAAAAGGCACTGAGAACTTTGCGGATTGGGATATGGATTTGAGGATTGTCCTCAATTCCGAAAAGCTGGGATACATTTTGGAAGGTCCATTACCACTTGATATACCTTCAGATGCATCTCCTGAAGAACATGAGACTTTCCAGAGATGGAATGGTGATGATTTAAGGGTTAAATCATTCATTCTGAGTTCTCATTCTTCTAAGCTTAAAAAGACTTACTTTGAGATGCACGATGCATATAGCATGGTGGCATAACTTCGTGAATCATTCATGAACCGGGTACAGGTCGTGGTTCATAGTGTTTCAATGGAACTTTTCCATTCTAAACTTGATGAGAGGCAGGCTGTGAGCCCGCATGTGCTTCATTTGATCTATTTGATCGAGCAATTAAGGCGCCATGATTTCCATCTCAATGAAACTCTAGGACATAATGTCATTCTCGGTTCGCTCCCGGCGTCATATTGCCAGTTCGTCATGTACTTCAACATGAATGGGATTCAATGCTCTTCATAGAATGTTTCTCACAGCAGAGGAAGATTTAAGGAAGGGAGTTCTGACTCGCCTTCTGAAACCCACTTCACTTTCCGTTTCTTCCCAATCCAAGTCGAATGGGAAGAAAACAAAAGGAAAGAAAAAGAAGGGTTTCAATGTTCCTCCGCAGGCTAAGGTAGCGAAGACCAAGAGAGCTTCTGAAGATAAGTGCCACCACTTCCAGAAACCCGAGCACTGGAAAAGAAACTGTCTGGACCATCTTGCACAAATAAGGAAGGAAATAGTATCGACATCAGGTACTTTTATTTTTCCTATTATTAATATCTCATTGGCTTGTGAAGCTATGACATCTAATTGGATTTTAGATTATGCTTGTCCTATTCACATTTGCAATATGTTGCAGGTGCTGACGAGAAGTAGACGGCTGAAATCTGGGGAGATGCAGTTGCGATTCGGGACTGGCGACTCTCTGGATGCGATTGCAGTGGGCATATGCGAAATTCCCATACCCAGTGGGAGACTTTTGTTAAATGACTGTTATTTTGTGCCAGGATATGTGGTGAATATTATATCTCTTTTTGTATTAGATACTGAATGATATAATGTAAATATTAAGAATCGTTCTTTGTATTTATATGATAGTTATAATATTCAGATCCTTTGTTGTCCAAATGAGAAAGGTCATTATATATTACGTACCTCACAAGATATCTTTAACACTAGAATTAATAAACGTAAACAATCTGATATAAATAATACTGAACTTTGGCATATGCGGTTATGTCATATAGGCGTGAAAAGCCTAACCCAATTGGTTAAGAATGGTTTGATACATGATCTCACCATTAAACCTTATCCAACTTGCGAATCTTGTATTCGGGGTAAAATGACCGAAGCCTCATTTTCTGGTGTTGGACACCGAGCCACTGACTTATTGGAACTCGTACATTCTGATGTATGTGGTCCCATGAGTCATACTACACACAGTGATTTTTCATACTTCATCACCTTTACCGACGATCTGTCACGGTACAGTTATGTTTATCTGATGAAACATAAATCGGAAACCTTTGAAAAGTTCAAAGAATTTCGAAATGAATTTGAAAAATAGACTGGTCAATATATTAAATGCCTTCGATCTGATCGAGGCAGTAAATATATGAGTGGAGAGTTCACTGATTATTTAAAAGGAGAATGAGATTCTCGCTCAATATACTCCTCCGGGCACTCCGCAACATAATGGAGTGTCAGAAAGGAGAAATCGTACTTTATTGGATATGGTCCGATCGATGTTGAGTTATACAGATTAGCCTTATTACTATGGGGTTATACTCTTTTAACTGTCGCTCATCTTTTGAATAAGATTCATTCTAAAGCTGTTCCTACAACTCCGTATGAGATATGGACCGGTAGGAAACCAAATCTTAGTTATGTTAAGATTTGGGGGTGTCGTGCATATGTCAGGATGACTCAGCAAAATAAGCTTTTGCCTCTAGGGCAGAAGTTTAGGTTTATTGGATATCCTTCAAATACGAAAGGATATTTGTTCTATGATACCGATCATCGAAATGTGTTCGTAGCTCGCATCGTAAAATTTCTAGAAATAGAATTTTTATCTGAAGGTGGTGATCATAGACAGATTGAACTTGATGAAGTACTACCTGAAACCAATGAACCAACGAAGGAACCTGAAGTTCAAGAAGATGAAGAACCTTCAACATACACACTCTGGGGTCACAAAGATATCTAGACCTCCTGAACGCTTGTATTTGATACAAGAAAAGAGTCTGGATGTTCTCTTAGTTGAAGAGACTGACCCTTTTACCTATAAAGAATTTATGTTGGATCGACTCCGTGAAGTGGCAAGACGCCATGAAATCCGAGGTGGACTCAATGTATGAGAATCAAGTTTGGAACTTGGTTCCGCTTCCCGAAGAAATTGTTTCTATCGGTTGTAAATGGATTTACAAGAGGAAGCGTGGGGCTGATGGAAAGGTTGAAATCTTTAAGGCCCGACTGGTAGCTAAAGGTTACTCACAGCGACCTGGTGTCGACTACGATGAAACTTTTTCGCCAATTGCAATGCTAAAGTCTATAAGGATTTTGTTGTCAATTGCCGCTTATCATGATTACGAGATTTGGCAAATGGATGTTACAACGTCTTTTCTAAATAGATTTCTTGATAAAGAAATCTGTAAGGAACAACCGGAGGGTTTTGAATCCAACAAGAACTCGGGCATGGTATGCAAGCTAAAGAAGTCCATTTATGGACTTAAACAGGCTTCACGAAGTTGGAATCTTCGATTCGATGAGATAATCAAATTGTCTGGTTTTCTCAAGAATTCGAAGAATCATGTGTGTATAAGAAGGCCAGTGGGAGTATGGTGGTATTTTTAATTCTCTATGTTGACGACATCTTTATCATTGGGAATGATATTGGGATGGTGCAAGGCATCAAAGCTTACCTCTGTAAGAATTTCTCCATGAAGGACCTGGGTGAAGCTTCTTATGTCTTAGGCATAAAACTTTATAGAGATAAAGAAAAGAAGCTTATTGGGTTATCCCAATCAACGTACATAGATAAGATCTTGGAACGGTATAACTTTGGTAACTGTAAGACAACAAACATATCGTTTAGACATGACTTATATCTTTCGAAGAAGATGTGTCCGCAAACAGAAGATGAGAAGATTAGAATGTCTAATCAATCTTATGTTTCGTATTTGGACAGCATCATGTATGTCATGTTATATACTAGGCATGATATCAGCTTCACAGTTAGTGTGACGAGCAAATATCAGTCCAATATAGGAAATGACCATTGGATGGCCATTAAACATATCCTCAAGTATCTTATAGGTACTAGGGATAAGTTTATTATCTATGGAGGAAACGAACTGCAAGTTAATGGGTATATGGATTCCGATTTCTAATCGGATCCTAATGATAAAAAATCTACATCAGAAATCATGTTTACCCTTAACGGAGGTGCAGTTTGTTGGAAGAGTTCCAAACAGGGGTCGACAGCTGATTCCACCACAAAGGCGGAATATATTGCAGTTTCTGAAGCTGCAAAGGAAGCTATATGGGTTAGGAACTTTATCACAGAATTGGGAGTAGTCCTAAGTATCGAGAATCTGATTCCGTTATACTGTGATAATATTGGAGTCATTGCGCAAGAAAAATAACCAAGGGCGCATCAGAAGTCGAAGCATTGGAATGAAAGTACCACATCATTCAAGAGATTGTGTCGCGAGGGGACATTTTCGTGTGCAAGGTACCGAGTGAAGATAATGTAGCAGACCTGCTTACCAAGGCCATACCTCCGAATTTATTTGATAAACATGTGGAGTCGATGGGTATTAGATACAATCGATATTAGCACTAGAGCAAGTATGAGATTTTGTTAGGATTGGTGCTCTGAGCGCCAATTTTATTATGTATTTCCTTGTAAATACTAATGTAACACTTTATTAAAAATAAAACAAACAGTTTCTTTTATATAACATCTTCTTAAATATGGTAAGGACGTAACATACCTTAGAATGAATAGTTATAATACTGTTGCAAAAGTGTCGCAACTGACATTAAGTTGTATCATGACGTTTTCATTCTTAGACAGTTCCCGGTCAAGGTTTACACTACATGGTCACTAAACTAAACCCATTGAGACTGGTACATGTCATATATTGGAATCTTGGATTCCGATGGTTTCTCAATGAACAATGAGTCTTAGAGACTCGTATAGACGTGTAGGTGTTTATAGCGAATAAACATTGAACGACTCACCGAAGATTCTTAATGGATGGTACACCAACGTCAATAAAAATATTCTCGGGTTGAGTGAGCATAGTGATTCTTTGACTTGAGATACCATTGTGGATATATGAGTTATCCTCCACACTTAGATGGCAGTCACGTCACCGATCTATTTAGATCGGACCTCCGCCTATTCGTTGGGTGTGAACTGATGCTCAGGATATCATGTGTGTATCAAGAAAGAATTCGTCAGCTCTGTGTACAGAGCATAGGTATTCAGTATGGAATTAGCAATCTGTTAAATCCATGAGGCCGTGGTACATTGTAGAAATCAATTCTAAGTGTTATTAAAGGATTGCTAATAGAAACGTCGACCTGATTATATCTATAGAGATTTGACGTTTGTATCTATATCTCTGGAATAATCCGGATGCCTATGACGGAGGGATTATACGTATGTAGTGACCTCGACCTGTATGGTTCATAGAGTTTATCTGTGTTCGTCATAATTTACGGGTGGGTGAATTATAGACACGAAATTTGATTTCGTGACGGATATGCATGAACCTAGAGAGCCTCACTAATGAGATATACTCGTAGAGTACTAAGGCAACTTTTATGAATAATACTGATTATTTATAACTCGTTTAACGCTTAAACGAAAAATACATGCAATCGGGTCTTAATCATTTTTTTCGAATTAATGTGTATTTGTATTTAATATTTGATACTATTAAATACACATTAATTAAATATCAAATTGTGATATTTGACATATATCATTAATATATGTATTTGAGATATTTAATGTAAATATAATACATATATTTAAGATATTTATATTTATTATTTAATTATTTAATTGTTAAATAATTAAATTGATTAATAAAATAAATATCTTAAAGTCATGATTTGTTTTATTAAAGCTTTTAGATGGCTTGATATTAGAGGTCCATTTATTTTTTACTTTATAAAAGATAATGGTTATCATTTATTAAAGTTAAACTTGTTCCAATGGAATTAATACAAATTGAAAATATTTATTGTTATTTTTTCCATGACTCATGGCAATTGAGGGAAAAAAATATATAAGCTTTTGTTTCAATTTCGTTCACTACACAAGTTGAAAATAAAAATTATAAAGTAAGGTTGAGAGAAATCAAAGAAGAACAAAAGGAATTTCATCAAGCAAATCTTGGTTTTTGTAAGTAATTTCCAACTTTCTTCAACTAGGAAATTATTTCCATGTATCTAGGCTTCAATTTGTGATGCTTAGAATTTTCTCTACTCCTTAAGTATGTAATTTAAATGGTTGTAAACTTGTTTGAAAGATGAGCATGTATATTAATTAAAGATTGAATGAAATTGTTCATTTAGTAATCTTTAAGCCATTTGATGGTGTAGTTGACATTCTAGAGTTGCTTAGTCATTCATAATTAGCCTAGAATTGTTCTTGAGTTGTTTCATGATGGTGAGACTTGATTGGTGTGGTATTTGATTGATTAAAGTGTTGAATTTTATCAATTTAGTGTAAATTGTGCAATTAGTGTAATTTATGAAATTAGGGCTATAAACCTAATACAATTTTAGGGATTTTCATATATGTGATGTAATTTGATGTATATATGATGTAATTTGATGTATATATGATGTATATTAAATTTGGGATTGATTGGATTTGATCTTGATGTATTTTGAACCAAAAAAGATCAAATTGCAAATCCTGGAATTTTTAGGGACTGTTCGGCAATTACTAAAAAATTTTGGATTTGTGTTGCAATTTGTATTTTCATGTATTAGACATTTATAAATCATTTTGGGATTGATTTGGAATCAATTAAATATGTATTTGACCATTTAAGGACCAAAATGATCAAATTGAAAAGCTTGGGGTAAATCGGCAATTAATAGAAATTTGATTTCTTTTGTTAAAATTTCATATTTTAAGTATTGGTTAATTAAATAAATAATTTTATTTAATTATTCCAAGAAAATTTTTTGAAATCGGAAAAAATCTATTTTCCGCCATCCGTTGCGCTTACCCTGTAATTCCGTATAAAACCCCAATAGGTTCATGTCTCGAGATTATTCACTAGCATTAAGAAAACCCATTAGGTATTTGTTTATCTGATAATAACATTTCTTGGCTTTAGTGACATTCAGAGGTCACGTGTCAGACACTATTTGTTTTTCAATTATTTGCAAATGTTGTAAATAGTTGAAGGTAAATAATAAAGCAAAAGAAAGAAGATGGGTATAGTTGTGTATAGAAAATATCAATTTTCACAATATGACAACTGTAGATATTGGATATCAGATCTCCCGTCTAGTTATTTGAAATATTTTTGAATGATCGTTTCGATATTTGATATCAGAACTTGAGACTATTGGATAGTTACTTGTTCTCTGTAAACAATTATTACATATTTTAAAACGACTAGTAGTGTCATTAAGCAATAGATAAACATTAAGAAAAATATTCGGTTAAGTAAATGACTTAGAACATTATTTTATGAGATTTTATCACTTAAGTATTAGATGCTTATTACATACGGTAAATGATGGTCTGATACTAGATCACATCAAATATCCTTATCCAATTAATGAGTATTGTATTCGGGAAGGTGATTAAATCTCATTTAATCAATGATTGTCACTGGTCCAGAAAATTTATTAAACCGATACATTGGATGTATATACATTAATGAATTGTAAATTGCTTAAGGTAGTTTTTTTTACTTCATAACTTAGTCAATGAATCGTTGTGACTTAGTTACTTGTTTCTGATGAAACGCGGATAGAATATTTTGACTGGTTCAAAAATATTCAATCTGAAGTTTTGAAAACTGTATCTTTAAAATTCACCGTGAGTCTTTGAATTGTTCAAAGATGTTTGATATGTTCAAACATATGAATTTAAGGCAATTAATTCTAAGGTTATTGAATGAATATGATTCTTACACAATATAATTCTTCCATGATTCCATATTGATGGAATTGGTAAGTGGAAATAATCGAATCTTATATATGATTTGATTCGTTTGATATTGAGTGTTGCCGAATTAGTTTCAATACTGTTGGGGATATGCTCCAGTAACACCAATTCATCATTTTAATTAATGTTCCATTAGTTTCTACAGTTACGTATATGATATGTACAAGTAGAAAATTCGAATCTTGAAATGTTTGAGATTTGAATCTTTCTTTTGTATAATGGTTATATAATCGAAGGTACTTGGGCCTCAGAGGTACAAGTAAATGTTTATCATTTATTCTATTTAATTGAATATTTTATTCTAATTGATAGAATATCTTTTCTACGATCCCGAGTCATAAAATTATTTTATTACTTAGTGTGTAACATCGAATGTTGACCATTGTAGAAAAGACTTGACTTACTGAAGTCAAATGTTAGAGTGGTAAACTATAAATGGAACTACATAATTAATAAAATGAAAATACCCTTTAATTGCTTTCATATAAGTTCAATAGGATGTCAGAATCATTTGCAAAGTATTTGATACTTAATGATCTGTTGTTTTCTTATCGAAGAAAGTTATCCTATAACTTATAGTGAGAACGATATTTGATATCGATTCCGGAAATTAACATTAAACCATAGATCTAAGATTGTTCATATCTTACTATTATCAAGTTTGGAACTTGATTGAGCTTTCATTATGAATCGTTCATAAAATGTGAAAATGGTTTAAGCAACAAAAGCACAGTGAGCTTATTAAAGGTTTGACATTTATAGTATGACAGTGAGAAAATTTATACTCAACAATCTATTGTTGATTCTGAGGAAAATTATCTCTAGTCACACTGATTGAACAATTTAAGATCTGTTGGTTAATGGTGATATTAAATTGTGTATTTTAGCTAAAGAATACAAAGTGGTATTTTTTTGAATGACTTCTTCGGATAAGAGATCAATTGTGATTTCTTTGATTGAAGAGTACATTCTGGAATGGACCTAGAGTTTATATTCTGCTAAGATTATAATTTGGTATATTAGCTTATAGAGCCTATTGTAGACTCAGATGAACTTTCTGGAAATTTATGTTTTCTAATTTTGATATCAGTCAGATTGTCTGATTTTATCAAAGCATAGAGAATACATATGAGATAGAAAGGTTAGTGGGAGCGTACAAATTTCTCTCTAGTGTTTTATATCATAATGACATTATCATTATTAAGGTAATGATGAGATGTTTATGAGGTAAAAGGTTTTATCTGAGTCTTATTTTCTCCGTGAAAGTAGTGGGAGTGGTCTCTATTATATTCGATATAAAGTTTTATATATGATATAAAACTAAGAGACTTGATAGATGCTCTCATTAGTCGTACATTAGATATGATCTAATAAAGGACACAATGAGACTATCTATGTGATAGTTAACATAATTATTTGACAGTTAATGTGTCTATAATGTATAATATTCATCTTTCGTAAATGATGATTCCTTTTGTCGAAAGAGAAATTGATTAGAATGTCTAGTCAATCTTATGTATCATAGGATGATGGCATAATGAATACTATATTAAGTGCGATTAGAGATATCAATTTAATCGTAATTATTACGAGTTATTTTGATATCTTCTAGACTATAAGATGAGTCATGAATCATGTTCTTTATTATCTTTGAGATATTAAGAATGAGTTTCGAATTAATAGAGAATAAAGTTTGCAACCATTAGGGTCAGATTAGTTTTGAGTCTCATTATGACATTAGACAGTCTACGTCATAAAGAGTCAGAAAAGATACAGTGAGAGTGTCACAGATGATTCTACTATATGAGTAGAATTATATGCAACTTATGAAGTATTGACTTATGAAGTTGCATGGTGACATTATAGATTAGAAGTTTGTTATTAGTGTTGTGTTTGCGGTTGTCTACATAGTATTTTGGATTTGATCCGTAAATATTTAGACAACTTAGTAGCTGAAGCACAACGTTGATGTGGCATCTGAGTCATATTGATGCAGAACTTAGTTTCTAGAAAAATATGAATGATGCTGGCTAAGGGAAATGATTGGGTTTGTTTGACAAAATCAATATGTTATAGCAGGCTTACTTGTTGTTGCCTACCTTTTGAGCGCTATGTGAGTTCTTGAGGGCCATGCGTATGTGATACACATTAAGATGTGTATATGATACCGTGGATTGGCACTAGAGCAAGTGCGAGAAATTATTAGGGTTGGTGCTCGGAGCGCCAATCCGGATCGTATTTATATCCGATTCATGAATATTAGCAGTCATTTTTTCCATAATATTACTTATTTATGGTTGCACCTCTTGTCTTTTATTATATATATTCGATCTAATTCATTAGATTGAAACTAAATCATGTTTGGTGATATATATATTAGACAAAGACCCGATAATATATAATGTAGTGCGCAGTTACAACGTAGCTTGTAATTGACATTGGAGAGTGTCACTACTAGATATATATTATCAAATAAAGTTAATGGTCAAGATTTATTGACACGGGTTGGTTAGTAAAATCCACTGAGACCAGTACATGTCGTATATCGGACTTGGTCTGATGGTTTATCCCAATGAGCCATGAGTCTCGGGAGACTTATATAGACGTGTAGGTGTTTATTTGATAAACACTGAATGACTCGCCGAAGATCACCTAATAGATGGTACATTGATTCTTTGACTTGAGATACCACTGTGGATATATGAGTTATCCTCCACACTTAGATGACAGTCATGTCACCGATCTATTAAGATCAGACGTCTGCATGTTCGTTAGGTGTGGACTCATGCTCATGATATCCTGTGTGTATCAAGATAGGATCTGTCAGTCCTGTGTACAGGGCATAGGTATTCATTATATGATTAGCAATCTGTTAAATCCATGGTTGTGGTATACCTCAAAAGTAAGTTCCGAGTGTTATTTAGAAGATTGCTAATAGATACGTCGACAGGATTATACCTTAATCGGTGGTAAACACACATGTTATGCAAGCGCATGTATCGCTCAAGTAGTATAAAATGTATCGATCCCACGAGGACTTAATACCTAGGCTATCAATTTATGAAGCTAATTGTTTACAAGTATCTAAGAGATTGATGTTGGTTGGTTAGTAAAATCCACTGAGACCAGTACATGTCGTATATCGGACTTGGTCTGATGGTTTATCCCAATGAGCCATGAGTCTCGGAGACTTATATAGACGTGTAGGTGTTTATTTGATAAACACTGAATGACTCGCCGAAGATCACCTAATAGATGGTACATTGATTCTTTGACTTGAGATACCACTGTGGATATATGATTATCCTCCACACTTAGATGACAGTCATGTCACCGATCTATTAAGATCAGACGTCTGCATGTTCGTTAGGTGTGGACTCATGCTCATGATATCCTGTGTGTATCAAGATAGGATCTGTCAGTCCTGTGTACAGGGCATAGGTTTCATTATATGATTAGCAATCTGTTAAATCCATGGTGTGGTATACCTCAAAAGTAAGTTCCGAGTGTTATTTAGAAGATTGCTAATAGATACGTCGACAGGATTATACCTTAATCGGTGGTAAACACCTGTTATGCAAGCGCATTTCGCTCAAGTAGTATAAAATGTATCGATCCCACGAGGACTTAATACCTAGGCTATCAATTTATGAAGCTAATTGTTTACAAGTATCTAAGAGATTGATTGTTCTTTGATTGGTGATGTTTACTAAAGATAAGTAATTAAAACAATGCGAAAGTAAATTAAAGGAAAATTCAATATTATAAAACTATCTAGGGTTGTGAATCCTTCCAATATCTTTTAAAAATGAAGTGATTATCTTATGTTTGTGCAATATATCGGTTTATTAACCTGGATCAAGAAAATATGCAAAAGGCTCTGTCGATGGTCAGATGCAAACACCTAAAATAACCCAATTAATCATATGTCTATGTTAACCAAGTTACCTGAATTCATTAAGATTAAGTTCCAATTGTGGCTACCCTCGCCCAACATGTATATGTCTATCCTGGAAGGAAATCTACCTAAGGATCATTTGCCCTAAAGTGAGATCGTGAGCTATTGAGTCTAAGGATGAAACCTAAAATCCCTTTGTCAAGTTCATTTTAAGTTTACCAAATCAATCTTATTAGTGACTAGTTAATAAGAAGCATTAAGACTAAGGTTCAATAAATAAACCTTAATATTACCCAAAACATAAAATAACCACTTATAAAATGGTGATATTAGAATTCATCATAACCTCAGATAAGGGGTTTAGTTACCACACATATTATTAATGAAGTGATTATCTTATGTTTGTGCAATATATCGGTTTATTAACCTGGATCAAGAAAATATGCAAAAGGCTCTGTCGATGGTCAGATGCAAACACCTAAAATAACCCAATTAATCATATGTCTATGTTAACCAAGTTACCTGAATTCATTAAGATTAAGTTCCAATTGTGGCTACCCTCGCCCAACAGGTATATGTCTATCCTGGAAGGAAATCTACCTAAGGATCATTTGCCCTAAAGTGAGATCGTGAGCTATTGAGTCTAAGGATGAAACCTAAAATCCCTTTGTCAAGTTCATTTTAAGTTTACCAAATCAATCTTATTAGTGACTAGTTAATAAGAAGCATTAAGACTAAGGTTCAATAAATAAACCTTAATATTACCCAAAACATAAAATAACCACTTATAAAATGGTGATATTAGAATTCATCATAACCTCAGATAAGGGGTTTAGTTACCACACATATCTAGTATTATTAAAGACATAAATAAAGAAAACAATATAAATTTAACTTGGAAATCAAAAAGATAAAATTAACAATGAAATAAAATGCTAGGGGTTAGAGGATCCACTTTTATTACTTCTAATTTAGAAATCTCCCTTATAATATATAAAATTGCATGATATTACCAACCGACCATATATGCGTTATCCTGATTTAGTCAAATTTTTAATGAATTTGAACCGACCATAAAGGCGGTATCCAATTAAGTCATGTTAAAATCAATTTAATTAAGTACAACTAACCATAAAAACGGTATCCCATTAAGTCAAATTTTAAGATAGTTTATATATTATAACTAAGGAATCTAAATTATAATAATAAAAGCTTTACCTTTCACCCCAGTAGAGGGAAGTTACCTACTCATACTGAAAAGTAAAATAAAGAAAGATCCATTGCTTAAAATAAAAATTAAATACAAGAAAACTGTAAATAAACAAACAAGATACAATCTTCTTAGTATTCTTAGGGAAATCCCCAGAAGACGGTATGAAAATTTCAAATGAATTCGGCCTCAATTTATAGGCAAAATTTGGTATGCGCGTTGCGACGCGTGAAGATTTGGGCGTCGCGACTCGCCGTTGATGCTTGACACGTGTACGCGTCTTTGATTGAATGATGACACGTGGCTGTCAGTAGAATTATTGGCTCGGCATCGCTACGTGTGAAGACTTGCATGTCGCGACACTGATGTCATGTTAACGCAATGAATGACGTGTGTCGGCAAAGTCAATTATTATGCTGACGTCATGCTGACGTAAGTGATAACGTGTCATGAGGCTGAATTATTGGTTGATGTCATGATGACGTAATGATGAGGCACGTGCTAATGTGGCGATGGTGTGGCGATGACAAGTGTCGGCAGCTCAATAATTACAGAGCGTCGCGACGCGGAGAGTGGCCGCATCGCGATGTGAAATTCTAATTTTGCCATTTTATTCTGTTTTTCACTGTTTTAGCCCTGATTTGATTCCAGTGAGTCATGAAATCTTATTTATCTACAAAATACAAAAAACACATCAAAATATTCACAAAACTCAAGAAAATAAACAAAATATTAAGTAAAATGGGCAATAAATATTGATATATTTTCCGCTTATAATACCTATATAGATTTGACGTTTATATTTATATCTCTGGGATAATCTGGATACCTGTGACAGAGAGATTATACGTATGCAATGACCTCGACCTATGATTCAACGAGTTTATCGGTGGTCGTCATAATTTACGGGTAGGTAAATTATGGACACAAAATTGGATTTCGTGACGGATATGCCTGAATCTAGAGAGTCTCACTAGTGAAATATACTCGTAGAGCACTAGGGCAACTATTATGAATAATACTAATTATTTATAAGTCGTTTAACGGTTAAAAGAAACATACATGCAAAGGGATCTAATAGTCATTTCCTAATTGATGTGTATTTATATTTAATATTTTATTTTATTAAATACACATTAATAAAATGTTGAATTGTGATTTTTGACATATATGATTGATATATATATTTTGATTATTTAATGTAAATATAATACATATATTTAAGATATTTTTAGTTAATCATTTAATTATATAAATGTTATATGATTAAATTAATTAAAGTAACAAAATATTTTAAGTCATGATTTAACTTTTAAATGGCTAAGGTTGATTGGTTACAGTTGTTGCATTTCATTAAATGTTGTAATGATCTAAAATAACAAGTTGACTAATACTTTATCATTTAATTTATTGAAACAAAATTGAAATATCATGATATTTATTTTTGCTTCAAAGTTTCGGCCAAAGTGAATTATTAAAAAAAGGGTTTTGTTTCATTTTGGTTTTTATAATAACAAGTTACCAAAAACATTACAAAGAAAGTTGAGAGCAAAGTTGAAGAACAAAAAGAAAACGCTTGAAAATACTTGGATTTTGTAAGTTTTTTCTTAAACATTTCAACTAAGAAATTATTTCTATCATACTTAGCTTCAACATGTGTTGCTAGGATGTTGTCTCTATACTTTTAGTTTGTGATTAAATGGTTGTGAACTTGTTTGAAAGATGAAAGCATGTATGATAATGAAGTAAGTTTGAAATGGTTTCAAAAACTTACTTTTGATTATTTGATAATCATGTTGCCATTATAGAGTTTCTAAGCCACTTATTGATGACCTAGAATTGTTCTTGAGTTGTTTCATGGTGGTGAGACTTGTTTGGTGTGGTAAAGAATTGATTAAAGTATTGAATTTTTTTAATTTGGTGTATTTTGTCAATTTGAAGAAATTATAAAATTAGGGTTCTTAACCCTTTCCAAATATAGGACTTTTCATATATGTGATGTAATTTGATGTGTATATGATGTGTATTTAATTTGGGATTGATTGGATTTGATATTGACTTGTTTTGAACAAGATTGGACTAAATTGCAAAATTGGAAAACCTTAAGGGGCTCTCGGCAATTTTGTCTTTTAGTGGGGATTTTATTGTAATTTATATTTTGATGTGTTGGACATGTTGAAAATCATTTTAGAAATGATTTGGAATCATCCAAAATTATATTTGACAATTTGAGGACTAAAATGAACAAAATAAAGAGTTTATGGGTCAAACGGTAATTTTCAAGAAATATGATTTCTTGGGTAAAATTTCAGTTTTCAAGTATCGAGTAATTGAAATAAATAAGTTTATTTTAATTGGGCAAGAAAAATAATTATCGGAAATTATTTTGGAGTGAAAATACGCGAAAATGGCAAAAAACGGCGTTACCGGGTAACTGCTGCCCAAACAGTGAACTGATCACTGTTCAGGCAGTCTACGAACTGTCCAAATATTTTTTGGGCTAACCCGGACGGTCTCCATGTGCATTGGTCGGTCGGTTCGGTCGGAAACGTATTTTATGCTATTTTGCGGAAAATCGTTTTCGTAAAAGTTTCGCGGAGTTTCTATATTATTTATGTCGTTATATGATATCGAATAAATATGTTTAAGTGAAATATGAATGAATTATTAATATTAGATATTGAATAATTTATTCGTAAGCTTAAAAATTTTAAACTACGATTTCGCCCGAACCGCACTTCTTCCACTGTGCCGCCCTGATAAAACCCTAACAAGGCGTAGCTTGTAAGGTTATCTTCTGACATACGCCACCGCGTGAACGGGTGGATACAGGCTGACATCATAAAGGTAGCGTGTGGAGTTTTTCAAGAAAGGGCTAGAGTTTAATGAAATATCAGATGGTAGGTCTACTTTCGATAGTGGTAGGTTCACGTGGCTGACGTCACGGGGACGGTGGAACAATGCTTTTTTCCTTAGTATATAAAGGGGTTGAGTGCAATTTTGTAAATATTAGCTATTTTCATTCAAAAAACTTGTAAGAGAGATAAAAAGTCTATTCTTGGAGAGAGTACGAGAGAGGTCGGCCACATTTGTAATAGTCATTTTTAGCCTTGGTCGGTCAAATCCGATCACGTTATAAAAACTCTCTTTCTTTATGTCCGTAGATGTAGGCCGGATCCACTCCGCCGAACCACGTTAAATCCTCTGTTCTTATCTGTGTGTATTCGATTTTTCTGCTAAGTTTGCTTTGGTTCATAACAAACCAAACAAATTCACAGTTGGGGGAAGATTGTTTGAGGAACGAGTTTCCGGATTTGTCCCTGAGACGAAAAACAGCTGTCAACACATCTTATGCACAATTCCCTCCAACCCAAAAGAGACATTTTTTAAAAAAATATTAAATTAAAAAACAAAATTGAAATTTTACCGGGAGTTGAAGAGATGAGATCTATTACATTGTTTGCATCCCTAATTTTTCGTTTGGTCGTATTAAGTTGTTTATTTTACAGACCATATTATGGGCCGATACTTCAAAACTTCCCTTTAGCCCATAGGTGATTAAAAGCCCAATAGTTGCCCACTCAAGAACTGCAAAATTTGGTAGTTTTTTTTTTTTTTTTTTTGAAATTCACGCACTGCAACTGTGTTCTTCTGCGCTTTACTCCTTGTTCAAGCAAAGAACGAACTCGGAACTTAACTCAGTGAGTCAGCCAACCGACTCGGCCATGGACAACCAAGAAGGAACTCAGCAAGCGCATCTCGTACTCGCTCACAAGCGTTTCCTTCTCACGCACCCTGACGTTCAAGACATCGAGAAGGTCCGTCTCAAAGAAGAGGTCTTCTCAATGGTCAAAGCCGACGGTACCTAACTCGCCCAATTCACTCACTCAGTTCCGCTGAATGATTTTTATTATTTTATTTTATTTCATTTTGTGATTTTAATTGTTGCTCGGTTTTGTGTAGATATGGTCTCGTTTTATGAAACCCTAGTGGCTGAGTCGGTTCTGGATATGGATCAGAGCGTTCTTGATTCGATGCGTACAAAGATCGATAACGAGGTTAAGAAACTTGATGAAAAGTGAGTTCTATTTTAAATCTGTCTGGTTACTGTGAATATAAAGGGAAATAAAGTTATTGATTAAATTATTACGGTTCCATGCTCAAATTAATGTGCAGTTTATGTTCTTGTGCCCAATTGATTGATAATTATAAAGGCATTGTTGAATTGTGCAACAATAAAATGTAATTGTTGTTGACATAGCTATCGAAAGCAATGTTTAAAAATACGTGGTGGCGCCTTGAGGCGGACCGCCTCGAGGCGGCGAGGCGGGCGCCTCGATCCGGAAATCGGAAAAATAATTGAACACTGTATTTTACCCAAATCAAAAACCCTAATACCGAAATCAATTCAATTCTTACATCCAAAATCAAAAACCCAAATCAAAAACCCTAATCACTGATTCAATTCTTACATCCAATTGAATTCTTAATCACTGATTTTACCCAAATCAAAAACCCTAATACCGAAATCAATTCAACCTAATACTCAAATCAAAAACCCTAATACCGAAATCAAAAACCCTAAATACTTTTACCAATAAAACCCTAATACCTTCAATAAAAAACCCTAATAAACAATTCAATTAAGCTTGTTACCTTCGTCGTCGCCGAGAGAGAGACCAGAACACGTCATCGCTGAGAGAGAGAGAGACCAGAACACGTCGTTGCCGATTCGCCGATGAGCAGAAACGTTGCCGATTTGCCGATTTGCCGTGAGCAGAACACGTCGTCCCAGAGAAAGGTTTTCGGCTGAGAGAGAGAGCAGAGAAGAGGCCGAGTAAATCGAAACCCTAATTTTCAAATTTTTTTTAATAATGAAACCGAAACGACGACGTTTTGGAAGCCCCAAAACGTCGTCGTTTCATTTTAAAAAATTTAAAATAAAAAAAATACTTCGCGTGAGGCGGCCGCCTTTGAAAAACCGAAAGAGGCGACCGCCTCAACGCGCCGTCGCCGCGACGCGGTGACTCGGCGTCTCGAGGCGGCCGCCTCAACCGATTTTTTAAACAATGGTCGAAAGTTGTTTTTATGATTGATTATTTTGGTGGTTGCATAATGCTTCACAATTAGAACACATAATATAATATTAAATGTAAGACTCATAGCATAATATGAAACATAGAGACTCAAATTAATAATTTGGTAGGGGATGCATTGTCTGATAAATGCCATGATGTTGCATCTTTCAGCTTTATGTTTTCTCAAAATTTTAGGAGAATTTTGGGAGGGAGTAGTTGGAAGGTTCTGTGTTCGTATTATCAGAAGAGTTTCGATAAACAAATTGGTTTTGGGTGATTTCTTAGTGGACTTATGAGAGAGTTATACGAGTCTGTTATAGAGTAGTATGTTTTAGTATGATGTTTTGATGTCCACATATCCATCTTCCTTCATCCTTTATTTTTAGGAATAATTGAGCTGTTAACATGGAACATCTCTCGCTTACTAATAGAAGAGTCTATTGTATAAAGTTGGTAATGAATTGTGGCTGTCAGCAGATAATGCAGAATCACTAGGGAGAACTTCCATTTGTGCAAGATAAATTAATGGAGAATTGCTGACCATAGTATTGGTCTAGATTCTAGAATGAAGTATTAGAACTGCTGCTTTATTTAAACTATTTTGTCAGTTCACATTACAACAGCTATGTTGCTTTAGCTTTCTCTGTCATTTATCAACTTCTTAGATGTATGCACATTTTGTATGGAACTTTCTGCTTTCAGTGGCTAATTTTGTCGAACTTCATTTGATTTCCAAAGATTTTTTTTTTTGTCTATTATGAGCTTGTTTAGTTCTTTATATGTCTCTTATAAGGTTGCTTTGTTGATTATATGTTTTATCCGTGTGAAAGTAGCTTTCTTTCTTGATAGTATGTTTCATCTCTGTCATAATACCTAATATAAGACACAGGTTAGAGAATAGAATTAATTTTGTCATTAGGGAAAATTTTCAGTCTCGAATTAGGTGTTTGGAATGTGTTGTAATCTGTGTTTGCTGGAAAGTTTTTTTCATGGTGTGCTTGGTAGTCATATCTTTTGTCATGCTTCTTTCTAGGATTGCAGATGCTGAAGAAAACTTGGGTGAAAGTGAAGTACGTGAAGCTCATCTAGCCAAGTCCTTGTTTTTCATTCAGATTGGTGACAAGGTGGATAAGTGTTATAAATTCTTGCTTCCCCTAGTACGGCCATATACAATTATATGCTTTTTATGTTGATGCTATTTTCACATCGAACTTATCCTTGGTGAATTCAGGAGAAAGCATTGGAACAACTAAAGGTAACAGAAAGCAAAACAGTTGCTGTTGGGCAAAAGATGGACTTGGTGTTCCATACACTGCAGCTTGGATTTTTCTACATGGATTTTGATCTTATTTCCAAGAGCATTGATAAAGCAAAGAAGTAAGTGTTCAATGAATTTCAACTACATTTTGAAGTTTATTTTTCCTAAAACATGGCGCTCGAAAGTTGAATCTACGAGGTATGACTCTGTCATTTGATGCCAGCCTATTTGAAGAGGGAGGTGACTGGGAAAGGAAGAACCGTTTGAAGGTGTATGAGGGCTTGTACTGCATGTCCACGCGAAATTTTAAGAAGGCAGCCAATTTGTTTTTGGATTCTATTTCAACATTCACAACTTATGAAATTTTCCCATATGACACCTTCATCTTTTACACTGTCCTTACAAGCGTTATATCATTGGATAGAGTTTCCCTGAAGCAAAAGGTACATTATTCCACCTCATGATTGTGATAAGAATTTCTTTATACAATTTTTTTTTCTTAAAAAGGAAAATGGTTTGCTTGATGCTTATCGTGTCAATCTTACTAATTTTATCCAATGATTCAGGTGGTGGATGCTCCTGAGATCTTGACAGTAATTGGGAAAATCCCTGATCTTTCTGAGTTTTTAAACTCTCTGTATGATTGCCAATACAAATCGTTTTTCTCAGCTTTTGGTAAGAAGAGATCTAAATACTTATGTTATCATTTAGTGAATGTATTCAGAAATTTTTTATTATTCTTATTATGATTATTATTATTATCTTTTTTTTCGCTGTCTCCCTGATTTGCGTTGCTACCTTATCTCCTTCGTATTTTCTCTGTTTTGTGTTGATTGACCATTCATAAATTGTCCAACTTTATGCTTCTCAGTAGTTTATTTTGCTATGGGTTATTTTCAGCTGGCCTAACAGAGCAAATAAAATTAGACCGCTATTTGTATCCCCACTTCCGATATTACATGAGGGAGGTCCGAACTGTGGTGTATTCTCAGTTTTTGGAATCCTATAAAAGTGTTACTATTGATGCAATGGCAAAGGCTTTTGGGGTAACAGTGGAATTCATTGATTTGTAAGCATTTAATTGCATTGATGCTTCTTTTGGATATATATTTTGTTCTTTTCAGATATTTCATATGTTTTAAAGGTAGGGTTGTGTTTGAGTATCCACTTTATGCTTTCAGGGAACTTTCACGTTTTATCGCAGCGGGGAAGCTTCATTGCAAAATTGACAAGGTTGCTGGTGTTCTTGAAACTAACCGTCCTGATGCAAAGAATGCCCTTTACCAAGCAACCATCAAGCAAGGGGACTTCTTATTGAACCGGATCCAGAAGCTCTCTCGTGTGATTGATCTATGAAGTTGTTGGTAACTGCTTTGTTTGTGTTGTGGAATGATGCTCAAATTTGCGAATCACAAAGAAATACCCAGTGTAGGCTCTTCTGTTGAATGCATTTAGCTGGATGAATGTGATACAGGTCACAACGTTTTTGCTTTGGCTTCAATTTTCGAAGAATTGCAGCTGACTCAGATGTCATCAGTCATTTGTCATTCACTTGTGGACGTTGCTTCTTACATTTGTTTAGTACAATGCATGAGATCTTCTAGTGGCTACATAATCTTTATTTCATCTGTTCAAGTACCTGTACAGCTTGCCAATAGTCCTAGTAGCCCGGTGGTTTCATTTAGGGGTGGGCAATTTTTGGTATTAAAATTTTGTTCCTAATAACTCCCGAATCATTATCCAACTCTCGACCCGTACAGGTATGTTTGGGACGAGTCAGGAGTTAGGTACCCAGTGGGAGTTGATTAAAAAAAATCAAATGTTGAGAATCAAAATAAAGAAACTAGAACTGAAGAATCCTGGGTTTAAGAGAACAATCTTGATGATGAGACTCGAGACTCATTGTTATAACTTAGTATTGCTTTATCGAGTGAGTTATGCACCGAGTTAACTCGCCATCATTTTTTATTCTCCTAAAATAGACTAAATCTAGGAAGTGATAAGAAGATTAGTGTGTGAAATATTAAAATGAATAAATACAGAGAGAGATAAAAACCATAATCACATGCATTAGGTTTTAGTTTACACATTTTAAAATCATTTGCAAATATTTTCCTAAAGCCGACTCAGGAATTCCCGTACCCGACTGTACCTGATTGGATACACTGATCGGTCCCGAATCATGCTCATGTACCTGTCTCAAAAATTTCGGGACGGGTTTAGAAACTCCCGATGGATACGAAGATTTGTCCACCCTTAGTTTCATCCTCTCAAGGCAATGGTAGAGTCAGAATTTTGATTCACTGAGGATAAAATTTGATTTTCACAAGAAGTGAGATAGATAGAGTTGGCAATGGGTCAAGTCGGGCCGGGCTTTGGTCAAGCCCTAGCCCTAGCCCCAATCCCTCAAAAGCCATGTCCATTTATGAGAGGGTCCGGCCCTAACCCGCTTGATATGAGGCCGGACTGGAGCCAAGCCAGACCTTAAATTTTTTAAAAATTATTAATTAAATAGTAGTAGTTTAAAATAAATTGACATAACCTCATTATAAAATACATTTTTCAAAAGTTTACACCCTGTAAAAATACATTATAAATTCTAAAAATTAAAAAAAAAAAAAAAAAAAACTAAGAAAGTAACAAGTGATACTAATTAACTTAAACAAGCTTAAAAAACAATAATAAACCATAAATATTACACTAGCACATTAAACAATATTAATAATAAATAATTCTAAACTGAAAACACTGAATTGTACAAACATATATAACTTTAAAAAAAAAAAAAATTATGTAATAAAGGACTGAATCAGAGTTTTTATTTTAAAAGCCCTTACCTGACCTTTAACTAAAGGGTCTCATTATTTAAAGCCATAACCTCAACCCTTTTCTTAAAGGCTGGGCTAAAGCTCTATGGGCCTAGACTGGACAAGGCTGGGCTGGGCAGGGCAGGGCAGGCGTGGGCCTAATTGCCAAGCCTAATGATAGACATTCTTTATTTGAGTAAAATCATCTCATTAACAAATTAGACATTTCATCAATTTATTGATGATATTTTAACAAAATTTCGAATTGCTTCATCGCTACCCTGTAAGTGACTCTGCCACTACTTGAAGACAAATTTGAGAGTGTGATTCAAGTCCTTACGACTCATAAATTACCCAAATTATTTCAAGCGATATGAGATGTCATAATATATGTTCTTAGGGAACCAACAATTAAGACAGGCTCTAATATCACATGTAATGACTCAACCTATTATGAAGATATTATTTATGTTGACGGTCCAGGAATTGGGCCAGCAATCTATCCCAAGCCCACCTAAAAAACCTATTGCTAACATTACTCGCATCTTTCGGGAAGGATGTGGAATGTAATAAAAGTAGCCAATAAGATGAATCAACTGTTAACCTAACTTAAATTTAATTTTATTTTTAATTTATCAAACAATTCAGCAATAAAAACTTCTGTATGATTAGCATCAATTGGTAATATAAAACAGCTAAAGATTATTTCCACACAGAGAGAAATTTAATTGGAAGGAAGTATGAAGAACATTCAAGAGATTAATGTATCGACACACTTTATTAACTAATTAATACAACAAGAAGATGGTAGATGGGTGCCTGCAGAGAGAATGAAATTAACTTAAATCCTAGTGTTACATTATCAAGTGGACAATCCTCCCGTTATAAGCAGCGTTTCTGAGGAAAATCCTAGAATTTGAACTCGTGATCAAGCGGATATCAAATTAATATTTGATTATCGCTCCATTTTCACACATTATTAAAATAAAAATAATAATAATGAACCATTTACTATTGTTGATGGAGATTTTTGAGTCTAAGTGTCGACAGTAGCTCAGGAGGGGTATGAGGGGAATTTCAAGTTCAGAACACTATTTTCCGAGAACATTAGTCGTGGGTATCTGGTCTAGCTGAGTAGTCGAGCTCAGACTACATTCTTTGACCGACCTGAGGAGTGTGATTTTTCAGGGAGGTAAGTACCCGAGGATTTCGGGCCTGACCCGACCAATGTAGCTCTGCAGGACGAGATAGTCTCAACTCAGTCATCTGACCTCGCGAGGAAGGGCGGTTCAATATTGCTCAGGTCGGGATTACCAGTATAAGCACAGCTCGGGAACTTACACTCTTCATAAAGCTTAGACGTGACAGGGCAAATTGTGGGGTTATCTCTTGACACATGCCACCGCGTGAAAAGAGTGATTTAATGAAATGTCAGATGGCAGGTCTACTTTCGGCGGAACATACGGGGCAGAGAGCCTAATTGGCAGCAGTGGGTTCACGTGGCTGACGTCACGAGGATGGTGGAATAGTGGTTATTTTCCTTATTATATAAAGGGGTTGAGAACACTTTTGTAAGGGTTAGAAAAATACTTTGAACATTATTTAAGTGATTTAAGAGGATAATGATGATTGGTGACTCCCAGGGGACTGCTTTTAGAAAATCAAGAGGGGCATTTATGGTGAAATGACAACGCCCTAGGGTGATATAAGTCATTTGCCGACCAAGAGCACATAGCAGTTTTGAGACGGGCCAGTTTTTTCCAAGAGACCGTAGTGCCCTGAGTTCGAAATTTAGACCCGAGGACAGTCCGTTTCCACCCCACTCTCATAGTTCCCGGCACCAACTCATAAACTCGTCGGAACCGAGAATTAGGGGACAGATGTTGATGATGATTTTTGGGCCTAAATGTCGACAGTAGCTCAGGAGGGGATGTATGGGAATTTCAAGTTGAGAACACTATTTTTCGAGAACATTAGTCGGGGGTATCTGGTCTAGTTGAGTAGTCGAGCTCGGACTACATTCTTTGACCGATCTGAGGAGTGTGATTGTTTATGGAGGTAAGTACTCGAGGATTTTGGGTCTGACCCGACTAATGTAGCTCGGCAGGACGGGATAGTCTCAGCTCAGTCATCCGACCTCGCGAGGAAGGACGGTTCAGTATTGCTCAGGTCGGGATTACCAGTATAAGCACAGCTCGGGAACTTGCAATCTTCATAAAGTTTAGATGTGACAGGGAAAATTACGGGGTTATCTTCTGACACAATCCACTGCGTGAGCAAGTGGATACATGCTGGAATAATTAATGTTGTGTGTGGAAGTACCCAAAAAAGAGTGATTTAATGAAATTTTAGATGGCAGGTCTACTTTGGGCGGAACATGTTGGGAAAATTATGGAACCCCTAGGGTCGGATCGGTGTCCCGCGCAGCGGAAAATAGGTCTAACCCATGGATATCAAGTATGAGTGTAGTTTAAAATATTTTAATGAAATACTATATTCCATTACGAGTGTATAGGAAAAAACTGGGGCTGAATCGGAGTCCGGAAACTAAAAAAAAACAAATTTGGTGCACGTGATGCGTGACACGTGCGCTACAGTGCCGCACACACTGTTCGCTACAGTGTTGCGTGCAATGTGCACAAGTTGGGCATACTTTTTTTTTTGTTTTAATTATTTTTGGCTTTCCCTAAACACTTTCAAAACATCCGAAATTAATTTTAACATCAAAACCAACATCAACACGTGTTATATAATAAAAATTAAGCTTTTGAAAATATCAAATATTTTTACAAAAACATAATATTATTCTAAATATGCACTTGCGTAAATTTTGAATCTAATCATAAACCAATTTTAGAATCCCAATAAGAAATATCTCATGAATAATTCTAGTTCACCTAAAGGTGGTCAAGTGATTTTAGAAAAAATGGTACCCTTAGCTCTAAGCTTTTAATCTTGAGTTCTAAACTCTTATTAATTTTTCCATGTCCAACATGAACATATTTGACATAATTACAAGTATGTTATGTTTATACTTCTAAAGTAGGGGTGATTACGGTTTCGGGTCAAACCGCAACCCAACCCGAACCGCACCACGCAGTTTGAAAAAAAATTAAAAATGATTTCAGGTCAATCGGAACCGAACGACAAATTTTGGGTCGGTGTGCGGTTTTGACCCAACCGCGACCCAAACCGCCCAAAACCTCAAATTTTGACTCAAACCACGACCCGAACCGCCTAAACCGCCGACCCGCGTTCAAATTAGATATTATTTTATATTTTTCTTCTTCTTTAACCATGAAATTTAAGATATTTAATGATCATATGACAATATGCAATGTATAAATGAAAATTAGGTATTTTTTCTCTTCAATTATTATGTGAAAACACACAAAATTTCCTTAAAAAAATTATAATCCAAACCGCCGACCCGAACCGTCCAAACTGCTAAACCCCCAACCCGAACCGTCGCGGTTTTCCTTATCAAATTTGCGGTTTCGGTTTCTAATTTCCCAAACCGCCAACCCACGCGGTTTGAAGTGAAAAATGAAAAAACCGACCCGAACCGCACCGCGGACACCCCTATTCTAAAGTATCCTAACATAATTTATTAGCCTTATTTCAATCATTAAATTATGTGATCATGCATCCAATACATATTTCATAACTTAAGAGAATTTCAAACTTACCTAGCAAGCTTGAAGCAAAGATCCAATCTTCTTCTCTTGTTGAAATGGTGGGAGAACTTCCAAAGTGTTGCTAGTTTTTCTTTAAGATCCAACCTTGATTCCAATGCTAGCAAGCTTCACTTCAAGATCCAATCTTGATTTCTCATAAATAAAATGTTATAGAGACCTCACATGCTTCTCTAAACACTTCTCTAATTTAGGCTAATTTTCTCTAAGAAAATACTTGTGTATAGCTTTCACAAATTTTTACCTTGCTTAAGTTTAATTAAAACCTTCCTAAAGCTTGCTATTTATAGTAACACTTACGCAATTTTTAATTAATAAATGTCTTATCAAACATTAGGTATGCTTAATTAAATTTATCCAAATATTCATAATTAGGTGTGACTAATCTCATTGTCTACTACTTTGATTTAAGTAAATTAAATTAAGAAATTTTTTACTTAATGGATTAGTTCAATGTCTACCACTTTGATTTAATCCAATTAAATCAAGACATATAGATTTACACCTATTAATGTAAATTTGAAATTATCAAAATATCCTCAAACGGTATAGATATTTATGAATTTACAATTAAGCCTTTTGTGTAATCTAGAATTAATCCAATTAATCCTAATAGGTCAAAGTAAATAATCAATGTTATCCAATAACACTTGATTATCTTGGTTGATAATTATAATATCGAATATTATCTTTTATCAAAATTAATCGGCTACCCAAGTGCTCAACAAGTACAATTAATATTGAGACTCTCTAAGTTCAGACACGTTCTTCATATAAGCCTAGCTAATATATACGCAATTCGTCCACCACCGAATTCTCGAAGAACACAAACGACCTTTCCGAACTATGCAAATCGAGGTTATCACATATGTATAATCCATCTGTCGTAGGCTATCCGAGTTGTGCTTAGGAAACATAAAATGAACTGTCAAGTTTCCGAGACACACATCTCATGTCGACATGTCCAATAATCTTCATAACTGATGCGATCGTGACTTTGGCCAAAGCTTTAAGAATCGTGACTTTACTAACATGGATACCTAAACCACTTATGATACACATACGGGCTAACAGATTCTGTCTTGCTTCAAACTTGATTACTGAGTACATTTGTCCATACCCAACGAACATCTAAAGGCCAGACCATGAAAGGTTTCTGACATACATGGCATCAAATTGTGGATGATCTCACACAAAATCAATGATATCATATAGTCAAAGGATTACATATGCTACTCGACTTTAGGAGATTCCTATTGACGGTGGTGTGTACTTCCAACTATTAGGAATCACATGTGAGTCATTCAGTATTTGGTCCAACCAATACCCACACGTCTACACGAGCTTCTAAAGCTCATGGTACATCGAGTTTAAATCATTGGAACTCCAATTCTAATATATGACATGTGCTAGTCTTCTAGGTTATATGAATTCGATCGTATTCCAAAACCAACAACTTATACTTTAAGAATAGTTTACTATGGTAATACTTATCCCAATGTCAGACCACCTAGTGTCCAGTATTACTACAAGACTATTCCAAGGTCGATGTCATTCTTAACATATCTATATATCAATCTAATACGTATAATGACAATACCATTAATAAGGTATGAAATGAAAATGTAGTTATTTTATTAATAAATAATAAAATATACAATACAGTGTTCGGATTGGCGCTCCAAGCACCAACTCCAACAGAACAGACGGGGCAGAGAGCCTAATTGGCAGCAGTGGGTTCACGTGGCTGACGTCACGAGGATGGTGGAATAATGATTATTTTCCTTAGTATATAAAAGGGTTGAGAACACTTTTGTAAGAGTTAGAAAAATTAGTTTCAAGCATTATTTGTAAGAAGGTAGAGTTCAGGTTTTGGGGATCATTCCAAAACCTTTGGCAGACAAAAACCTCATCGGAAAATCAAATGGAGAAGATTACATTATCTCATGTATGTCTGAAAAACTTACTGAAATGATTAATTATGCTGACGCTTTTATTGTTTTACCAGGTGATTTGGGCACGTTGTAAGAAATATTCACAGTTGCATAATGGGTGAACTTGAACATTCACCGAAAATCCATTGAACTTCTTAATGTTGATCACTTTTTGGATTTTCTTTTAGTATTCCTTGAGGATGCCAAAAGACTTGGGTCATTTCGAAACCGATAAAGATATCGTCCTAACTACAAGAAAAGCTGATGAATTAATTGACCAACTCTTAGCTTATGAAATAAAAAATCGACCTCATTCTTTTCAAGTTGAACTGGTCTGATAACGATCTTGGCAAGAAGCGTAGAGAACTTGAATCTTAATTTGTAATTTTTTCTTTTAAATAGTCGTAGATTCAATTCTCAATTCCACACTAGCTAGGTGATGTCTTCTAAACTCTACTTATTCTTATTCAGAGATTGGGGACAATGTCTCAATTTGGTTGGGGGGAGGGAATAGTTGACTAGATAGTTTTCGTTTTTATGTTGTGCTTTTCTTTCAAAAAAATATTTTTTTATTTTAATTTTTTTTTCATTTTTGTGTTGTTATTTTATGTTTAAAAAATATTTTTTTATGTTATTTTTACTTTGTTGTTATTTTGTGTGTAAAAAAAATAATAATAATGTTTTGTGTTGATTTTCTTTTGTTTTTTTTTAAAAAAAACTACACACAAACAAACAATAAATTTTTGACCAACCAAGTGGAATTATTGTTTAGAGATGACAGTGTAAGAAGCTTTTGCTCCTGAGATGCATCTTAATATTTCGTAACAAGTTTTTTTTGTTCATTTCTTTTTAAATCATTTAAATTTGTGAATTCTCTATAATATTGATTAAATTTGATCTTCACATGCTCAATTGACATGTATTATCAACATACATGGTAACATATGATCGTGTGTGGGTTGTAAGTGAAACTTTTGTAATATTCAGTTATCTAGTTTGTTGGAGATAACACCTAAAGGCGGTGGAATTTATGTTTTTATTCAAAAAAAACTTACCAAGCTTTTACTTAGTAACCGAACATCTTGCCTCAGCAAGTAGTGATTGTTCGCGTAAAACGATATACCTTGAATTAGTTTAAAAAAATGATAATAATAATAATCAAGGTTTTATTTAGTAACCGAATATCTTCCCTCACTAAGCAGTGATTGTTCGCGTAAAATGGTAGACCTTAAGTTTGTAAAAAAAAATATATATTTGAATAAGTTCAATTAAGTCCATATGGGTGTTTTAACACTTAGTGCCCTAAGGCCAACTAGTCTGGGAGTCACTGGCGCAAAGCTCGTTACATGGATTAAAGAGAAAGCTTAAGGAAATCAGACACTTCTTCTTTTTAACATCTCAAATCCGAACAATTAAGTCCGTCGGGGTGTCTTAACACCTAGTACCCCTAAAGCCAATTAGTTTGGGAGTTACTAGCCCAAAGCTCGTTACAGGGATTGAAGATGTATTATTATATAAAAAAATAAAAAAAAACTATTTTTATATTTATAAATAAACTTTCATTGTCAAAAAAGGTATGAATTCTGATATAATTTTAAGACAAAAATATTATTTTCTTTTCAACAAGACCTGTGAATATTGTGGGCATAATGAATTGATTGATACTTTATTTTATGTGTGTATAGAAGAAGGGTAAAAAGTACATGACAATTTACTTATTTGATAATTTCAAAAGAAATAAAATAATTATTAACTTGGATGAGAATTTTTCTTTTAAGTTTTCCCTTAAATTATTAGGGACTAATAATAAGCTGGTTGGGGGTGTGATGAGCATTAAAAAGTGAACACTTAATAAAATAGAAATTAATAATTTTACACTTATAATTTCATTAATCCCCTTAATTTAGCACATTTGTAAAATAATAATTAAATTTATATTTTATATATTTTTATTGTGATTTTTATTTCTTATGTAGGTGAGATAATATTTTCGATGCATAAATAGAAAAATGGACGTGACATTTGGATTTTGGAGGCCAGAAACTTTAAAAGGTATTCTAACCATATACAATTTCGGAAATTCCAACTTTACGTAATTTTTGTAATTTGGTCATAACTTTTTACTCTGATATCTGATTGAGGCGATTCTAGTTCCAGATGAAAGAAGACTCAAATATCTATTAGTTTGATATTTACAAGATTTTCTAGTTCTGAAGTTTTCAAGGCTGAAATTGATAAAAATCCAAAATGTGTTATATGTAATTATTAAAGCAAAAAAACAAAAACAAAAAAATAAAAAATAAAATTAGGGTGTATTAGCCCATTAATTGAAAAATACGCATTGCATTATTAATAATCCAATGCAAATTTTTCAAAGAAAGATGTACTCTACACCTTATTTCTTCAACCCAGATTTTATAGTTTTCTTTGAAAATTTGTGGAGTTATAACTCTTGTGTGTTTTACTTTTTTAAAAGCTTTCTTGTAATTTTTTTTTCTTTCAGTAATAAAATTATGAGTGTTTTTATTCAAATCATAAGTAACTAATTACATCTTGTTGGGGTAAAGGGTGAAGATTTTAATATGAAATTATATATTATTCTTATTTATATTATAATATATAAACTATAATCTAATGATTAATACTTAATTTAAATATGAATTAATTATTGATAAATTTTACTACCGCCTATATGATTGGTTTTATTTATTTGACATAATTGAGTACCTAACTGGACTTGTTATAGACAAATGTTATCACCGCTTTTATGGTTGGTTTTATATGTTTTGACATAATTCATTCATGAAATAAATTAACTGGGTAATAATGATAATTTATATATCATAAAAAGTAAGATTTCTAAATTTGAAATATTAGAAGTGGATCCCCTAGCCCTAATATTTTATTTTATTGTTGCAATTTAATTTAAAATTTTCAAACGAATCAATTCTTTTTATTTTTACTCAAATTTTTATTTAATGTTACTAAATCTATTCCCTGTGGATCGATCCCGGACTTACCGGGTTATTTTATTACTTCGACACTCTTATACTTGTGAGTAAAGAATCACTTTGTGAATGTGTCAATTATGATTTTGCTATTGTATGCTTTTTAAACTGTTGTGTGATATTAAATTATATGACAAGTCAATACCTCTTTTAAACCTAAATATTATACTAGCATCAGTAAATGACCATTCCGAATCCAAGTAGGTTTATGGTTAGCCCTTACGTGGGGTGTAGTGCGGCCTTAATAATTCTCAGTGTGTTATATTGGGTGGCAACTGTTGGAATTTGCTAAGCATCCCAAGATCATTTCAAGCATTGAAAATAATGTGAATACAATCAACGAAGTTGCGGAATACTCACAATGATCGGTCGAGTCGATGCAGTGATGAACAAAAATAAATTCTGCCCTCCATGAAGCTCACGGCAATGCAGTCTACTGTCCTCCAAGAATTCGGTTTTGGACTCCAATAAAGCTCCAAGCTTTGTGATGAAACGATTCCATGCACACGGGTGGGTTTCCCTATCCCCTACGGACGACTCCGGAGTGTGCTAGCACTTTGATTTTGCAACAAAATCACTCATTTTCTTCTCTTACTGCTCTCGGCAGTGAGCCAAACCAGAAGGAAGAAAACAACCCTCATGGGCGTGAGAATGGGAGAGAAGAGAGAGATGAGAGAAGTGTTAGGTTGTTGTGTAAAGTGTATATGTTATATACTTTATTCATTTTCAAAAAAATAAATAAAGGATTTACCAAAAATTTGGCTTTCCAAAAGTCAAATAATCAAATCCAACAACCATTCCAACAAGTACCATATACTATTCACATCACTCAATCAATCAAGTTGTCAAGTCACATCACTCAAAGTTACAAGTGATTTGACGCTTGAAGCGACTAGCGATTTGACGCTTGATGTGACTTGCGGGCCGCACTTGAATTCGAAATGCGAGTGCGCTCGCAAACACTCTGGGGTTCGGGTTCACTAATTCCAAATTAATGAATTTTCCGTTGCGACGTAATTAAATGATTATGCCTAGCGAAATCACTATTCACGTCGCTAACGAATTAATTCTAAATTAACTCGTTCGCCCGAATTAAAATCCAATTTCAATTCCGCGTTGAAATCCAATTTCGTATAATATATCAAATATATTATTTTATCGATTAATTCTAAATTAATCGTTCTCTCTCTTTGATTGATATTTTATCCCAGATAAAATATCTCCGTAATTAATCCCAGATTAATTTTCTCTCTCATCATAATTAATCTCAGATTAATAAAGTGTGAGTCATACATCATCGGTGAATCTTCGGGAAGCGACCCATGAGATCCCCGGATATATTGGCAGTAAATCCGATCGTCGGACTATCCGAACACGTACGTACCTAGTACTGCGTTTTACCGATTTACAAGATAAGGTTGGCTTCTAGCAAAGCGCCATGCCTACCCAATTCTCCAGAAACATGCTTACAGGAATAAACGATCTATATCAGGCGTAGTATACGTGGTATTGTGTATGTCGATCCAGTATCGAATGATCACGTGCTAGGCCTGGGGCTGGAATTGTGTCTGCCCCGTACGAAGCACATGTCGGATGTCTGGTAACTAGTCTCTATAATCGGATATACATGACCTTGTCATAATATCCCGATAGCTGCAGCATTTAAGAGAACCAGTCCCGTATCCTACGTGACCATCATCTCCACTATGACTGGAGTGATACTTCCGTCTTGACATCACACCCAACACACTATGATTCTCGATATACCCAGAAGAGGCGTACACAAAAACCGGTTAAAGCCCTGGACAACCAAAACCAAAGTATATTGATTGTCGTAAGTATTAGCGGTGCAAGTCTCAGGTTAAGATCAAATACACCTACCCTGATTTCGGACTTCTATGGACACATAGTCATACTACCAATGGAATTTCGAGGGGGTCTATCCAGAGCGAAGCTGTTTCCCGTACCATCGATAAAACACAACCTCATATTACACTTGCATGAGTATCCTATACCCAAATATATGAGAACTATACCGTTGTGCCCTCACAACGCGCACAAGTGTAATACTAGTCTTTTACGCATTTATCGATGTCCAATCTCGATAATACTCTGACTAGGGATATTTAATGATTTATCATTCGTGGACTGATACTGTCTCATATCATTCTCAGTCCAGGAACAAATCATAAGGACCTCCTATCATTTATACATCTAGGTGATCTAATCATAAATGATAAGAGTGTAATCTCATTTGTCATATAGTTAATTTGTACAACAACACCATGATCTGTATAAATAGTGACACTATGGGTCATAATTGTCCAACATCAACTCCATCATTATTCGGTTAGTCCCCCGTGGGCTATCTGTACTCTCTACGAGTTGTGAGCCTAACAATATCGTGGTCACCGACATCATAAGTATAACGGTAAACCCTGTTTCGCTCCTACACCCTTTCACTTTAAAAGGGTTATATCTTTTCACTCTAAAAGACATATCCACTCAATTTGTACCTTTCCTAAAAACTGCATATTAAAGGACATGTCTTTACAAAAGACACCCTATAAATATACTTATTATTTAGGAGATTTCCTATAATCCCCCACAATTTTCTAAATATTAAAGACACTTAAGAGAGTTTCCTTGAAATAAAACTTCACTGGAATATGTAGCTTTCACCTTGAATCTTTCCTAGTAAATGACTATCAAATTTACTTCGCAAATCATTTACCATAGTCTTGGATTGTTCCGATGTTGGTGTAAACCAAGACAATATAAATCACACAACTTCACTTCAACCATTTCTCGTTCTACGGTTATGTTTAATTCGACAATGAACATTAGTCCTAGCTTCATCAAGTACTTTACATCATTAAATATAGGTGATCTACTGTATAAAATACTTTATCGTTTCCCCTATTAGGACTCTTCTCCTAATATAGTGATCATTAAAAGCCTTGACTTTTCCTAACATTGACATACATCACTCTGCATCATTATAAGAATGGGAAAGAGTATAAAACTCTATAGTGCTTGGTTTGAATTACAGAAAGTTTCAGTTGTCCCTTTTGAACCTAGTTCTTGATATCTCCAGTCAGCTAGGTTGGTTTTCCAAAATGAAAATACTTAAGTTATAGGCTTCAAGTTAATTCCCCTCGATGAATTCTTAACTACTCTTAAGATAAACTTTTAGTAAGTGGATCCGCTAGATTTTTCTACAATTTGACATAATCTATTGAAATTATACCGCTTGAGAGTAGGTTTCTTATGGTATTGTGTCTTCGATGTATGTGTCGATACTATTATATATTGTGTTTTGGGCTCTCCCAATAGCCGATTGTCTATCATAATATTTACTTATAGCTAGCATCGTTTTTGGCCAGTTTGGAATATCCTCTAAAAAATTTCGAAGCCACTCCTCTTCTTCTGTACCTTTGTTTAATACAATGAACTCAGACTCCATAGCAGACTAGACAATACATGTTTGTCTCGAGGATTTATACGATACGGCTACACCCCCTAGCATGAAAATAAATCCATTCGTGGATATGGGTGTCAAAAAATCCGGATTCGGCCCGGATACAGACGACCCGGATGGACCCGGATCCATAATTTTTTTGTGTGGATCCGGGTCTGAAATTTAAAGACCTGAATTTAACCGGGTCCAGGTAATGGGTCCGAGTGATTCCAGACTCAGGTACCCGGGACCCGGTTAAATAAAAAAAAGTCAAAAGCCCTAATCTAATCAGTTTCAGATCATCAATCATCATTCATTCATTCTTCATCTCACGCTCTCACCTCGCCTCTCACTCTCTCACCTCGCCTCTCACTCTCTCAGCCACCAGCGACCGCCGACCAGCCACAGCCAGTCAGCCACCAACCCACTGCCCACCAGCCCACCACAACACCACCCACCACAGGCAGCTTCAGTCACTTGACTCACCTCACCTGAGCATAATGTACCTAGCAGCAATGACATTATGAAGCAGCATATGCCATTGTCCTTGTTCTCATTTCCACATTCCTGAGCTCGTGAATATGCTGTAATATTTCTTGTACAAGATATATGTCTTTGTCTCATTTTCTCAATGAGCTGATGCAATGCTTTAGAAACTATCTATCAGCTTCAAGTGCTTGTAGCCTTTCGTATACATGATAAACTTCATTTTCAATGGCTATCCGTTTGTTATCGAGTTCAAATTTGGCAATAGAGGAGTTTTGTGAGGCAACAGAATCATAAAAAAGAAAATAGTGGAACGAGATGCTTGCGGATCCTGGGTCCGGATACCTGGGTCCGGACCCGGATGTGTTTTCCCTGGTCCGCATCCTAACCCGAGACCTTTATAGTGCTTGCGGATCCGGACCCGGGTCCGGATCCGTCCGGATATAGGTTTTGCCATCCCTACTCGTGGACTTGGAATTCGTTGTATCAGATATCCAATTAACATCGATGTATACAGCAAAATATCTTGTATAATGTAGACCATATTTTGAAGTTTCTCTTAGATGCATCAAAACTCTTACTATGGCCTTCTAATGGTTATGTCATGGATTACTCGTATATATACTAAGCATGTTTATGGCTTGAGTGATATATGATCATATGCAATTCATGAGATACATCAGTCTTCTGATGATTCTCTGTAACACCCCGCCAGAGGCAGGATATTACCGGCAGGAGACAGGATTAACCAATAAGCCTCTAAATTTACCGAAAATTCGGTATGATGTATCCTAAAAACTAGACAACCTAGATCTCAGTCCACACCAACGTATCAAAATCATCACCCAAGGGCTCTGTGCCAATATCATCTATCAACACTCAAGGTCTCTGTGCCCACAACATCATAAGCAATCAAAGTATTTACTTAATACAAACAACGTGCTCAGCACGACAAATAAAACAATAAATCAAATATCCTAAACTTCTAAAACTTCTCACAGGACACTAGCGAGGGTGACTGAAACTTGGGTGATCTACGTCTTGAGCATGACTTTTAAAGCTGAAGTGCTTGACCAATCTAGAAGTCAACCTAATATTAGTCAGAAAACTTATATGTATATTTCCTCGAACATTCAAAACCCCAAATCATACACAACCTAAAAAAACACACTTTATGCAAACTTCCAATTACTCTACATAACAAAATATATATCATCATATATAGTCAAAATGAATTATTAGAATCATTTCGTCAAAAAACTTTTAAAACCACATAAATAAAGTTTCCAAAATAGTAAACTATGAAAAAATATATCGCAATGAGTAAAAACAAAGTATACATTTGGCCTCATGTTTTTTCTTCATAAAATTTAGGCTATTTGGAGACAAACATTTTTCATAATTTATCCATTTGGCCTCGAGTATCCTTCTTATTACATCTCATCTTCATGGCATTTTTATTATTAACAGTTCAAAAAAACACAATAACAACCTTCTTCACCTACACTCATTCAGCCACAACATACTCATGCACAAGCTCCTTCCTACTTTATTAAATTGCTCATGTTAGTATTCCTGCCAAACCCCAAACAGGTAAATTCCTTACCATACGAATTTGATCAAATGAATCTTTTTTTTCTTTTCTTTTTATTTTTCTTGAAGATTTTAAATAAATATAAAGCATACCCATTCTCAAAGCTTCAACCAATGCCATGAGTTACAAATCATGATATAACATACCATATTGATGACAACACACTCAAATAACAAAAGAAACCAAACATCTCCTAACCATGAAGACTTCAGCTATAGCTAAGAAATTTCACTTCAAACCATTTCATACATATTACTTAGTAATACCTAATAATGCATCATATAATAACTGTTGGGATTTGTGTGCTAAAGCTTCATGTATTGTAAAACGAAATTGATTATTGTAATAATAATAAATGCATTATTCATTTTATCAAAGTTGTTTGATTTATATCGTATATTGTCCAATTATCTTGTTTACCTTGATTACTATTGTACCTTTAGACTTAGTGTATGTTTGATGCACAAGAGGGTTTATGTTTGAAGTTAGTAATCTAAATAGTCCATAGGGAGTAAACAAATAGGGTACTTTGTTTGTGGTTTATCTATAGCTGCGGTCCATTCTATACTTATATGATGACCTTGTATGATGAGATCATATAGGACTGGACTCAGATAAATACAAATTTCTTTTAATATCCATTAACCGAAGAAATTCATTTTATCTAATAGATGGTCATATATGGATTCGATCTTAATCCTGAGTGTACTACGAACTCTTGCATGACAGACTATGTCCTTTGATTTACTATGGTGAGGTTGGTGTTGCATTCCCGACCAATAACTATGTATTTTGGGGATGTGGTTTGGTGTGTAGCTGAGAACGTTTTACATAGATTTGGAATTCACTCATTTTTATGAGAATCAGAAGAATATCTTTTTTAAGAGTTGATTCGGGACTTGAACAATTTGAGCGCTCAACTTTTCTATTACGAATAGAAAGTTTTATATTCATAATTGTTATGAATTAATTGTTCATTAGAAAATCAATGGTTCTTAAGAGACAAAATATTTAGAGGGGTTTAACGGACTTTTGCCCGGCTTTATTTATGAGATATTCGTGAAGGGCTATATCCATATATAATGACTATATCGATGGACACTGAAGATGTTCAGTTTTATTTTATCCATCTATGGTAACGGGAGTTCGACTTTGAGTTTTTAGTGGAATAACGCGGAGTTAATAATTCGTAATATTTGATTAAAGAGTTTAATTAATATTTTGGAATTATTGGAGCTCGGAACCGTAGGTCCATTTGGTCCCCGTGCTAGCTCGATTAACTGTAGCAAACCTAATATAAGTAGATTGTCTAATTATATGCTCACTTTAATATTTATATATTATTAATGAGATTAATAATATTTATTGTCACAAATGAAAACTATGTTAAATTAGTTTAACTTGATGTTTTATAGAATTCTTTGATTATGAGATAATCAAGTTAGTAATAATTATGAGATAATTACTACAACATAATTGAAGGTAAATAAATCATTATTAAGATATTGATTTTTATTTACCATTGGATACAAAGTCATATGGCCTACTATGTCATCCAAGTAATTATGTCTATTAGGTGGCATGTATACACATAATATATTTTTCATTAGCTAATGCATTTTATGCTTTGGTATGACCTCTACATTTATGTGTTTGCCATTGAAAGAAAGCATTAGATGCTTAATGACAAAGTCATTGTCTTTAACTTATCATTTCTTATGCTTTGGTATGGCATTAACATTTTTGTGTTGGCCATTGCAAGAAAGCATTAGATGCTTAATGACAAGGTTAGTTGGCTTGTGTAAGAGAATATAATCTCTATCATTTCCCTCACTTCTAAGGTTAACATTTTGCAAACATTCACACAAGTGTTGTGAGAAATATTTGAGAGAAAATAGAGAGAGTTCAAACATTCACAAGTGTTGTGACAGTGTTTGAAATTCCAAAGAGCCAAACACCATTGTGACATCCAAAATCTCTAAATAGTTTAGAGGTTTAATCTTTTTGAGTGAAGCCCACACTTCGGTTTGTTGGTTTCAAGTCATAGTTCGGAAGATCGAGTGGTTGATCCAAGCGTTGTACACCAAATGATTGATTTTGGCTACTACAACAAATGGAGAAGGCAATGAAAATTTTAAAGATCCATACCGGACCCGGTGCCACCACAAGCAACTTCCGCCGCGCTAAGGAAAGTCGTTTCCTGCAATTGGCATCAAGAGCTTAAGGTTGAAAAGTGTTCTTAACCCTTATCCTTTAAAGTTTCAAGTTTTAATAATTTATATGCGATATAGATTATTAGAATGCATGTTGTTATGAGTAGGCACAATTAGATTCATGAGATGAACGATTTTTAATATTCATGTAATGAATGTTTACTTTGATTCATGTGATGAATGTATTGCGTTGATCGTTAATTTTTCCGGCTCTTATTTTTAGTATTGGGAATGTAAGACCATAAGGTCATATTCTTTTAAGTGTTGTAAGTTCATTTCCTTTGTAATAAGTTCATTATGTAACCCAATGCCGCAAAGGACTTTTGACGGATAAATTCCACGGAGAACTCAACAACACTCCATGAACAAGATTTGAAGACCAAATGATGCCTTGGATTTATTGTACTAATTAGATTAGTATAAAAAAAATAAGAGCTCGGTTAACGTAATTTATGGATGTATGTAAAACTAAGTTCCGTTACAAGTTCGTAAAAAAAATGGGGACCAATATGAAATTCCGGAAGCTTCAGAATGGAGTAAATGAAGTTCTAGTGTTCAGACAAGTGTTCGAACGCAACACGAACGAAACTCTACTGCTTGAAAATGTTCGAACGCCCATCAAACACCACACAAACGTTTTTAGCCCAGACCTGGGAATATATGTATGTTTTAAATTATTTATTAACATATCATATAGCCTAGGGTGCCTACTCTTGCATTTTCACATGCAATAACATGTAGATATGCATGATATTCTAGTCATAAAATATGATTTTATGTAATTTAAAAGTTAAATAAGAATATGAGATGCATGCAAACAGATTAATAAGATTAATTGGTTTAAAGTTTAAAAATTACGAATTCAAGTTTTAGAAACAAATAGACCTTATGAGTATATTATTTTCTTTGGTATAACGGATGGAAACCCGGATATAAATTCCATAGCCGATTCTGAATAGACGGTAATATGGTCTGCACTCGGGATACAATACCATGTATCTTTGGAATAAATAATGTGCTTTTATCAATTAAATGGTTTAATGACATTTGGTCCGTTCGTTGAATTCTAAATTTTAAAACCTATAAGTGGACTAATAATTTAAGAGTTAAAATTGATTAGATCACTATAACAACTTGATTAAATTAGTTTAATTAAGTTAATTGGTTAGTAGAGACTAATCAGTATTAGTGAATAAAATTTTAAGAGCTAAAATTGGTTAGATCATTAAATCATCAACTAGTATTAATTAAGGTTATGACTTTAGCCGAGCATAATCTAAGATTCATAAAATACTAGCGAGATAAAAACCTTACACTTTTTAATAGTAAGTGGGAGAGGGGTATACCACAATATATCCCGCGATCTCCATTGTTATCCAGAAATGTGAGATTCAATAGACGCCTCGAGACGGCTTTGCTTTCGTCCCCTTATGGATGTTGTTTTTTTTGGGTCAATATCAGGTTTGGATTCCGAAATGATAGGGACTCTAGATGTATCTGGTGATTTGACCTACCTTACGGCGACACTTCACTAGTTAAGTCCAAAGGTTCCGAAATAATAGGTTACACTCACAAATAAATGATTAAGTTGTTAATCAAAACTTCCTTGATCAAAATAACGGTAGTTGATTAATATAGGAATAAAAGTTATTTCAGATATATTAATCAATTGAGAATGTCTCGGTCTATCATGCGAATATTTGAGCTACCCTACAGTGGCACTTATTTGTGGGATGATAGATAACCGTGGCATAGTAATTCTTTTTTGGTTTCTAATTCGTTATACATTGATCATGCATCATGTTTAATTTTATGCCTAAATATTTGACAATTTTAATATGCGATGAATGAATGTTGAATGCGTGTTTATTATTTTTTCATCCATAGCATCTGCAATAATCTCCATTATCAAACAACAAGGAAAATTAACTGGGGATAATTATGTTAAATGGAAAAGTGACATGAATGCTATATTGGTCTGCAAAGACCTTAAATTTGTCCTTATGAAGGAATGTCCTCTTGAACCAACACCAAATACTGGCAGAGCTGCACGTAATGCCTATAATAATTAGATTAAAGCTGATGAGAAAGCCCATAGCTATTTGATAGCATCCATGTCTGAGGTTCTTGCTGCACAGCATGAGCCTATGGCGACAGCATCAATGATTATGCAGTCATTACAAAACATGTTTGGTAAACCTTCAGACCGACAACAACATGAGACAATAGTCTCTGTATTGACCGCTAGAATGAAGGAAGACACATCAGTCCGAGACCATGTGTTAAGGATGATGTCTCATCTTAATATGGCTGAAACCCATGGTGCACGTATCAATGTGCAAAGCCAGGTGACAATGATCATGGAAACCCTTCTGAAGAGTTTTCTACAGTTTAAAAGCAACTGTTATATGAATAAGTTGACTTTTACGTTGACTGAACTGCTAAATGAGCTCACCAATTACGAGTCCGTTATGAATGGTCCTCGTAGGTCAAATGTCGAGGCAAATGTTGCCGAATCTTCTAAATCTGCAAAGAAGAAGAATAAAGGCAATTGGAAGGCAAAGGAAAAACCGATGAAAAAGAAGAACAACAAAGGCTCTAAAGGAACCAATGCCAAAGGAAAATGTTTCCATTGTGAACAGCAAGGGCATTGGAAAAGGAATTGTCCGAAATACCTTGCAGAGCTTAAAGAGAAGAAGAATACAGGTAAATACGATTTACTTGTCATTGAGTCTCTTTTGGTAGAGGATGATAAATCCATATGGATTGTTGATTCTGGTGCCACTAACCATGTTTGTTGTTCTTTGCAGCTACTTGACTCATGGAGGGACCTTGCTAAAGGTAGCTTTACCATGAGAGTTGGGACAGGGCATGCTATTTCAGTAAAAGCAGTGGCAGATTCTAAGTTAAACTTTATTAATAGTTATTTATGTTTAAATGGTGTGCTATATATTCATGGTTTGCGCAGGAACTTGATTTCAGTAACAAAACTTATGGAATGTGGTTTTTCTATTTCATTTAACAATAAGTCAGTTATTATTAATAGAAATAGATTAACGATATGCACATGAAACTCTGAAAATAATCTATATGTATTAAGGTCGTTAATGCATGAATCACTGCTTAATACTGAAATTTTTAAGATTGAAAGATCTAAAACAAAACGGCAAAAGATTTCTCATGATGATACCTATTTATGACACCTTAGACTTGGTCATATTAACCTTGACCGGATAGATAGACTAATTAAGAACATAGTTTTAAATTAGTTAAAACTCAGTACTTTACCTGTATGTGAATCCTGTCTAGAAGGCAAAATAACCAAGAGACCTTTTACTGGAAAAAAGGATGAGAGCCAAAGAAACATTTGAGCTAATACATTCGGACATTTTCGGATCGATGAATGTAAAAGCCCGAGGTGTTTATGAATACTTTGTCACTTTCATTGACGATTATTCTAGATATGGGTATGGTTACCTAATGCAGCACAAGTCAAATACATTTGAAAATTTCAAAGAATATCGTGCTGAGGTTGAGAACCAGTTAGGTAAAAGCATCAAAATTCTACGATCAGATCGTGGAGGAGAATACCTTGATAGAAATTTCGAGGAATTCTTAATTGAGCATGGAATTGTTTCACAGCTCACAGCACCTAGAACACCACAACAAAATGGTGTTGCAGAAAGGAGAAATCGGACCCTACTAGATATGATGAGATCAATGTTTAGTTATATCATTCTACCTAGTTCATTATGGGGGTACGCATTACAAACTACAATATATATCCTGAATGTAGTTCATTCTAAGTCTGTTTCTAAGACTCCCTTAGAGTTATGGAATGGTCATAAAGCTAGTTTGCGATATTTCCGCATATGGGGGTGTTTGACACATGTGCTAAAGAACAAGACTACTAAGTTGAAACCACGTTCACAGATGTGCCTATTTGTAGGCTATCCTAAGGAAACTATGGGTGGATTCTTTTATAGTCCAGAATATAAAAAAGTATTTGTGTCGACAAATGCTATTGTTTTAGGAGGATTATATGAGAGAGTTCAAACCTCGAAATAAAGTGTTAGTTGAAGAGTTACTTGCTGGTACGACCAGTACACCATTGTCAAATGTTGACAAAGACATTACACCTTCTACATCTGAAAGTCAGATGCAAGTTTATCAAGATACCATACCACCTAGACGTAGTGGGAGAGTTGTAAGATAACCTGAACGCTATCTAGGAAATGGTGAGGTGCAAGTTGTTGCATCTTATGATGGTATAGATGATCCATTGACGTATTGTAGTGTAATGGAAGATACTGATAAAAAGGATAACTCAAAGCCATGAACCTCGAGATGGAGTCTATGTACTCTAACTCAGTATGGGAACTTGTAGACCAACCTAATAGGGTAAAACCCATAGGTTGCAAGTGGATCTACAAGAGAAAAAGAGGAATAGATAGGAAAGTACAGACTTTCAAGGCTAGGCTAGTGGCAAAGGGTTATGCGGAGTTGATTATGAAGAAATTTTCTCGCCAATAGCTGTGCTTAAATCCATCAGGATTCTTCTTTCCATTGCCGCATATTATGACTATGAGATTTGGCAAATGGACATCAAGACTGCATTCTTGAATGAAAATCTTGATAAGAGTACCTATATAGTACAACCAGAGGGGTTCATTACCCAATGTCAAGAGCAAAATGTTTACAAGTTGTAAGGGTCCATTTATGGACTTAAACAAGCATCTAGATCTTGGAACATAAGATTTGATACTACGATCAAGTCTTTTAACTTTGAGCAGAACATCGATGAGCCTTGTGTCTACAAGCGTATCATTGATGGGAATGTGGTTTTCCTTGTGTTATACGTTAATGATATTTTACTCATTGGGAATGATGTAAAGATATTATAGGACGTGAAAATCTGGCTAGCTAACCAATTCCAAATGAAGGATTTGGGAGAGGCAAGTTATATACTTGGGATCCAGATCATTCGGGATCGCAAGAAATGGCTGTTAGCAATGTCTCAAGCAACCTATATCGACAAGATTCTTATGCGATTTGGTATGCGGAATTCCAAGAAAGGTAATTTACCTTTCAGGCATGTAATTCTTTTTTCTAAGGAACAGTCTCCTAAGACACCTCAAAGAGTTGAGGAGATGGGACATATACCATATGCTTCAGTAGTTGGAAGTCTTATGGATGCTATGTTATGCACGAGACCAGACATCTGTTTGGCAGTGGGAGTAGTCAGTAGGTTTCAATCCAACCCATGATTAGATCATTGGGTAGCGGTGAAACATATTCTCAAGTATCTTCGGAGAACGAGAAATTATATGCTTGTATATACAAGTCAGGATATGATTCTGAGAGGATATACAGACTCTGATTTTCAAATGGACGTCGATTCTAGGAAATCAACATCTGGACTAGTGTTCACCTTAGGTGGTAGGGCTATAGTATGGAGGAGCATAAAGTAATCTTGTATTACTGACTCCACTATGGAGGCTGAATATGTAGTAGCTTGTGAAGCAGCTAAGGAAGCAGTCTAGCTCCGTAAGTTCTTGGCAAATCTGGAAGTTGTTCCAGATATGGATAAACCGCTCACACTTTATTGTGATAATAGTGGTGCAATGGCGAACTCCAAAGAACCAAGAAGCCACAAGAGAGGTAAGTATATTGAGAGTAAATATCACCTCATCAAAGAGATAATGCAGATAGGAGATGTCGTTGTCACGCAGATTCCATCTGCAGACAACCTGCTTGATATGTTTATAAAGACCTTATTGGCTAACGTGTTTGAAGGCCACCTTAAGGGTTTGGGATTACATGACATGTCCCATTTGCTCTAGTCCAAGTGGGAGATTGTTGGGATTTATGTCCTAAAGCTTCATGTATTGTAAAATGAAATTGATTATTGTAATAATAATAAATGCATTATTCATTTTATCAAAGTTGTTTGATTTATATCGCATATTGTCCAATTGTCTTATTTACCTTGATTACTATTGTACCTTCAGACTTAGTGCATGTTTGATGCACAAGAGGGTTTATGTCTGAAGTTAGTAAACTAAATAGTCCATAGGGAGCAAACAAAGAGGGTACTTTATTTGTTGTTTATCCATAGTTGCGGTCCATTCTATACTTGTATGACGACCTTGATCCGTGATCGTTCATGTAGTTACATATGAGTGGAGGCACGTTGTATAATGAGATCATATAGGACTTGACTCAGATAAATACAAATTTCTTTTAATATCCGTTAACCGAAGAAATTCATTTTATCTAATAGATGGTCATATATGGATTCGATCTTAATCCTGAGTGTACTTAGCTTGGATAATGGCATGAAAGACCATCAACTTTTTTCTTGGATGATGAAGAACATTTTTGCTACACTTAAGAGCTTGAAAATGTCCATGGAGGGGCCAAATAACTCTTTCTCTTGAGAGAGGAAGAAGATGCCCCCTCAAATGACCTTTATGTGTTGGACAATTATGACCCATAGCATTATTGTTTGTAAGAGACATGGTGTTTTTGTCCAAATTAACTATGTGACAAAGGAAATTGCTCTTTTATCATTTTGTAATTGGATTACTTGGATATATAAATGATAAAAGTCCATATGATTAGTACCAGATTAATAAGATATGAGATAATATTAATCCACGAAAGGTTTAATCATTAAATATCCCTAGCCATAGTATTATCGAGACTGGACATCGATAATGCGGAATAGGCTAGTATTACACTTGTGCGCGTTATGGAAGCTTAACGACATAGTTCTCATATATTTAAGTATTGGATACTTATGCAAGTGTGATAGAAGGTTCTGTTGGCCGTTGGACCGGGAACAGCTTCACTCTGGATAGACCCCTCGGAATCCCATTGGTAGTATGACTATGTGTCTATGGGAATCCGAATAAGGGTAGGTGTATGTGGTCTTAACCTGAGACTTGCATCGCTAATACTTGCGACAATCAATATACTTTGGTTTTGGTCGTCCGGAGCTTTAACGGGTTCTGTGTACACCTCTTTTGGGTATACTGAGAATCGTAGTGTATTGGATGTGATGTCAAGAAGGGAGTATCACTTCAGTCATATGAAGATGATGATCACGCAGGGATACAGAACTAGTACTCTTAAATGCTGCAGCTATCGAGATAATATGACAATGTTGATAACGATACCTTTCCGCTAAAAGCCTAGCTTTATACGTTGGTATGTTTCCATCCATGTATGTCTTCCTTGAAGACTTATAAAGTATCAGTAGGCACAATGCCTTGCGGTACATCAACTAGTATCCAAACTTGTTGATATACATGGAATCCATTTCGGACTCATGACACTTTGTCATAATTGGGAGTCGATACCTTCTATCACTTCCTCATACGTAGTCAGTTGGTATACCTCAATAAGATAGACATTTTTATGAGGTGAGATCAGAAACCCATACCCCAAGTTGTTTTCTGACTCTCTCTGACATATGCGGTTCTTGTGTATACGAAGATTACTGGTATAGTTTCATCCTTGATGAACTATATATATGTTCCATTAAGATTTGGTGCCTTGGAATAGTATTACTCCGATTTTCATCGAGTTTTACTATCCTCCCACTTACCACTGCATATCGGTATTCCTCTCAGGAAAACCGCACGGTGAGCAACAATCTAATTGTTCTCTTGTGAGATGTCTAAGTACTATACTTATGTATCCCTAGGATAACCTACATTTGGCACTTATCCATTTTGGGTTTTAGTTTGGTATCATCCAAACATATGCCTAGCATACCCAAATTTTAAGGAATGAGAAACCCGGTTTCTTTCCTGTTCATATCTAATATGAAATCTGTCAAACAGATTTTATGGAACTTTATTCTAAATAAGTTCTGCACTGTCAAAGCTTATCCGTTGAAGGAAATGGTAGCTCAGAGCGACTCATGATTAACCTTACCATGTCTAACATAATTCGGTTACTCAGTTCGGACACACCGTCAAATTGACGTGTTCCGGGAGGAGTCCTCATTGAAAGAATACTTTACTCTTTCAAGTATATTAGAAACTTATTGCTTAAGTATTTTCCATTACGGTCTCACCGTGACGGTTTAATACTATAGCCGATCTGTTTGTCTATTTCGTGTCAAAACTTAAAAGTTTTCGATTTGTGTTTCAAAAGAAACACATAACCATAACACGATGCCACATCCGTAAAGGTCACGAAATATTCATATCCACATCTAGCCTAGCTAGACATGGGCCCATTTGCTTCACTATGAACTAGGGCTAACAGATTGGTGGCATTACACTTTTACCAAGTAAATGTTTTATAGGCACTTTTCCCAATAAACTAGATTCGTAGACTTTATTTGATTGGGATCAAATTAGTCCTAGTACCCACTCTTCGAAAGTGTGGATATACGAGTCTTGTTTGATTGTGTCCCAGACATCAATGCCACAATTAAGTTTCAACTGATCAAATCAGTTTGAGCTATTGTTTGTCATGTTATATGTTTGAGATTTATTTATATTCAAAATATAAATGCTGTTATTCACATCTAATGTGTATATCTCAATATCATCTTTATAAAATAAAACACTTTAGTGTTCTAAAATATAAAGGTTCACCCGCAGCGGGTTAAACACTGATATATAGATAATGTTTCTAGTCAAACTAGTTACATTATAACAATTCCCTAATTTAAGTACACACCCGAGGGTAGTTCCTAAAATTAGGTGTCTACGGTTAAAACAATGACATTCGTCCCGTTTCCAATTCGCAGATAAATATCAATTGAAATCAGTATCCTGCTCAAAGCAGATTCTGAACATCAATGTATATTTATGTATCACACTAAGTATTTAAAATCTAATTTTAATACTAATAGTGAACATAATTATGACAAATATATTTGAAGTCAGAGCCTTGCTCGTTCTTCAATTCCTTCATGTCTGCTTTGTCCAAACGGCAGTCACGCTTCCGCGATCCCGTTTGCCACATTTAGGCAGACATTTTGGGATATGTCCTTTATCTTCCTAGAAGATAATAACGATTTTGCCTTTGCCCTCTGTCATATTCCAGAAGCCTTTGGCCAAGCCTCAGGTTTCTAGAATATGGAAGTAAGGTGCGCCTTGCGCTACTTGCCTAATTGCAAAGTTTGACTTTATCTCATTGAGAATAGTCATTAATTCTCCAAGAATTATTTATTGCAATTTTAGTACTTCTAAGATTCTAAGAATAGATTCTTTGAAGATCCTTCAATTTCATTATCATACTTTAAGGATCTAATCCTTAGTTCTGATGATGAAATTAAGGAGTCTACTGCGACAAGCTTAATGGATTAATCACTAAAGTTATCATTACATAAATCTTCCAAAGATTATGCTCGACTATTTGCTTAACTCCGGGCTTAGGCCTAATATGTTATTTTTTCAAATAAAGTAACTTATTAGTTTTTCCAGGACCATCCTAAAATTTATTCCCAATTTAAAAATTAAACCATTTAAATACATTTTCCCTAGGATTATGTTTTAAATGTCAATCTTTCAATTTTATCTTGATTTTAATAGTCCAACTATTTAATCAACGATTTCGGTACTATTTATTATAATGATTACAATAGTCCAACTATTTAATCAATTATAATTTTAATAGAATAAAATCAATTATATTGATTACTATAATCCAATTATAAAATCAACTATAAATGAATAGTTTGAATATAGTCCAACTATTTATTAAAAACAACATTTAAATATTAGTCCAACTAACATTTAATATATTTGACGAATGATATTTGTTTGAGCGCGTATGGCAAGTTATTGAACGAATATTGCAAATTCAATTCTTGCCTCCCACTATTTTTCGGCGAGCCTTTAACCCTCTGTCGAGTACTCGGGAAACCGTGTTTCCTAGTGGGCTAGGATCCCGTTAAATATCACACAATCTTGACTTTGGCCAACAAATTGTATGATAATTAAGTAGGTAGATCTCTAAGATCGATTGGATCCAATCCAATTCCTAGATCCGGTAGGGGGACATCCAAGTCCGAAACATATATCTTATATATGCCAATACATCCAATGTATTACCTAACCTTTTTCCTCTGAACCAACTAAGCCTTGGCTTTGGCACAACAAACTTAGTGATCCCAGTCAAGCACGACCCATTGACCATGGAAAGCTTCGTAATCAATGTCGATGGACAAGAAGTGGTCTTGAGTTTGGCCAAAAAACCACAACTTGGACAAGACACTGACATGGAACAAAGCTCTCGTGATTCAAACACATCCTCGACAGACAAAGGCCTTGACTTTTCGAGTGCAAATTGGCAACCAATTTATTATCTTTGTTAAGGTCTCATCATCATACACCCTTAAACATGCATTCTAAACACATAATAAAGCGCATATGATAAAATAATAATGATATGCGGATGGATACTTTACACAATGATCCTAGATCAAATCTCTCCCTTTCTCTCTCCCGCTAGCACAAATATTTCTTCTACCCGTTACACTACACTTCTAAAGAAGCATCATTTACATTGAGGGGAATATGTGAGAAGAGAATACAAAGAATAAGGAGGTAATAAGACTGGACACGCAGGTCCAATTAATAAATCAAATTTATAACAACAATTTCTAAAATTGCCCCACCCATCTAATATCCATCCGATATACATTATTCATGCATCGCAACCATGTATTCACACAAGCATGTTATCAATCAATCTAATTAAATTAATTAATCTGATAATTAGTGACCCTCCAATGTTCAAACAACGATTTGATTTTGCTCGAGTCAAACTCGTTTTGCGAATAAGTACTAAAAGTACGAATTCTCGAATTAAATTAAACTACATCATTAAATCCAATTTAATATGCATTCAATTCTAATTCGCATATTTAATTCCAAATTAAACCTTACACTTTACTAATAAACCTTTTACGATTTAAATTCCAAATTTAATTGTTACGGGTCTCAAAGCCCGATTAACGTCCAACGTCAATTTAATTAAAGTCCAATGGGCTTTTAATTAATTTCTTAAGGCGTGGACTTTTGGTAAACTCGGGTCGAACCCAATAACCAAAGTCCAATCCGGGAGTTACCCCATAAGCCCATGAATCAATTTTTGCCCATTAGGCCCAATTAAACTTTAAAGGTCCATTAAGTCGCATTTGGGCTTTATGGAAGCGGTTTTGGGCCCAATTGGATCCAACCAATTTTGCCTAAACCCAACTTTGTACAACAAAGCCCAATAAGCCAATAACAACTCTTAAGCCCAATTTCCAAAATTAGCCCAAATAATTAAATTACAAAAAATCCAATTTCACATTTAATTATCCTAAAGTGTATAACACAATTAATCACCCAAATTAACATTTCTAAAACATCAATTTAAACAATTAATCATGCTCATCAATATTAAATCATGTCCAACATAATTTAATTAAAATCAAACCCAATACATGCTCAATGACTCTCGGCAATTTGGGGATTTAACGTCCGATTCGAATTCAATCCAATTAATTCCACAATTGACATTAAATCATATTCCCGAATGATTTCCAACACATCCAATGATCAAAAATAAAAAATCCCAAGACATTATAGGGCTCAACCTATTCGGCCAACACCAAAAAATTGGGGAAATTTGTTCCAAACAGAATTTCAACAAATTGATCCAATCAATCCTCAATTAAAACATATTTAAGCATACTAATTCATCCAATTTCATTAATCATGCTCAAAATCAAGTTTACCAAAATTTTAAGCCCTAAACTTTTTCATGCTTTTCCTCGCTCTGATACCATTGTTGGAGATTCTAAGCATCCCAAGATCGAATCAAGCAATGAAAATAAGTGAGAATACAATCGAGAAAGTCGCGGAATACTCACATCGATCGGTTGAGCGACGCGGTAGGCAAAAAAACTTCACTTTCTGCCATTGGACTGCTCACGGCATTGAGCACTATCACAGCTCACTGTTTCGGCCATTGGAGGTCTTCGTCAAGCTCCAAGCTTCGTCGAACGATTCCCGGCTCATGGGTGGACTTCCCTATCACCTTCGCATGTCTATCGGAGTGCTAGCTCTTGATGATTTTTCCGCAAAACCATCACACTTTCTTCCCTTGCACACGGTTTCTACCCAGCAAACCAGAACAATTTTCAGCCCTCCATGGGCGTGAATGAGAGAGGAGAATGGAGGAGAGAGAGAGAGATAAAAATGTGTAATATTTTTGTTACAAAAAAATGGTAATATATTTTCCAAAAACAAATACCAAATTTTGCCTCCAAAAACCAAAGCCATAAATGCCAACCACACACATCAACTCACATAAACTTCCATCAATCAATGAATAGTGACTGGCGTCAATCACTCAAAGTGAAAGACATCCATAACTTGATTGACGAATGAAGTGACGCTAGATGCGACTAGTGATTTGACGCTTGATTTGATTTGCGTGCCGCACTCGCAATCAAAATGCGAATGCGCTCGCAAATAATCCCGGGCTCGGGTTCGCTAATTTCAAATTAACGAATTTTCCGTTGCGTCGTAATTAAATCTAATTTAATTAAATAATCATGCCAAGCATAATTACTATTCACGTCGCTAACGAATTAATTCTAAATTAATTCGTTCGCCCGAATTAAAATCTAATTTTAATTCCGCGTCAAAATCCAATTTCGTTTAATATATCGAATATATTAATTTACCGATTAATTCCAAATTAATTCTTCTCTCTTTAAATGATATTTTATCCCAGATAAAATATCTCTGCAATTAATCCCAGATTAATTTTCTCTCTCATCATTAATTAATCCCAGATTAATAAAAGTGCGAGTCATACGTCATCGGTGAATCTTTGGGAAGCGACCCATGAGATCCCCGAATATGTTGGCAGTAAATTCGGTCGTCGGACTATCCGAACACGTAAGTACCTCGTACTACGTTTATACCGAATTACAAGACAAGGTTGGCTTCTAGCAAAGCGCCATGCCTAACCAATTCTCCGGAAATATCCTTACAGGAATAAATGATCTATATCAGGCGTAGTATACGTAGTATTGCGTATGTCGATCCAGTATCGGATGATCACATGCAAGGCCTGGGGCTGGTACAGTGTCTGTCCCGTACGAAGCATATATCGGATTATGAGCAACTAGTCTCTTTAATATCGGATAATCATGACCAAGTCATATTATCCCGACGGTTGCAACCTTTTTAGAGAACTAGTTCTGTATCCCTACGCGATCATCATCTCCATATGACTGGAGTGACACTTCCGTCTTGACATCACACCAACACACTATGAATCTCAATATACCCAGCATTGGCGTACACAAAACCTGTTAAAGCCCTGGACGACTGCAACCAAAGTATATTGATTGTCGCAAGTATTAGCGGTGCAAGTATCAGGTTAAGACCAAATACACCTACCCTGATTTCGGATTTCCATAGACACTTAGTCATACTACCAATGGAATTCCGATGGGGTTTATCCAGAGCGAAGCTGTTTCCCATACCATCGGTAAAACACAACCTCCTATTACACTTGCATGAGTATCCTATACCCAAATATATGAGAACTATGCCGTTGTGCCCTCACAACGCGTACACGTGTAATACTAGTCTTTTACGCATTCATCGATGTCCAATCTCGATAATGCTCTGACTAGGGATATTTAATGATTTATCCTTCGTGGATTGATACTGTCTTATATCATTCTCAATCCTGGAACAAATCATAGGGACCTCCTATCATTTATACATCTAGGTGATCTAATCACAAATGATAAGAGTGCAATCTCCTTTGTCACGTAGTTAATTTGTACAACAACACCATGATCTGTACAAATAGTGACGCTATGGGTCATAATTGTCCAACATACAGGCTCGCCGAAAAATAATGGGAGGCTAGTATTAAATTTGCAATTTCATTTAAATACTTGCCAATACGCGCTCTTTTATTTTATTTATCATTGTTATAAATATATTAGTTGAACTAATATTGAATATTGCCTTCTTTGAACAGTTAGACTGTACAAGACACTACTTCATTTGTAGTTGGTTATATAGTTGGACTATAGTAACCATTGCATTTTAAGTATTCTCGAAATCGTTGATTGGATAGTTGGACTATTGCAATCTAGATGGCTGGAAAGATTAGCGTTAAGGACATCATCATGGGCGATAATGTCTTTAACAGCTCCAATTTTCTAGATTAGGAGATGAATCTCAGGATAGTCCTGGGAGCCGAGAAGTTACTCTATGTCATAGAGAACCCTCTCGGGCCTGAGCCCGGATTTGAGCAAATAATAGAGCATGAGCTTTGGAAGACTCATCGTGATGATAACTTTAGTGCTCAATTCGCCATGCTTGCCGCAAAGCATCCTCAGTTTCGTCGTCAGAACAAAGGATTGGATCTTTATAGTATGATGTTGAAATTGAAGGATCTTCACAGATCTAACCTTAGATCTCAGAAGTATGAATTGCAAAAGAAGCTCTTTCGCTCGCGTATGTCAGAGGGTACATCTGTCGAGCACTATGTGTCGCAGATGATTGCTGACATCGAACAGCTAGGTCATCTGGGCATAGCCTTCAAGGCTGAGACTTCCATAGATTTGATCTTACAGTCTCTGCCTGACTACTGCGGCGGGTTTGTCATGAACTATAACATGATGAACCAAGAAAATACTCTTGGAAAGTTGATGGCGATGCTGAAAGAAGCAGAGCCAGAGCTTCTGAAGGGCAAGAAGCGCGAGGAACACCTTACTTCGACATTCCAGAAGGCCAAGGCTTGGCCGAAGGCTTCTGGGGGTGTGAAGAAAAGGAAGAAAAAAGGCAGGGCCAAATCATCAAAGTCTTATGGGAAGACTAAGGACATATCCCAAGACGTCTGCCTACATTGTGGAAAATGGGGTCACTAGAAACGTGACTACCGTGAGTACAAGGCGGAGTTGAAGGAAATGAAGACGGGTAAGGCTCCGGCTTCAGGTATGTTTGTTATAAACATGTCCACTACTGGTTTTAAAAATTGGATTTTTGATTCCGGATTTGGTACTCACATATGTACTGGTGTGCAGGATCTGCTGATTAGCAAGATACTGGCTTCAGGCGAGATCGACCTACGGGTCGGAAACAGGACGAGAGTCGCTGTTTTGGCCGTTATGACCTATGTTTTGTATCTGCCATTGGGGCATGCAATTACATTAGGTGACTGTTATTTCCTACCTAGTTTGACTAGGAACATCATCTCTGTATTTTGTTTAACCCGTTGCGGGTATACCTTTGTATTCAGGAACACTGGGTGTTTTGTATATAAAGATGACATTTTGATATGTACAGCAGATGTTAATAATAGTCCTTATATTTTTAATATAAATGAATCTCAAACATATAACATGATAAACAAAAGGCTCAAATTGAGTAAAACAGATGAAACTTATCTGTGGCATTGTTGTCTGGGACACATTAACAATACTCGTATATCCACACTTTCGAAGAGTGGATACTTGGACGGATTTGATCCTAATCATATGACGTCTGTAAATCTTGTTTATTAGGCAAAGTGCCTAAAATGCCTTTTAGCGGTAAAGATGTATAGGCCACCGAGCTGTTAGCCCTCGTTCATGGTGACATATGTGGGCCCATGTCTAGCCAGGCTAAAGGTGGATATGAATACTTCGTAACCTTACGGATGTTGCATCACGATATGGTTATGTGTATCTTGTGAAACATAAGTCGGAAACTTTTGAGAAATTCAAAGAGTTTCGACACGAAGTAGAAAAACAGACTGGCAAAAGTATTAAAACATTATGGTCGGACCGTGGTGGAGAATATTTGAGCAATGTGTTTCTTGATTACTTAAAACAATATGGTATTCTTTCATAGTGGACTCCTCCCGGAACACCTCAATTGAACGGTGTGTCCGAACGGAGAAACCGAACTTTGTTGGACATGGTGAGGTCAATGATGAGTCGCACTGAGATACCAATTTCATTCTGGGGATATGCATTTAACAATGCAATACTTATTTTGAATAAGGTTCCATCAAAGTCTGTTGGACAGACTCCATATGAAATATGGACAGGAAAGAAACCGGGTTTCTCATTCCTGAAGGTTTGGGGATGCTGGGCATACGTTAAACGTTTGGATGGTACCAAACTAGAACCCAAATCGGATAAGTGCCTATTTATAGGTTATCATAGGGAAACCAAAGGATATTACTTCTACAACCCACAAGAGAACAAGGTATTTGTTGCTCTTCATGCAGTTTTCCTCGAAAAGGAAGACACAAATGTAGTGATAAGTGGGAGGAAAGTAGAACTCGATGAAAATCAGAGTGATACTGTTCCTGGCACCGACCCCATCACGGAACACGAACAGTTCATCAGAGATGAGACTATTCCATAATCTTCTAATACACAAGAACCGCGTAGGTCGGAGAGAGTCAGAAAACAACCTAAGAGGTATGGGTTTCTGATCTCACCTCATATAGATATCAATTTTATTGAGGAAGAAGAATCGGCTACGTATGAGGAAGTGATACAAGGTATCAACTCCACTTTATGGCAAGATGCCATGAAGTCCGAAATGGATTCCTTGTATACAACTAAGTTTGGACACTGGTTGATGTACTAAAAGGAATTGTGCCTATTGGTAGCAAATGAGTCTTCATGGTGAAGACATACATGGATGACAAAAAATAAATGTACAAAGCTAGACTTGTAGCGAAAGGGTATCGTCATCAACATGATGTTGATTACGACGAAACCTTTTTACCCGTTGACATGATTAAATCCATTCAGATAATGCTTGCTATTGCTGCATATTTCGATTATGAAATATGGCAGATGGACGTCAAAACCACTTTCCTTAACGAAAACCTTTTGGAGGATGTTTATATACAACAGCCTGACGGTTTTGTCGTGCCAAAACTTGCAAACATGGTTTGCAAGTTAAATCGATCCATTTATGGATTGAATCAATCATTGCGTTCTTGGAACCAACGTTTTGATGAGATCATAATGGTATATGGTTTCATTCAAAACGATGATGATTCTTGTGTATATAAGAAAATTAGTGGGAGCGCACTGACATTGATTGTCCTATACGTTGATGATGTATTGCTTCTTAGCAATGACATTCCTATTCTAAAATCTCTGAAAGCTTGGCTTTTATTAAAATTTTCCATGAAATTCTTGGGAGAGGCATCCTTTATTCTAGGAATAAGGATCTACTGGGATAGATCTAAAATTTGTTGGCACTTTCCAAGAACTCGTACATTGACAGTGTTGAAGAGATTCAACATGGATCAGTCCTAGAAGGGGCTACTTCTGGTGTCACATGACGTCTCTCTATCTAAGGACATGTGTCCTAAAACTCAAGATGAGAGAGATTCAATGAATCGGATCCCGTTCTCTTAAGCATTCAGATTGATCATGCATGCCATGATATGTACGCGACTTGGTGTCTCATATGTTTTGAGCATCTGCAGTCACAATCAGGCCGATCCAGGTGATGGTCACTGGATTGATGTTAAGAACATCCTTAAGTATCTTAGACGAACTAAGGATGCTTTCTTAGTATATAGAGAAGGAGAACTTGAGGTGACTGGGTTCACCAATGCGAGTTTCCAAAGTGATAAAGACGACTATAAGTCACAATCAGGGTACATATTTTGTTTGAACAACGAAACAGTGAGCTGGAAATCTTCATAGCAAGATACTGTTGCTGATTCAACAACAAAAGCGGAATACATTGCTGCTGCTGAGCAGCAAAAGAAGTATTTTGGATCTATAAAATTCCTAATTGGATTAGGAGTAGTTTTTTTTGCAGCTGAGCTGGGCTACAACACATGCTAAAGAATTACGGTTTCATCAATGATCCAAGTATGTACTTTGACGATTTCATCTGATTCGTGAGAGCACACATCGTGGCAATGTGAAGATCGAAAAGATCGTTTCAGATGATAACCTAGCAGACCCACTGAAAAAAGCTATATCTCAGCAAAAGTTTGAGCGACCCGTACATAGTTCAAGTGTTGGACACTTGAGTGATTGGCTATAGGCCAAGTGGGAGATTGTTGGACAATTATGACCTATAGCATCATTATTTGTAAAAGACATGGTGTTTTTGTACAAATTCACTATGTGACAAAAGAGATTGCTATTTTATCATTTTGTAATTGGATTACTTGGATATATAAATGATAAAAGTCCATATGATTAGTACCGGATGAATAAGATATGAGACAATATTGATCCATGAAAGGTTTAATCATTAAATATCCCTAGTCGTAGTATTATCGAGACTGGACAACGATAATGCGGAATAAGCTAGTATTACACTTGTGCGCATTATGGAAGCTTAATGGCATAGTTCTCATATATTTAAGAATTGGATACTTATAAAAGTGTGATAATTCTGTTAGCCGTTGGACCGGGAACAGCTTCGCTCTGGATAAACCCCTCAGAATCCTATTGGTAGTATGACTATCTGTCTATGTGAATCTGAATCAGGGTAGGTGTATGTGGTCTTAACCTCAGACTTGCATCGCTAATACTTGCAACAATCAATATACTTTGGTTTTGGTCATCCAGAGCTTTAACAGGTTCTGTGTACGCCACTTCTGGGTATACTGAGAATCGTAGTGTATTGGATGTGATGTCAAGATGGGAGTATCACTTCAGTCATATGAAGATGATGATCACGCAGAGATACAGAACTAGTATTCTTAAATGCTGCAGCTATCGGGATAATATGACTAGGTCATGATTATCCGATTACAGAGACTAGTTGCTAGTGATATGATATATGCTTCGTACGGGGCAGACTCAACTCAACCCTAGGCCTAGCATGTGACATCCGATACTGGATCGTATTACGCAATACATTGTATACTACGCCTGATAAAGATTATATATTCCTCTTTTAACATTTCTGGAGAATTGGGTAGGCACAGTGTTTTACTAGAAGCCAACCATGTCTTGTAAATCGGTAAGAACGTGGTACCGGGTACGCACGTGTTCGGATACTCCGATGACCGTATTTACTGCCAACATATCCATGGATCTCTTGGGCCACTTCCCAAAGATTCACCGATGATATTTGACTCGAACAGAATTAATCTGGGATTAATTATGAGAGAGAAAATTAATCTAGGATTAATTACGGCAAAAATTAATCTGGGATTAATTCGACTAGAAGAGAGAACGCGATTAATTTGGAATTAATCGGCAAAGTAAATTTAATAGTTAAATTGGATTTTAGTATTTAATTTATTTAAGTGGGCTAAAATTATATATCGGATATATTAATTGAAATTGGATTTCAATACGGAATTAAAATTAGATTTTAATTCAAGCGAACGAATTAATTTGGAATTAATTCGCAAGCGACTTTCGTAATAATTTTGCTAGGCATTATTATTTAATTAAATTGGATTTAATTACGTCGCGATGGAAAATTCGTTTAGTTGATTTAACGAACCGGGCCCAAAGTGTGTTGTGTAAGCCAACTTGAATTTTGAATCAAAGTGGTGGGACCCACAACTTACATCAAATGTTTGACATGTGATGGAAGTGGTTGGCAAGCATTTAAAAGGCATCTTTTTTATGTCAACTCAATTACACAACACAACTTAACACTTAAGTAAACTTTGGAAGTCAACTTTATTATTAGTTTTTGGAAAACAAAAATAAACTATTCACTCTCTTCCTATCTTATCTCTTGGCCGAAACTAGTTCTTCTTGGAGGAGAAATTTTTGTTTCAATTTTGTTCAAGCTAGCACTTAAAGGAGTCAAAGAAATGTGATAGGGAAACTCACCCTTGAGTTTGGAATTCATTTTCAAAGCTTGGAGCTTCCAACATCCAACAAAAGTTTCGAACTTCTTTACCGATCAATGTATGTCTTCCGCAACTTATTTTGATTTTATTCACACTAGAATCATGTTTAGGATCATTGGAAAGTCTTATAGACACTTAAATTATGGTCATTAATATTAATTTTAAGTCAGGGCAAATTAGTCTTTTCCTCATAAAGAAATATCCCATACCTTAATTTCTAGAGAAATCCCGTAGGTTACTATTTACCCTTATAAAACTTACATTTCGTCCTATTTCTAATCCAAATTTGGGAAAATTGTCAACATGAAAGTTGTAGGTCTTGGTCTAAGCTTTTTAACGCCACTAAGATCACTGAAATCAAACTTCGGGAGCAAAATTTAGAGCCAAAATACTAGAATTTGACGGTGACTCAGTTAAGATGAAAAGAAAGTGTTAGAACTGAAAACCTGCCCCCACTCTCTGGACGAGGTTTATAAGATTTATATCCCACTAACACATGATTAAATGCATATCATCCAGTTCCAAAACCTAAACATTAATTTGGAAACAATTCGGAACTGTTACGAAAAACGAATCGGGATATTACATTCTCAAATACTCTAATTGCGATACGTTAAAACTGATATTCTTCGACATATAAAAAGTTAGGTCCATAGGAGTTCTAGCCACATTTATATCTCATTTATTATATTTCTCAAGTATTTTCGCAACGTAATGAGCTTGAGATAATAAGTATTCCTCTGATGTATTTGTAGGAATGTGTGTGACTTTTCCATAATTCATAAAGTGTCTTATCCAATCTTTTATGAGGTAGCTTGTCCTGAACGTAGTTGGTAGAAAATAAGGCTTCCCCCACAATTTTTAGGGTAAACCAGAACAAGTCAACATGGAATTCATCAATTCCTTCAACATTCGATTTTTGTGTTCCGCAATCCCATTTTTTTAGGCGAATAAGAAGTATTAGTTTCGTGAATAATTCTATGGTTGGAACAATATTCATTGAATGGCGATATGTATTCGCTTCCTCTATCACTTCTAATTCTTTTGATTTTTTTACCTAGTTGATTTTCAACTTCATTCTTACAGTGAAAAAAGCTCTCAATAGTTTCATCTTTGCTTCTCATCAAATACACATAACAGAGTTTTGTGCTATCATCGATAAAAATGACAAAGTACTTTTTACAGCCTCTTGTTTTCACAATATTCATATCACACATCAGTGTGAATGAGTTTTAATGGTTTAGAACTTCGTTCTATGGAATGAAATGATGTTATATTTAATTTTACTTTGACACACACTTCATATTTATGTTGATTATCAATTATAAATTTAGGTATAAGGTCCATGTTAACTAATCTACATATTATATCATAATTAACATATCTTAACCTACCATGCCATACATTTTGTTACTCAATAATATAAGTAGAAGATGTAGCTTTAAAGAAAGAATATTCCAAGAATATTCTATAATAAATATTATTAAATTAATTAAATTTTAATTATTTATTTGACATGTGTCAAAATATAATTGGACGTAATGTGTATCTAATCAAATTATGTATCATATACAAATACACATTAGATATGAAAATACCACAGCATGTGTAATGTTATGGATAATCCATATTATTTGTAATTAATTGCCCTAGTGCTCTACGAGTATACTTTATTAGTTGGAGTATACTTTATTAGTTGAACTCTTTAGGTTTAGGTATATCTGTCATGGAACACATTTCGTGTAACACCCTACCAGAGGCATGATGCTACCCCAGATGAGACATGATTAACCCATCTTCATAAGCCTCCAAATTTATAGAGAATCGAGTCCGGGCGTCTGTCTAGCCAGGCCGGGCTTTATCTGGCCCGGCTTTTAATAATAAAAAAATATTATTTTTAATTTATTATATATATATAAAATTTATTATATTAATATGTTAGGGTGGGCCCGTCCCAGGCTTTTTTACCCCCGGGTAGGCCGGGCCGGGCTTGGACTTTTTTGCCACCCTTAATGAAGTATCTTAAAACTGGACAACCTGGATCACAGTCCAGCATCAAAACGGAACCTAAGAAAAACATCAAACATACAAAAGGACCTCAGGTCTACACAAAACACATAAAACTCAAAATTAAACACTTAAGAGCTCCGTGCCCACAACATCAATCAGCACACAAGGGCTCCGTGCCCACAACTTCATATACAAATCAAAAATTTTACTTAATAAATACATAATATCGTCATCAGCACGATGAATAATCTTAATAACCATAAATCATAAACCTCTAAGACTTCTCCTATGACACTTGCGAGGGTGATTGCAACTTGGGCGATCCGTGTCTTGAGCATAACTCCCAAAGCTGAAATGGTTGACCTGTCTGGAAGCCAACCTGTAAAACTAGCAAACTAGTTTGGTGTGAGTTTTAGGACTTAGTAAGTAACCACGCTCATACTAAAAATAAAACATACAAGTTAAGCATATCAACGATTTATCAGAATTACTAAATTATTATAAGTTCAGATTTATCAACCTTTTATTACCATTTATACTCTACCATGTCAAATTCTCATATCTACATATTCACATATATACTAATCTATTAGCCAAATATTCAAATCACACAAGGCATCAATACGAATATCACAGAATATGTCATTTTATATCGAAATCATTTCAATCATAAGAAACATGAAGTCATATACTTAAACTTTATTGCGAATATACATCTTTGAAAAATCCTCAAATCGACAAGTCAAACAACCTTCCTTTATTTCAAAACAAACTTTCCTACATTTCGATTATCATTCGATAGCTTAACATTCATGGCTGATATACTTTCACACATATCCATTAAGAAATCATATCGCATTTCTCTTATATTCATGCAAATCCAATTCCAGGATTCATTCTTGGAGACATATCTAACACCAAAAGCTTATAACCACATTTATTTCTCTTTTACAATATACGTACATACAATAACAAATTTAACATATATATTTATAACATCTTCTATTCACATCGGTTTTCAAGTCAGTCATTCATTCCACGTAAACATATATAGTCCACACATACCATGAAATCTATCATACACATACATATAATCAGATATACATGCAATCATCATGTAACTGACAACGAAGCATACACAACATTCAAGGCATCCAGAAACACACAACCAAGACAACATATACATATGATCTAACTTACGCATCAATTCTCATACGGGACTCATTACTTATTTTAGAATAGGTATGAGATGAATGTCATCCAAACAGATTTCCTAACCAGCTCGGCTACTACACCACGAAACCATCAACCAATTAAACATACACACATGCACACACATCAAGTAACACAAACTCATTATATGATTCTTCATACACATGCACGTACATGACAAACAATCGAAACATCATTCAAATACTCATATGCATACATATATTTCAAATATATGAATATACACCATACTACGAATTCAAATGTCATATCTTTCACAGTCCTCATATCTTTTCATTTATCGATCAAACATATTTATTTTCAGAATTTCTATCTAGAAACATTTGATACAATATTTTTACCAAATAAATATATCCATTCGGAGAGAACTTAGTTTACACTCATTCTTTATCTCATTTAATCAATCCAACCTCTATACAGATAAATCATATGTATGAGTCAATAACAAACGTACACATTCATATGTTAATGCAAACTCAGAAGTCATATCTTATTTCATCTATCGATCTTATATACTTAAATTGTCCATAGTTTATCATCACATACATATTCAAATACTGTACTAATGCTTATTCATATACTTGTTTATTTATATATACACATATACATACTATTTCATGTCCATACACTTACATACATCAATAGACTTCAATGTCAATAAAAATTTTACTTCATATCATATCATTAACAAAAAATCCATACTTGTGGTGATCGATTAACTTAGCTATACGTGATCTCGAACTTTGTTCTCAAGAGTATCTCCTAATTATCCTCGTCTTATCCTAAACACCTCAATCATCTCTATATACATATATTTAAACACAAATCAAGTACTCATCGCATGAGTTACTTACCTGGCTTCACGAGCACTCCAGGTCCTAGTCAAATCTGTCAAAATATATGGCAAAACGCTGTCAGAATCGCGACTTATAGAATTCTCGACTTAACTAAGATAAAATTTTGGATCTTCCCGGGACAACCAAATCAAGTCTGATTCCAATTTTTTCAGTTCCAATAATCTTAAAACACCATTGCAAACTAATTTGAGCCACTAGTGAACTTAAATCCTTGATTTATGTGTTTTTAGAAGATATTCCGAAACAATTTCCGCAAACACTATGGAAGGGTCCTGAAACCTCCGAACCTTCCCAGATTTATCTAAACATTACCGTATCATCATATGTATCTCATATCTATCATTACAATCAAACACACATCAATACACGGAAACCCACTTTTATCGGAAACTTACATAATCTATCGGATCAATCCAATTCGTTATATTTTCACCTGGATTCTATCAAATACACATATTCAATATACTTATATTTAAACAATTCAATTTATATCAATACGCTACTCTATGAAGCTACTGGATACATCCGAATATTTAACGATAAATTTGAAATTTGCAAGTTTTTACCGGGAGGTCTTACCGAGATTTCGAGGGCATAGACCGACTCCAAACGATCACATGAACATGCTGGAATCAATAGAATTCCAATCGGAGATACTTTTCACTCGTGTTTCACTATTCACCAAATATTTCTCACTCGTTTCGCGTGTAACCGTGCACGAAAAGGAAAATCGGCCACCGCCAACTTGTAGTACTCTTTGGGGAGCTTCGATTTGGTGGGTGGCTCGGGTCGTGAAATGAAATGATGATCCGGGATCGGAATACCCATTCACACTCATTTCCCCATCTATTTGTCACCGCTGTCGACATTTTCGGCATCGCCGCCGGCCACCGTTGGACGTAGGTGTTGGGTTTTCTAGGTCAAACCAAGATCAAATTAAGCATATAAACGTGTGAATACATCAAAGTAAAGTTGCGGAAATATTCACTTTGGTCGGCTTTTGCGATGCGAAGACAACAAAAAATTTCTACTCCAAGCTTTTCCTCTTTGTGTGTGATTCGACCAAGCCCCTTTGCTTTGATCTCCAAGCTCCAAGCTTTGTGAATGATTCCATGCTCAAGGGTTGGTTTCCCTATCACCTTTGAATGACTCATTGTGTGCTAGCACTCTTGAAATATTTGCTACAAATCTTCCATTAGTTTCTTTTAACTCTCGGCCAATGAGAGAAAAATGGCTTCCAAGCCGTGAGATGAGGGAGAGAAAAATGGTTCAAAACCGTGTGAGGGAGAGAGGAAGGAAGTGAATGTTGACTTGTTATTTGATTTCCAAAATCTAAATTAATGATATACCAAAATTTGGTAATAAGTCATTCATTCCATCAACTTGTGTGTTTTACAAGTTTCCAACAATCCAACCACTTCCATCAACCAAAAAAAGATGAGATAGACTAGGTGATGTGACTTATGGGCTCCACTTGATTCAAAATCCGAGTGGGCCCGCAACTCATCCCGGGCTCGGGTTCGCTAATTCCGAATTAACAAATTTTCCGTTGCGACGTAATTAAATAATTATGCCTAGCAAAATTACTATTCTCGTCGCTAGCGAATTAATTCTAAATTAATTCGTTCGCCCGAATTAAAATCAAATTTTAATTCCGCGTCGAAATCTAATTTCGTATAATATATCAAATATATTATTTTTATCGATTAATTCCAAATTAATCATTTTCTTTTTAAATAGTATTTTATCCCAGATAAAATATCTCCGCAATTAATCCTAGATTAATTTTCTCTCTTATAATTAATCGCAGATTAATTATATGCGAGTCATACGTCATCGGTGAATCTTCGGGAAGTGACCCATGAGATCCCTGGATATGTTGGCAGTAAATCCGGTCGTCGGACTATCCGAACACGTACGTACCTAGTACTACGTTTTTACCTATTTACAAGACATGGTTGGCTTCTAGCAAAGCACCGTGCCTACCCAATTCTCCAGAAATATTCTTAAAGGAATATGTAATCTGTATCAGGCGTAGTATACGTAGTATTGCGTATTGCGATCCAATATCGGATGTCACATGTAAGGCCTGGGGCTGGAATTGTGTCTGCCTCGTATGAAGCACATATCAGATATCTAGTAACTAGTCTTTTTAATCGGATAAACATGACCTAGTCATATTATCCCGATAGCTGCAGCATATAAGAGTACTAGTTCCGTATCCTACGTGACCATCATCTCCATATGACTGGAGTGATACTTCCATCTTGACATCACACCCAATACACTACGATTCTCAATATACCCAGAAGAGGCGTAAACAGAACCTGTTAAAGCCCTGGACGACCAAAACCAAAGTATATTGATTATCGCAAGTATTAGCGATGCAAGTCTCAGGTTAAGACCAAATACACCTACCCTGATTCGGACTTCCACAGACACATAGTCATACTACCGATGGAATTCCGAGGGGTCTATCCAGAGCGAATCTGTTTCCGTACCATCGGTAAACACAACCTCCTATCACACTTGCATAAGTATCCAATACTTAAATATATGAGAACTATGCCGTTATGCTCCCACAACGCGCACAAGTGCGATACTAGTCTATTCCGCATTATCGATGTCCAATCTCGAAAATACTACGACTAGGGATATTTTAATGATTAAACCTTAGTGGATTAATACTGTCTCATATCTTATTAATCCGTAACTAATCATATGGACTTTTATCATTTATATATCCCGGTAATCCAATTACAAATGATAAAAGGCAATTTCCTTTGTCATATAGTTAATTTGTACAACAACACCATGTTCTGTACAAATAGTGATGCTATGGGTCATAATTGTCCAACAGTAGGGTGACTGGACGCTTCCTTCAGTGTCGTCGCGGCCGCCGATGCGATTAGGGCGTCGCTATTTCAGTTTGGGAGACGAAGGGTCTTTTTGAGGAGATTGTGGAATTATGATATTTTTCTTAATTCTGGAAATTATGGGGTATTTATAAAAAAGTTTTTGAAAATTACATTCTGACCTCGTAAAATTACAGTTAGGTCCCTACCATGAAGCTTTCTTAGAAATTTATATTTTTGAAGCCCTTATGATGCACATTTCGAAAAGTATTAACACAAAAGTTGTTTGCTCGAAAAAACGAGTCCAATGGTTCAAAATTCAGCTCAATCGGAGTTCGTTTGCTAGTTTTATAGTCGAAATAAGAAAATTTTGATATAAACAGATGTCGCGTAATCGGTTCTCGAAACCACGCGTTTTTCAACGCGATAAAGCTTCATTTTAAAACATTCCGATCTATTTTCCAACACATAAACTTTTATTTTCAAATAGCATCTTGTTCCAAATCCTTGACTTAAATACGAAAATCTTACATAACGGTTATGAAAACTCGGGATATTACATTTTGTGTCTATAATTTATCCACTCACAAATTATGACGACCATAAATAATCACGGTGAACCATACAAGTCAAGATATACCGTATAGCCTGTCGTCATATGCTATTTGAATTTTAGCGGAGATATAAATGAAAACATCAAATCTCCGTGGTGTACAATTCATATATGTGTGTGTGTGTTGCGACATATTCGTGATCTCAAAATCAATATTCGTAACTCATTTTCAGAATGTAAGGATCATGAAGTGGATGCTTAAATCCCGCACAACGGGTTCTCTCTGGATACATCACTGAATATCATTAGCATTGGTCTACACCCAATAAACTGGTGGAGATCTGGTCTAGATTGACCGGTGACGTGACTATTGTCAAAGTGTGGAGGATCATTCATACATCAACAGTGGTATCTCAAGTCAAATGACTAAATATGCAACTCGACTCGGGAAGATTCATATTGATGTTGATGTGTCATCTATTAGGAATTTATCCACTGAGTCATTCAGTGCTCATCAAATAAATACCTATATGTCTATACAAATCTCTTCGGACTCATAATTCATTGGGATAAACCATCAGACCAAGCCTTGATATACATGGATTTGTCTCAACGGATTTTACTAACAGACTCGTGCTAGAAAATCTCGACCAAGAACTGTATTTGAGAATATATCACAAGTAGTGACACTTCCCAATGTCAATTACAAACCCCGTTGTAACTGTGTCACTACTGTATATTTTCGGGCCCTTATCACTAAGCATCAATTAGTTTCAATCTAATTTAAATTAGATTGAATATGTATATAAAAGATATGAGGTGGTACCATTAAATGGATAATATTATAGAAAAATAATAGATCGTATTCATAAACTTATCATAAATACGATATTTATGGACACTCAGAATACCAATCCCAACATTAATTTCATCAAAAATCATGGGATTTCGCTCATTTCCCCCTTACAATTATCAACCAATTCTTCCTCTTCATGATTCTCTCTCAGAATCTTCTCAATTGAATAATTGCAATTCTTTATAAAGAAAATTTTAACCAAGTTCGTTTTTTCCACCCAAAATTAGAGAAATTATATCATTTTACATCTTATCATAAACATTGTTAAATAAATGATGATGTGACAAGATATATTTAGCATTAAACAGAGCTAGACGTTACCATTTCAAAACACTGCCATTTACGGCTAATTATAAAACAAGTATCATTTATCCACGCGAAGAAAAGCTTAAATTCAATTTTCCATCCAAAATTATAAACAATATATCATTTTATATATTGATGATATAACCACCAATTTTCGCCCCTCTCTTTAGACCATCCCGTTTAAAACCGTCATAACCATTTACTTATAAAATTTTGAATCTCGATTGAGATTTGAAATCTCATATATTTCGATAGGAATTTAAGATGATTTTTTTATCCCGATTAAGAAATCAATAGGAATTCAGGATAATTTTTTTATCATGTTTACATTGTTGTACATATAGTGTCATTAAACTAGAAATCAACATGCAACAAACAAATCAAACTAGAAAAATAGATCTAATATGTATAAACCCTAGAAAACCTTAAAACTTGAGAATAAGTAAAACCTGATGAAAACTTAGATCCGAGTCGAGATAAATTTTTGTCCTTAAGAACTTATCAGCCCCGTCTCGGTGCTCTATGGATTTGTGGCTAATGTTCTCCCAGGATAACCTGGGTTCCTCTTGTTCAAGGGGCACACCTTAACAACATCTTGAACTTGGAATATGGTGGAATAATCTCAGACTCAAGAAAGCAATTAAGACTCTCACTTGTAGGATGAAATTCGGTTTTCATTTTTATGTCTTTAAAGGAACATAATGGCTTCCTTTTATAAGCATGGAATGGTGCCTCAAGGACACCCTTTGGGTTAGAGTGCAACCTTCCAAAGGGTTGCACCCCTCATATGCATCCCTTGAGCATGGGACCATGTTACATACAAATGGAGGATATGTCCCTATAGGGTACCATCCAAAGGACATGTCCCTCCTCTATCCAACACAAAATATTTGAATATTTGAAGAATTTATAACAATCCCCCACAATATTTCAAATATTCATGAAAACACTTGAGAGAGTTTTCGTGAACTAAAGCTGCATCGAAATAGGTAGCTTTCGCCTTGAACCTTTCCTAGTGAATGACAATCGGATTTACTTGGCAAACAAGTGACCCATAGTCTTGAACTGTTCTGCCGTTGGTGTAAACTAAGACAACTGCCAACACACAGCTTTACTTCGACCATTTTCCGTTCTACGGTTGTGTTCATTTCGGCCCTGAACAACGGTCCAGGATTCATCAAGTACTTTAGGGTAACCCGCGTTTTAAAATTTCCCATGGAAGCGGCCTCACTTATTACTTGAAATAAATGATCTACTATGAAGAGGTAATCTGTCTTTACCCACATTAGGACTCATCTCCTAATATAGTGATCATTAAAAGCCTTAGCTTATCCTAACAAATGACAGACAACACTCAACGTTATTATCGAAATGGGAAAGAGTACAAAACTCTTCAGTGCTTGTTTTGAATTGCACAAAGTTTTTATTGTCCCTTTTGAACCTAGATCTTGGGATCTCCAGTCAGCTAGGTTCAGTTTCCACAGTGACAATTCTTAGATTATAGGCTTCAAGCCCATTCCCCTTTATGACTTCTCAACTTGCTCTCGAGGTAAACTTTTAGTTAGTGGATCCGCTAGGTTTCCTTCGACTCAACATAATCGATCGATATTATGCCATTTGAGAGCAGTTGACCTATGGTATTATGTCTCCGATGTATATGTCGAGACTTACCATTATACATTGTATTTTGGGCTCTCCCAATGGCGGATTGGCTGTCACAATGTATGCTCATCGCTGGCACCGGTTTGGGCCAACTAGGAATATCCTCCAGGAAGTTTCAAAGCCATTCCGCTTCTTCCGTTATTTTGTCTAATGCTATAAACTCTGATTCCATAGTAGACCAGGCAAAACATATTTGCCTCGAGGATTTCCATGACACGGCTGCATTACCAAGTGTGAAAACAAATCCACTCGTAGATTTGGAATTCACTGTATCAGATATCCAGTCAGCATCGCTGTATCCCTCTAGAACAACAGGATATCTCTCGTAATGTAGCCCATATTTTGAAGTTTCTCATACCTCAAAACACTTACTATGGATTTCCAGTGGTTATGTCCTGGATTGCTAGTATGTCTGCTAAGCCTGTTCACAGCTTGAGCGATATCAGTTCATGTGCAATTCGTGAGATACATCAGACTTCCGATGATCCTTGAATACTCTAATTGCGATACGCTTAAGCCAGTAATCTTTGATAGAGGAAGAGTTAGGTTAGCTACTCCCAAATCTTTCATATCAAATTTGTTGGATAATATTTTCTTGGTAGACTGAATCAACTCATGATTATTACCAATTATCAGTATATCGTCTACATAGAGACATACAATGACATATCCTTTTTGAGTTGATTTGGTGTACATACACTTATCACACTCATCAGTTTTAAACCCACTTGACAACATCTCTTTGTCAATTTTCTCATGTTATTATCTAGGTGCTTGTTTTAATCCGTACAAGGATTTTACAAGTTTGCACACCTTCTGTTCTTATCCAGGAACATTAAACCCTTCTAGTTGTTCCATGTAAATCTCTTCATCCAATTCACCACTCAATAATGACGTCTTTACATCCTTTTGATGTATTTCAAGACCAAATATAACTGCTATAGTTATGAGCATTCTTATCGATGTGATACGAATCACTAGTGAATAGGTGTCAAAGTAAACAAGGCCTTCTTTTTGTCTATAACCTTTTACGACAAGCCTTGCCTTGTACTTATCTATTGATCCATCTGTTTTCATCTTTCCTTTGAATATCCATTTGTAACCCAATGGCTTACAACCTGGAGGAAGATCAACCAACTCCCAAGTATGGTTCTGTAGGATTGAATCAATCTCACTGTTAATAGCCTCTTTCCACAGAGGTGCCTCCGGAGAAGATATTGCTTCTTTATAGCTTTGAGGCTCATTTTCTAACTAATATGTCAGAAAATCAGATTTGACTCTTGGTCAACCTGATCACTGTCATTGACAGTATCAACAGATCTTTTGAGAGACTTTATTCTTTGTCTTTTCTTACAAGGAAATGTCTCTTCAAAAAATATTGCATTCCTTGACTCAATCATCACATTTAGATTGATGTCAGGAATCTCATACTTGTGTACCAAGAATCGATACGCACTACTGTTGCAAGCATATCCTATTCCACCTTCTTAGGTTTAGGAACCATCACATTGGCAATTGGCAAGACACCCCCATATTTTTAGATATTTGTAGGAAGGTACATAACCTTTCCACAACTTATATGTTGTCTTGTCCAATCTCCTGTGAGGAAGCTTGTTTAGGACGTAGTTCGCAGAAAGCAGGGCTTTCCCCCACAAGTTCTGAGGTAAACCAGAACTAGTCAACATGGCATTCATCATTTCCTTCAACGTTCGATTTTTACACTCAACAATCCTGTTTGTTGAGGAGAATAAGGAGTAGGGGTTTCGTGAATAATTCCGTGCACAGAACAATATTCACCGAATGATGAAACATATTCACCACCTCTATCACTTCTGATTCTTTTGATTTCCTTGCCAAGTTGATTTGCAACTTCGTTCTCAGTGTATAAAGCTCTCAATAGCTTCAGCTTTGCTCCTCAGTAAATACACTTAACAGAATCTTGTGCTTCCATCGATAAAAGTGACAAAGTACTTTTTACCGCCTCTTGTTTGCACAATATTCATGTCACACACGTCAGTGTGTACAAGTTCCAAGGGTTCAGAACTTCGTTCTATGATGTTCTATGTATTTTTGCTTCAACACATGCCTTACACTTATGTTGGCTATCAATGCAATTTTAGGTATAAGGTCCATGTTAATTAATGTACGCATTGTATCATAATTAACATGTCCTAACCTCCCATGCCATATATTTTGTGACTCAATAATATAAGCAGAAGTTTCAGCTTTATTAATAGCACAATTGACAGTCATTGAAAAGGCCCTCAGCGAGGTATCCTTTTCCTACATAGACATCATTTTTGGTCAATATAATCTTGTCAGAAATAAATACAAACCTGAGACCGAGTTCTTCTGAATATCTGGAACATGCAAACATTCTTATATGTAAGCTCCGTTCCGGATATCATTTTCAGAACCAATGTGCCTTGTCTAACCATTCTAGAGGTAGACGAGTTTCCCATTGTCAGATGATCGCCGCCATCAACCTTCTGATATGAGGAAAGCATCTTGCTATCTACACAGATATGACGAGTAGCCCCAGTGTCTACCCACCATTCTCTCGGATTCCCAACCGAGTTGGCTTCAGTTACCACTGCTGAGAGGTTCATTTCTGAAATCTCATCAGTTAACTGCTTATCTTCAGCGACATAGGCTTATTTTTCTTGCCTTGTCCTGAGACTTCTTGTTTCTGCAGTCCTTTGTCATATGACCGCTCTTTTCATAGTTGTAGCACTTCTTGGGAAGAATCAGCTCCACTATTTCTCTTCTTGCTACCCTTTACACCCTCAATGATGTTGGCCTTAGACTCCATAATCTTGCAGCTGGCCTTCTCGGACATCATGTTGTCCTGTTCGATTCTCAATCGAACTCCAAGGTCTTCAAGGCTCATCTGCTTCTTTTTGTGTTTCAGATAGCTCCTGAAGTCCTTCCATGATGGATGCAACTTTTCAATTATGGTGGCAACTTGAAACGTCTCACAGAGTTTCATTCCTTCATCCAATATTTCATGAATGATCAACTGCAGTTCACCCAACTGAGACATCATTCTACCCACTACAAATTTCTTTTGTCCGGTATCCTCGGTTTTGTATTTCTTCTCGAGAGATTCCCAGAGAATCTTCGCAAGACCACCCATAAGGTAGTTCTTGCATAGGAAGTCGCCAGACGACCATGTCTCTTCTCGCAGTTCCTTGGCTGCCTCTGATTCACCCTCCACAGGACCCGAAGGATCTTTGAGGTACTTAGCCAACTACAGAGTTGTCAGGTAGAACAACATTTTACTCTGCCACTGTTTGAAGTTTGCTCCACCAAAATTATCCGGATTTTCTCCATGAGAGACCGGTACTATGATGTTTCTGCTTGGAAAAATCTGTTGGTTTCTATTGATGTCCCAAGATCATTTTAAGCCACGAAATTGAATGAATACTATAAAGAAATGTGGCGGAAACACACTTACAATGATCGGTTTGGATGTGATGCTCAACAAAAACTTCTTCCTCCCAAGATGCTCCAAGGTTCGGCTAAGAGAAACTTTGTTGATGAAGATGATGAAGCTCCAAGCTTTAAGGATTCCAAGCTCCAAGATTCGGTTCCCTATCACCTTGTATTGATCCTTTGATTGTGCTAGCAAAAGATGAAAGAAAAAATCCAATTTTTCACTCCAATGGAGCTCACGGTTTCATCAAGAAATTGAGAGAGAGATAGTTCTGTTTTTCTTCTCTTTTTAGCATTTAAAACCGTATGAAGGAATGAAAATACAATTACCAAATATTTGGTATTAACTTTCAAAAAGTCAACAAGCATTTTGGCTCCAAAATTGTAATAAATGGCCACACCTAACTCATCATGAATAGTGACAACATGTCACTCACCAAAAAGTGACTTTGACATCTATCACAAATAAATGACAAGTGATGTGACTCGCGATGTGACTTGTGGGCCCCATTTGATTCAAAATGCGAGTGGCCTCGCAAACACTTCCGGGCTCGGTTTCACTAATTTCGAATTAACGAACTTCAGTCGCGACGTAATTAAATAATTATGCCTAGCGAAATTACTATTCACGTCGCTAACGAATTAATTCTAAATTAACTCGTTTGCCCGAATTAAAATTTAATTTTAATTCCGCGTCGAAATCCAATTTCGTTTAATATATCGAATATATCATTTTGTCGATTAATTCCAAATTAATCTTTCTCTCTCTTCAAATAGTACTTTATCCAAGATAAAGTGTCTCCGCGATTAATTCCAGATTAATCATGCTCGAATCATACGTCATCGGTGAATCTTCGGGAAGTGACCCAAGAGATCCCTGGATATGTTGGCAGTAAATACGATCGTCGGACTATCCGAACACGTGCGTACCTCGTACTACGTTTTTACCGATTTACGAGACAAGGTTGGCTTCTAGCAAAACGCCATGCCTACCCAATTCTCCAGAAATATTGTTAATGAAATATACGATCTATATCAGGCGTAGTATACCGTAGTATTGCGTATTGCGATCCAGTATCGGATGTCACATGCAAGGCCTGAGGCTGGATTAGTGTTTGCCCCGTACGAAGCACATATCGGATATCATGCAACTAGTCTCTTTGAATCGGATAATCATGACCTTGTCATATTATCCCGATGGTTGCAACACAATAGAGAACCAGTTCTGAATCCCTGCGTGATCATCATCTCCATATGTCTGAAGTGATACTTCCGTCTTGACATCACATCCAATACACTATGATTCTCAATAAACCCAGAAGAGGCATACACAGAACCTGTTAAAGCCCTGGACGACCAAAACCAAAGTTTACCGATTGTCGCAAGTACTAGCGATGCAAGTCTCAGGTTAAGACCAAATACACCTACCCTGAAGCGGACTCCCATAGACACATATACATACTACCAATGGGATTCCGCGAGGTCTATCCAGAGCGAAGCTGTTTTCCGTATCATCGGTAAAACACAACCTCCTATCGCACTTGCATAAGTATCCAATACTAAAATATATGAGAACTATGTTGTTATGCTCTCACAATGCGCACAAGTGCAATACTAGTCTATTCCGCATTATCGATGTCCAATCTCGATAATACTACGACTAGGGATATTTAATGATTAAACCTTTATGGATTGATACTGTCTCATATCATCTCAATCTAGAATTAATAATAAGGACTTTTACCATTTATATTTCAAAGTAAATAAATTACAAAACGGTAAAAGGCAATTTCATTACAATATAGTTAATTTTGTAAAAAAAACACAATGTCTTTTACAAACAGTGACGCTATGGGTCATAACTATCCAAAAATCTCCCTCTTGGCCTATATTCAGTCACTCAAGTATCTAATACCTGAACTATGTACATGTCACTCAAACTTTTGCTGAGGAATAGCTTTCGTCAGCGGATCTGCCATGTTTTCATCTGATGCGACCTTCTCGACCTTCACATCGCCACGATGTATGATCTCTCGAATCAGATGGAAACATCGAAGAACATGCTTGGATCTTTGATGAGACCGCGGTTCCTTAGCCTGCGCTATAGCTCCGTTATTGTCACAATACAATGGAACAGGCTCTGCTGCTAACGGAACTACTCCTAATCCAATTTGGAATTTTCGGATCCAAACTGCTTCCTTTACTGCTTCAGCTGCAGCAATGTACTCCGCTTTTATTGTTGAATCGGCAACAGTCTCTTACTTGGATGATTTCCAGCTCACTGCTCCGTTATTCAAACAAAATATGTACCCGGATTGCGACTTACAGTCGTCTTTGTCGGTTTGGAAACTTTCATCGGTATACCCAGTTACCTCAAGTTCTCCATCTCCATAGGTTAAGAAAGCATCCTTAGTTCGTCTAAGATACTTAAGGATATTCTTAACCGCCATCCAGTGATCTTCACCTGGATCGGCCTGATATCGACTACACATGCTCAAAACAGAGGAGACATCAGGTCGCGTACATATCATGGCATACATGATCGATCTGACTGCCGAGGCGAACGGTATCCGACTCATGTTGTCTCTCTCATCTTGAGTCTTAGGACATATGTCCTTATATAGATAGACGCCATGTGACACTGGAAAGAGTCCTCTCTTGGACTGATCCATATTGAATCTCTTCAACACTTTGTCAATGTACGTACTCTGGGAGAGTCCAAGCAGCTTTCTAGATCTATCCCGATAGATCTTAATTCCCAGAATAAAGGCTGATTCTCCCAGATCTTTCATGGAGAATTTCAATGAAAGCCAAACTTTCACCGACGTTAGCATGAGAATGTCATTGCCTATAAGCAATACATCGTCAACATAAAGGATAATAAAAGTCAGTGCTCTCCCACTAACCTTCTTATATACACAAGGATCATCTTCGTTTTGAATGAAATCATATTCTTTTATGATCTTATCAAAACATTGGTTCCATGACCGTGATGCTTGCTTCAGTCCATAAATGGACCGATTTAACTTACAAACCTTGTTTGCAAGTCTGGGCACGATAAAACCGTCAGGCTGTTGCATATAAACATCCTCCGAAAGGTTTTTGTTAAGGAAAGCGGTTTTAACGTCCATCTGACATATCTCATAATTGAAATATGCAGCAATTGCAAGCATTATCCGAATGGATTTAATCATGGCAACGGGTGAGAAAGTTTCGTCGTAATCGACACCATGTCGTTGACGATACCCCTTCACTACAAGCCTAGCTTTGTACGTTTGTACGTTGCCATCCATGTCAATCTTCTTCTTGAAGACCCATTTGCATCCAATAGGCTTTACGCCTTCTGGTGCATCAACCAGTGTCCAAACTTGGTTGGTGTACATGGAATCCATTTTGGACTTCATGGCTTATTGCCATAAAGCGAAATCGATATCTTGTATCGCTTCCTCATACGTAGCCGGTTCGTTATCCTCAATGAGATTAATATCTACATGAGGTGAGATCAGAAACCCATACCTCTCAGGTTGTTTCATGACTCTCTCCGATCTACGCGGTCCTTGTGTAATAGAAGATTGTGGTACAGTCTCATCCCGGATGGTCTGTTCTTATTCCATTGAGGATTCTATACTAGGAACAGTATCACTCCTATTTTCATCGAGTTCTACTTTCCTCCCACTTATCACTGCATTTAGGAATTCATTCTCAAGGAAAACCGCATGTAGAGCAACAAATACTTTGTTCTCTCGTGGGTGATAGAAGTAATATCCTTTGGTTTCCCTAGGATATCCTACGAATAGGCATTTATCCGATTTGGGTTCAAGTTTGGTACCTTCCAAACGTTTGACGTATGCCCAGCATCCCCAAATCTTCAGGAATGAAAAACCCGGTTTCTTTCATGTCCATATCTCTGCGACCTTCGGTTAGATCGGTGAAGATCGTACAACCTCGCCAACATGTTATAGGGATCCAAGTCCCTGTTCTATCGACGGAAATGCCGAGTCATAGCAGCAAGCATAATAGACTGAGCAGTATCATTATCATCGCTGTGAGTCTTCCAAAGCTCCAGCTCAAGTAACTGATCAGGTTTGGGCTTAGGCCCAATAGGTCTTTGTATAGTATATAACAGCCTCTCGGCTCCAAGGAAAATCCTCAGATTCATTTCCCAATCGGCAAAGTTCGTGCCCTTGAAGATATTTTCGCCCATGATAATGTCTCAGACATTTCCCTTTCCTGTCATCTTGATTACGATAGTCTAACTATCTAATCAACGATATATGGGTACAGTCTAACTGTTACAAGAAAAATAACATTATATTAGTCCAACTAATAAAATAATTTAGACGAAATAATATGAAAGCGCGTAAAGTTAAGTATCTGAATGAAATTGTAAATTCAATACTAGCCTCCCACTATTTTTCGGCGAGCCTCTAACCCTCTGTCGAGTACTCGGGAAACCCAGTTTCCTAGTGGGCTAGGATCCCGTTAAATAACACATAACCTTGACTTTGGCCAACAAGCTGTATGATATTTAACTAGGTAGATCTCGAAGATCAATTGGATCTAATCCAATTCCTAGATCCGGTAGGTGGACATCCAAGTCGAAACATATGTACAATACATATGCCAATATATCCAATATATTTGCCTAACCTTTTTCCTCTGAATCAACTAAGCCTTGGCTTTGGCACAACAAGCTTAATGATTCCAGTTAAGCGGGACCCATTGACATGGAAAGCTTCGTAATCAATGTCGATGGACAAGAAGTGATCTTGACTTTGGCCAACAAATCACGACTTGGACAAGACACCGATATGGAACAAAACTCGTATGATTCAAACACATCCGCAATTGACAAAGGTCTTGACTTTGGCCAACAAACCAATGCCAACTTTGGATCTTGAGTAAGAATCACTCAACGGAAGGAAAAATGCTTAATATGTTTTGAGGGTTTTTCGCGTAAATTGGTAACCAATTTATTATCTTTGTTAAGGTCTCGTCATTCACCCATAAGCATGCATCCTAAAAGCATAATAAGGCGCGGAAAGTAAACTAATAACGATATGCGGATGGATATTTAAACAGATTGTTCCTAGAATAAATCATTCCCTTTCCTCTCCCCGGCTAGCACTACTCTACTTCTACCCAATTACATAATACAATAATAGAAACCTCATTAACATTGAGGGGAATTAGGTGAGAAGAGAATACAAAGAATCAATAAGGGAGAAGGCTGGACACGCAGGTCCAATTTATAAATTCCGAATTTACAATAATTTCTAAAATTGCCCTTTCCCTTCTAATATCCATATGATATACGCTATTCATACATCACATCCATGTATTCATTCAAGCATGTTATTCAATCAAACTAATCAAATTAATTATCTTTGAATATTAGTGATCATCCAATGTTCAAACAATGATTTGATTTGCGCGAGTCCAACTCGTTTGAGAATAAGTACTTAAAGTACGAATTCTTGAATTATATCGAACTACTCGTTAAATCTAATTTAATTCATATTCAATACTAATTTAATTTAATTCGAAATTAAAAAACTACACCTTTTAATGCGCTTTAACTACTTAGATTCCAAATCTAATCTAATCGGGTCTCAAAGCCCAACTAACATCCAATGTTCGTTTAATTAAAGTCCGATGGGTTTTCAATTGATTTTATAAGGCATGAGCTTTGGTCAATATGGGTCAAACCCAATTACCAAGCCCAATTGAGGAATCACCCTCATATGCCAAAAAACCAATTTTAGCCCATAAGGCCCAATTAAACTTTTAAAGCCCATTTATTACATTTGGACTTAATGGAATGATTTAGGCCCAATTTGGATCCAATCCAATTGGCCTAAACCAACTTGGCCCAACCAAGCCCATTATGCCCAAATATAACATTTTCAAGCCCAATTCAAAATTAAGCCCAATTAACCAAATTTTAAAAATTCCAAATTTTATAACTTAATTAATTAAAGTGTAATACATCAATTAATTAACTAAATCAATATTTCCAAAATACAATTTAACCAATTAATTATGTATCCTATTTGTTTAACTAATGTCCAACATTCTTGAATCAAAAATCAAGTCCATACATGCTAGGAAGCTCACGGCCAAGGTAGGGATTTTTGTCCGATTCGTTTTTCAATCCGATTGAATTTTAAATCGACTTTCCCAATCGTTTCAAGTCATCCAATGATCATCAAAACAAAAAATACCATGACTTCCAAGGGTAATATGTATTCGGCAATGCCTCATTTTTTTGGGAAAAATTCATCCAATTTATTTTTCACAAAATTGATCATAAACAACTCAAAGTCATCCATCCACAAGCATGCTCAAACAAGTAATTTATTCAAAACATGCTCAAAATCAATTTACCCAAATTTTACCCTAAAATATTTCATGCTTAAAAAAGGCTCATTGATACCATTGTTGGTTTCTATTGATGTCCCAAGATCATTTTAAGCCACGAAATTGAATGAATATTATAAACAAATGTGGCGGAAACACACTTACAATGATCGGTTTGGATGTGATGCTCAACAAAAACTTCTTCCTCCCAAGATGCTCCAAGATTCGGCCAAGAGAAACTTTGTTGATGAAGATGATGAAGCTCCAAGCTTTAAGGATTCCAAGCTCCAAGATTCGGTTCCATATCACCTTGTATTGATCCTTTGATTGTGCTAGCAAAAGATGAAAGAAAAAATCCAATTTTTCACTCCAATGGAGCTCACGGATTCATCAAGAAATGGAGAGAGAGAGAGAGTTCTGTTTTTCTTCTCTTTTTAGCTTCTAAAACCGTATGAAGGAATGAAAATATAATGACCAAATATTTGGTATTAACTTTCAAAAAGTCAACAAGCATTTTGGCTCCAAAATTGTAATAAATGGCCACACCTAACTCCATCATGAATAGTGACAACATGTCACTCACCAAAAAGTGACTTTGACATCTATCACAAATAAATGACAAGTGATGTGACTCGCGATGTGACTTGTGGGCCCCACTTGATTCAAAATACGAGTGGCCCCGCAAACACTTCCGGGCTCGGTTTCGCTAATTTCGAATTAACGAACTTCCGTCGCGACGTAATTAAATAATTATGCCTAGCGAAATTACTATTCACGTCGCTAACGAATTAATTCTAAATTAACTCGTTTGCCCGAATTAAAATCTAATTTCAATTCCGCGTCGAAATCCATTTTCGTTTAATATATCGAATATATCATTTTGTCGATTAATTCCAAATTAATCTTTCTCTCTCTTCAAATAGTACTTTATCCAAGATAAAGTGTCTCCGCGATTAATCCCAGATTAATCATGCTCGAATCATACGTCATCGGTGAATCTTCGGGAAGCGACCCAAGAGATCCCTGGATATTTTGGCAGTAAATACGGTTGTCGGACTATCTGAACACTTGCGTACCTCATACTACGTTTTTACCGATTTACGAGACAAAGTTGGCTTCTAGCAAAGCGCCATGCCTACCCAATTCTCCAGAAATATTGTTAATGGAATATACGATCTATATCAGGCGTAGTATACCGTAGTATTACGTATTGCGATCCAGTATCAGATGTCACGTGCAAGGCCTGGGGCTGGATTAGTGTCTGCCCCGTACGAAGCACATATCGGATATCATGCAACTAGTCTCTTTGAATCGGATAATCATGACCTTGTCATATTATCCCGATGGTTGCAACACAATAGAGAACCAGTTCTGAATCACTGCGTGATCATCATCTCCATATGTCTGAAGTGATACTTCCGTCTTGACATCACATCCAATACACTACGATTCTCAATAAACCCAGAAGAGGCGTACACAGAACCTGTTAAAGCCCTGGACGACCAAAACCAAAGTTTACCGATTGTCGCAAGTACTAGCGATGCAAGTCTCAGGTTAAGACCAAATACACCTACCCTGAAGCGGACTCCCATAGACACATATACATACTACCAATGGGATTCCGCGGGGTCTATCCAGAGCGAAGCTGTTTTCCGTACCATCGGTAAAACACAACCTCCTATCACACTTGCATAAGTATCCAATACTTAAATATATGAGAACTATGCCGTTATGCCATCACAACGCGCACAAGTGCAATACTAGTCTATTTCGCATTATCGATGTCCAATCTCGATAATACTACGACTAGGGATATTTAATGATTAAACATTTATGGATTGATACTGTCTCATATCATCTAAATCCGGAATTAATCATAAGGACTTTTACCATTTATATTTCAAAGTAAATAAATTACAAAACGGTAAAAGGCAATTTCATTACAACATAGTTAATTTTGTACAAAAACACAATTTCTTTTACAAACAGTGACGCTATGGGTCATAACTGTCCAACAAAATCAACATGGGTCAATAGGTCTACAAAAGACAAATTGCACAACGAACAACAAATGATCTTATTCAAAGTGATATACTAAGTTACCACTTGTTGTTCTATTGGACGGTGGTTCCAATAAACATAAGTCCTTAAATTTCAACTAAAGATTCTTTAGAAAAATGAATAAACGAATATTCTCAGAGGACGAGGGGGGTCCGGAGTAACCACTTAAATCCCTGACCACCTAGGCTCTTATCGCCTTTTTGACAGAATATTCTTTAAACACTTTTTAGCGATTCAACCAAGTATGCAACACACAATAAATTTTTCAACTTTATCACTAAGTGTATGCTTGTGATAATTGAACAACCTAATAATAACTTAAATCTATACTACCAAGATTATAGTGATTCAGTATATCATTAACTAAGTTAATATTAATATAAGTCTTTGCAGTTTATAACAATTCCAGGATTATTTCGTTAGTGTCGCGTTCGAATCTACGTTCGAACGAGACTGTCCAGTGCGTGTACGTTCGTGTTGCGTTTGATAACGCGTTCGAACGAAGTGTTCCAGAGAGTTCACGTTCGTGTAGCGTTTGATAACGCGTTCGAACGTAATGTTTCCAGAGAGTTCATGTTCGTATAGCGTTCGAGAATGCGTTCGAACAGAATGATCCCAGAGAGTTTGCGTTCGAGTTGTGTTTAGGACGCGTTTGAACGAACTAAGTCAAAAGGTCTGCGTTCGATTCGCGTTTGAAGACGCGTTCGAACGTTATTAGGCATAAGGCTTGCATTCGAGTTGCGTTTGAAGACGCGTTCGAACGTTCTTACGAATTTTTAGATTTTTACCTTCGCGTGAGTCGGGCGTTCGAACGCCCTACGGGTTTTTCATGCACAGTCCGTATTTTTCCAGAAAATATTCTAACCTAGCATGTGAATTATTATCTAACAACATTAGAAATGATAAGTTCTTAAGATTGTTGTACATATAGTGTCATTAAACTAGAAATCAACATGCAACAAACAAATCAAACTAGAAAAATAGATCTAATATGCATAAACCCTAGAAAACCTTAAAACTTGAGAATAAGTAAAACCTGATGAAAACTTTGATCCGAGTCGAGATAAATCTCTGTCCTTAAGAACTTATCAGCCCCGTCTCGGTGCTCTACGGATTTGTGGCTAATGTTCTCCCAGGATAACCCGGATTCCTCTTGTTCAAGGGGCACACCTTAACAAGATCTTGAACTTGGAATATGGTGGAATACTCTCAGACTCAAGAAAGCAATTAAGACTCTCACTTGTAGGATGAAATTCGGATTTCATTTGTATGTCTTTAAAGGAACATAATGGCTTCTTTTTATAAGCATGGAAGGGTGCCTCAATGACACCATTTGGGTTAGAGTGCAACCCTCCAAAGGGTTGCACCCCTCCTATGCATCCCTTGAGCATAGGACCATGTTACACACAAATGGAGGACATGTCCCTAAGGGGTACCATCCAAAGGACATGTCCCTCCTCCATCCAACACAAAATATTTGAATATTTGAAGAATTTACAACATACATGGCCATGTTGGAATCAAGATTGACAAATCCTGACTAGTCCCGACCGATTGTCATCCCTGCACACCTCACCACTATAGCCCATCTCAAATTCAAATATAAAACTCACTTTCAAAACCGGATGATCCGATATAGAATCTAATACATTGTTAATGGCAAGATATAAAATAATACAATGTATATAACTTTAGGTGGAAAAATGAACTTATTTAAAGTTTTCTCATAATTTCATACATGTGGTAATTAATCACAGGCCAAAATCGTCTTTTCCTGAAGATTCCTTAACAAATTCTATCACTGTTAAAGACTATGTATATAATGATATAACATCTATAACTTTATGTGGAAAAATGATAATATACATTTTTTATATAATCCTGAAGCAAAGGGAGACAAATTTGTGGGAACCACTAGGGTGACATATTAATAAAACCAGATTCTCCTTAATATTCAGATGTTGAAAGCTGCAGAATAAATAAAGTTATATTTATGATCACTAAAACATTTTTTAATACTAACATTTAGACATTTTCTCATTCTGCAATTTTGAGGGTTTTATTGTATTATTGTCTCCAGAAACAGACTTTTCATAATAGAGAAATGCCATGTTGCATATATCATAATAGAGAACCATCTTGAACATCATCATGGATGATTCTATTAGAAAATATGAGGCTCGGCTTAATTATTGATTGACTCTGCTCACTCACATACTGATACTACTGCTGATGAAGATCTTCCCTTTGATATTCTTTCCCTTGCTTTACTTGCCTGTAATAATGTGAAATCTCTTAGAAAACAACCAGAAAACGGTTGTAATTCTTGCAAAGAGTCCACTTCATTGTCATTCAATACCATTTTTGCATGATTTGGATCTTCATTGTTGGTATCATACTTATTGAGAAAGAAATTTTTACACATATAGTCCAATAAGCTTCTCTAAATTTAATTTTAAGGAATTAAAGACGGAGAAACAGACCTGTTTTTCCCAATTTATAAAACTTGTTATGATAGCAAGCAGAAGTGTTTGTGTAAAAGTACCAACTTGTATGCCAATCCATAATCCCATTCCTCTAAATTTTAACCAGAAACCTAAAATGGCAGCAGTTGGAATTCCAAACAAATAAAGGGCCCCAAGATTCACAAAAGCCCCTATATTCTGCCACCCACATCCTCTTGCAACACCTTAAAAGAATAAAAAGGATTTATGAACTTGCAAAAATTTAGAGAACTAATTAGCAATTGAGAAAGTTGAAGATGAAGAATTTAATTTAACCTGAAAAGACTCCTTGTAAGCTATCCATTATGACAGACAAACATACCAGAGGAGCCATGGTTGTGACATAATCCACAACTTGTTTGTCATTGCTGAAAACATAACCAAAAACACTCCGGCTAGCAAAGAGCGCTGCACTTACTATGATTGATTCTGTGACTGACATAACAATGACAGCATAGACAGCTACACGGGCTGTTTGTTGATTGCCAGCGCCTAGTTCATTTGAAATTCTAGTACTATAGAAGGAAGTAATAGTTAATATGCTAAATGAATTGATATAAAGCAATTTGCAATTTAAAAATCATAATTAAGAACAAACCTCACTGCAGCACTAAGTCCATATGGGATCGCATAGAGGGTTTGAATAGTACTGAGACTGCTCAAAGAAGTTGACAAATAATGAGTGGCTACAAAAAGATGATGCAATTCCTATCATTATAAATCACATACCATACAGAGAGGACTGAAGTTTCAAGCTGTGGGTTAGGCAAAATCCCTGATATTAAAATGATAAATTCAAATGACCACCATTGCAGGCTGCAATTATAAACATAGAAACAAGCATCAAAATTCATGATATGTTTACGATATCTTTGAAAAGGGAACATGACATGCCTGAAATTAACATACCAAATCATTACAGCGGAAGGGATAGCAAAGTGGAAGAACTCTCCAATTCCCTGGAACAATTCCATGGAAATTGGGACCCTGGATTTTTCACAAACAGTAGAGAATTTCATGTAAATTGCCAAGAAAATTACATTCAACCAATTAGATATACTCATTGCCAATGCTCCTCCAAGGTTCCCTAGACTGGACTTGTATACCAAAGCCCAACAGATAGGAATGTGCAAACAAAGAGTGGCACAAGTGCCTAAGAACATGGGAATGATCAAACTCTGGGACTGAAAATACCGAACAAGCGGCTGCATTGCTGCATTAGCAAAAAGCGCTGGAACAAGCCAGATTATAAACTTGCCTACTTCATGTGAAATCTGGGGGTCTTGGCCTATTAAAACTAGCAGCTTTCCCATGTAAATCCAGATAAAAGTAAGTGGAAAACATACTAAGGACAATGAGAATATTGCAGTGTAAGTTTGAGTTCCAATTCTTTGATACTGCTGAGCTCCATATGCTTGTCCGCATAAAGTTTCCAGTGCACTTGCCATTCCTAACTGTTAGCATGTAAAAAGATTCGAGGCGAATTAAATTAATTGCATTTTCACAAATAGGGGCATTAGTGTAAAATTAATTGCATGTTTTTTTAACTTGAGGAGTTTGGCATATATCTATTTGAATCCCATGTGCAAGTAGGCATCAAAGGAGAGAATCCACAAACAGAACAAAACAAAACAAAACAGACAAATGCCCTATTGTCATGTGTCAATGATCACAATGATTCAATGAATAGGGACTTACAATGACGCTGAAGCCGGTGACACTGGCGAGAGAAATGGCCATGGCGGTGCTAGAAAGAGCAAGCTGACCAAGGTGACCAACCATCATGACTGAAACAAGCTGAAGAAAGAACTGAGATAAAGTGACAGCCACCATTGGTGCTGCTATGTAACCCTGCTTTCTCACTTCTCCACACAACACATCCCATGTTGATGATGACAAAATTGATGATGACAAAATTGCTGCTTTTGCTTTCTCTTCTGGCAGTAATAAACTTTCTTCCATATTCTTCTCTGTATCATCTCTCATTAGAGGTTTGGTATTTTGTTCTTCAGCTTTTTGGATTTATATAGCAAATTAAAGGCAGAGCTGGCGGGCAAAACGTCTTAGTTATGAAGTTAAATATGGTTTAGAGTATAATAAATGGATAAGTTTCGGCTTGGTGGTGTAGGGTTCAAGATTTCACTTTGAGGTCATGGATCGAATTCAGGAAGTACGTGTCTTATAAAAATCTGGGACAACCAGAGATTTTATTTTATTTGCTCTATTTAAATTCCGAATGAGTGGTTTGTCGGCGGAATTTCCAACAATTATATAAAGAAAATGGATAAATATTCGGGGCTAAAGTGTTAAATTTTTAAAACTTGATTTTCCAGGGTAAAAAAAAATAAACAGCTTTAGAGGCTAAGCAATGACACTTTCATTGAAATGGAGAGCTTGCTTTAATGCCGCAATGCTCAGTATTTAATATTTATAGAAAAAGACTAGAGGCTGGCTAATGACCGAAAGAAGAAAACAATAAAATTGCTCAGAATTCAAGCTATAACAAATCAATCTCAGCCCTTGATCTTGAACCGTATTCCATCCAACTTTATCTGATGTGCATCCATGTGACATATCGTCAGTATTGCTCCCATTTCAGCTTCTTGACCCTTTGAATGTTGACTGCAATCTTCAACAGTATTGTTCAAGGAGTCTAAAAATTTTTACTTTGTAATCGGACTATTTTTTGTCATTTTAAGTTAAATATAGAATTATTTAAAAAGTCTATTTTGTGATCACTAATTCTAGATAAAGATAGACTACTAACTTTTTTCTATTAAGTCTTAGTTTTTTAATTTTATTATCATTTAACCCTTATTTTAAAGAGAATGTTTACCCTCTCCTTAGATAGAATCAAGGGATGCATCATTGCACCTTTTTTATTTATCAAATATTTTTCACCGTTGACATGAATAGTGGTGTGACAATGAATTTTTTATTCTTAAGGGTTGGCAACTCCCAAATATGATATGAGGATGACAATATCCATATCCGCTCTATTTAATCAACGGATATGAAAATTATCAATTTACCCGCTCCTAACATATCGAGCCCAACCAACGAGTATAGTGACCGGCGTAATCACACGCGTATAACGCAAGCGCACGTATCGTTCAAGTAGTATAAAAGTATCGATCCCACGAAGATTTAAAACCTTTTGTCATCAATTTATGAAATTAAATGTTTACAAGTATCTAATGGATTGATTGTTTGATTGGGTGGTGACTTTAAAATTAAAACAAGTAAATAAATTACTTGAAAGTAGATTGAAGAAAATTCAAATTTATAAAATTATCCATGGTTGTGAATTTTTCCAATATTTTTTTTTAAAAATTATGAAGTGGTTATTTTACGTTTGTGTAATATATTGGTTTATTAACCTGAAACACGAAATTATGTAAAAGCCTCTTTCGATGGTCAAATACAAATACCCAGTATAACCCAATTAATCATATTCATATGTTAACCAAGTTATCTGAATTCATTAAGATTAAGTTCCAATTATGGCTACCCCGCCCGACAGGTATATTCATATCATGTAAGGAAATCTATTAAATGATTATCTATCCTCAAGGAAGATCGTGTACTATTGAGTTAAGGTCTTTAACCTAAAATCTATTTTCCAAGTTCATTTTAAGTTTACCAATTCAATTTTATTAATGGCCAGTTAATAAAAAGCATTAGGATTAAAGCTCAATAAATAAACTTTTATATTATCCAAACTGTAATTTAACCCCTTATAAACCGGTGATATTGGATTTCATCACAACCCCAGATAACTGGCTTAGTTACGACACATATTTACGGGTAGTAAAAACTTAAATAAAAGAAAAGATATAAAGTAAATGCTGGAAATTAAATACTGAAAAGTAAATTGTTGAAAAGTAAATTGCTGAAAAGTAAATTGCTGAAAGTAAATTGCTGAAAAGTAAATTGCTGAAAGTAAATAAAGTAAAAATACAATAAAAGAAAATGTTGGGGGTTAGAAGATCCACCAAAAAAAGTCTATAAATTGAGGCCGAATTTTCAGATCTGATTTCATACCTTATTCTATGTAATTCCTTAAGAATACTAAGAAGATTTTATCTTACTTGTTTATTTACAGCTTTCAGTATTTAATTTCTGCTTTCGCACTTTCTTTTCTTTATTTTTCAGTCTTTACTTTCTGCAATTTACTTTTACGCACAATACTTTCCTTTCTTTACTTTTCAGCAATTTACTTTTTAGTAATGAGGAGGTAACTCCCTCTGCTGGGGTAAAAGATAAAGCTTTTATTACTAATATTTAGATTAATCTCCCTTAATTGTAATATATAAACTATTTAAAACATGACTTAATGAGGATACCGCTTTATTGGTCGGTTGGTAATTATTTGAAATTAGTTTTAAACTTGACTAACCTGGATACCGCCTGGTTGGTCGGTTGGTAATTAATTATTAATTTGATTTAATCAGGATACCGCTTATATGGCTGGTTGATAATTATCACGTAAATTTTATATATTATAATAAGAGAGATATCTAAAATAGTATTGATAAAAGTGGATCCTTTTACTCTAGCATTTTCTTTTATTATATTTTTACATTTTTAATTTTCAGCATTTACCTTTCAGTATTTACTTTTCAGCATTTACTTTTCATCATTTACTTTATGTCTTTTATTTTATTTAAGCTTTTCTTAGCCTTAGATATGTGTCGTAACTAAGCCCATTATCTGGGGTTGTGATGAATTCTAATATTACCGGTTTATAAGGGGTTAACTTACAGTTTGAGTAATATAAATGTTTATTTATTGAGTCTTAAGTTTAATGCTTCTTGTTAACTGGCCATTAATAATATTGATTTGGTAAACTTAAAATGAACATGGAAAATGGATTTTAGGTTTAAACCCTAGACTCAATAGCTCACGATCTTCCTTGAGGATAGATAACTCTTTAATAGATTTCCTTACAGGATAGGAATATACCTGTCGGGCGGGGGTAGCCATAATTGGAACTTAATCTTAATGAATTCAGATAGCTTGGTTGACATAGAAATATGATTAATTAAGTTACACTGGGTATTTGTATCTGACCATTAGAAGAGGCTTTTGCATAATTTCGTCTTCCAGGTTAATAAATCGATATATTACACAAACGTAAAATAACCACTTCATCTTTTAAAAAGATATTGGAAAGATTCACAACCCTGGATAGTTTAATAATATTGAATTTTCCTCAATTTCCTTTTGCACAATTTTATTTTCTGTTTTAAGTTTAAAGTCACCACCCAATCAAACAATCAATCCATTAGATACTTGTAAACATTTGGCTTCATAAATTAATATTTTAGGTATTAAGTCCTCGTGGGATCGATACTTTTTATACTACTTGAACGATACGTGCGCTTGCGTTATACGTGTGTGATTACGCCGGTCAGATACATAATTTGATTTGATACACATTAAAGGCCTATTAGAATGTGACACTTATTTTTATTATGATTAATTGAATTAATTAAAGGTTACTTGATTATTAATTATTAATTATAATTAAGGAAGAATATTCTTGGAAAATATTTCCATACCTATTTTTGACTTTTTGTTAATGGAAACTTATTTTCGTTTTTTTGGTTAGCTTCTCATGTGTTGAGGAAAAAACATTAGGGTAAGGTTTACACAAAATCAAACACTAAAAAAGAGAAATTTTGGAATTGGAAGCAAAGATTTCATCGTTAATTGGATTAAGGTATGAGCTTTGCTTTTCGTTTGAGAAATTATCTTTTCTTATGCATGTTAATATATTATTTGATATATCTAGCATGTTTCCAAATTTATTTTGTGTATATTTTTAGGGAGACATTGATGAATCCTAATGTTTAAGCATGTATAATTTGTTTTCTAATTAAAGTAATTAAGTTCAAAATTAAAAATTATCATTTAAGAGTGCTGTAACCACTCTTATGATGCCTAGAATTGTTCTTGTGATTTCATTTGCACTGACTTTAAATTGGTGTAGATTAATTTGATTAATTGGTGATAAATTGGATTTGGCATGAAAATTAAATTAATTTATTTTCTGGATCATATCTGAAATTAATTCTTTTAAAACTAAATATATGATATTTGGATATGTTTGGATGTGTATTGGGTGTTAAAATATTTTTTGGAAATTGCTCTGGAGTGAAAATATGAGAAAACAATGAAAATACGTAAAAACAACGTTACCACACGAGGGCTGACTTGTAACACCCCAATTTTTTCTTCATGTTTTAATTTATTAATTAGGGGTGTGTTGGAATTTAGGGGCTACATTGTTGGGTTTGTAAAAGTTTGATTTAAAAATAATAAAAGGAATAAGTTGAGGGAAGGCAAGTGATATTTGCCATGGTAGTATATAAGAAATTGCTTTCCACTTTCAATTTTTCCAAAGGCAAATCGTAAGAAGCGATGGGTGAGAGAGAGAGAGAGGAGAAAAGAGAGAAAATTGACCTTTTTGGTTCCGATCGGTCCGATTCAGAGTCGATCTCGACTATATCTTTTAAGGAAAATGTATAGCTCGACGAGAGGAACATTTGACGGTGATGTTATTGCGGAAAACTATCAATTTTCACCAATTTTTTGGAAATAACTTGTTATGATTTTTCTCAATTTTTCGTTGATCCAGAACTCTGATTGATAAACTGTCAGCGAAAATGGAACCGAGAAGGGGAGACACACGCTCTGTAGTCGAAAAATCCATATTCCGACAAGGAGGCCCATGTGCAGCCTGCAGGTGCAGTGCATATCCAAACAAAATGTTACTGCCAATCTCCCGAGTCCCCCTCTGTGTTATTTTTGTTGGGGTTTTGGGCGATGAAGCGCGGGTTCGAGCGAAATCGTATTTTAAAACTTTTTCAAAATACAAAATAAATTATTCAATATCTAATATGAATAATTTATTCATATTTCACCTAAACCTAGTTGAAACTTTTACGAAAATCGATTTTTCGTAAAATGGCCTAAAACATGTTTTTGACCGAACCGACCACCCGACACTTATGGAAACTGCCCAGGTCAGATCCAATAGTGTCGGGGCAGTTCATGGGCTGTCCGAACAGTGACGGATTCACTGTTTGGACAGCCGTCACCCGGTTGGCTCAAAATCCACCCGGTAACGTTGTTTTTGGCCGTTTTCGCTTATTTCAAGTCGGAGACACTTTCCTGCAATTGTGCCAACTCCCAAAACACATCCATTACATTCAAAAGACAACTATTTCATTACAAAATCAGATTCATTTCCAGGTCAAAACAGAAAATGAAATTTGCCCATTTTTCATACTTTAAATCCAATTTTATCAAGATTAATCAAATTAATCTAACACCAAATGAGTCCCACCACACATGAACAACTCTAGAACAATTCTAGGCTATCTTATAGTGGATCAAAAACTCTAGAATGATAACTCTTCAACAATTGAATAAAGTGACATAATATTACAATAATATTCACCAATTTCACTTCACACATGCTCTTCCACTTCCAATACATCCACTATAACCAAAAGCCCCAATTTATGAAACAAAATGAACCCTATAATCAATTCTAATAATTCAAGAAAAACAAGAAATAAATTTCCAAGTTTAGGGATTAAGGATTACCTTTTAATCTCAAATTTCCTAAACCTTTTTTTTTCTTGAATTTCCATTCATTTCTCCATGGATTCTTGAAATAATTTTTGGAAACCTATTTTGTGAAGCTCTAGGAAGTGGAGAGAAGATGAAGATAAAGAGAAAAAAAAAACAATTTTTCTCTCTCTTATATGTTGACCGAAATTGATGGTCATTGGGGGGGCAATTTTGCTAACTATAATTTAATCAAATTAAATCCATATCACTTTATAATATCCAATCAAAATTAGACACAAATAAAGTATATTTTAAAGACATGTCATGTGTTCCAATCATTTGTCACCATGTATCATATGCATAATGACAATTGGATAAGGTTTGAAAATTAAATTATTTAATTATTTAACTATTAAATAATTAAACAATTAATTTACACACATATATGTATTTTTATTTACATTAAATAATAAATAAATATATTTATGGCATGTGTCAAGATCTCATTTGATGAATAATTAATGTGTATCTAATTGAATTATGTATCAAATACAAATACACAATAATTATTAGCGGACAAAATCTCATAATGCATGTGTCATTGTTTAACCGATTAAACGATCTGAATTAACTTATTTAATCCGGTGAAGTATTATGAATAATCTGTATTATTCATATCGAGTTGCCCAAGTGCTCAACGAGAACACTTCTTATTATGGGACTCTCTAAGTTTAGGTTTATCCGTCACGAAATCCAATTTCGTGTCCATAATCCACCCACTCATGGATTATGACGACCACGGATAATATCGCTAAACTATGCAAGTTGAGGTTATAGCATACATATAATCCCTCCATCACAGGCCATCCGTATTATTCCTAGGATATATATCAGAACGTCAAATCCGTTCGGTATAATACAGTCGACTTTCAATTTATGATCTCTAAATAACACTCGGAATTGGTATCCGACGTTATACCACGGCCATGGATTTACTAGATCGTAAACACGTGCTGGATGCCTATGACCAGTACACAGGACTGACGGATCCTATCTTGATACGCACTGGATATCATGAGCATCAGTCCACACCCAACGAATAGTCGAAGGTCTGATCATGAATAGATCGTTGACGTGACTGCCATCAAAGTGTGGAGGATAACTCATAAATCCCACTGTGGTATCTCAAGTCGAAAGACCACTATGCTCGCTCAACTCGAGAAGGTTCCTATTGACGTTGGTGTACCATCTATTAGGAAACCTTCAGTGAGTTATTCAGTGTCTTATCAAATAAACACCTACATATCTATACGAGTCTCCTGAGACTCATGGTTCACTGGGATAAACCATCGGACCAAGTCACGATATACGACATATACTAGTCTCAGCGGATTTTACTAACCGACCCGTGTTAGCAAATCTTGACCAGGAACTTTATTTAAGGATATACAACTAATAGTGCGCTTCCCAATGTCAATTAAAAACTCCGTTGTAACTGCGTACTATACTGTAAATCCTAGGGTCTTTGTCTAATATACACATATCACTGAACCAGATTTAGTTTCGATCTAATCATAATCAGATATCTAATCGTGATTAGATCGAATATGCGTATAAAAGACAAGGGTGCTACCGTTAAATTAGTAATATTATGAAAAATATAATTGCTCTTATTTATGAATCGGACATAAATACGATCTGGATTGGCACTCCGAGCACCAACCCTAACAATTCCGACCATTCTGAATAGTAACAGACCTATAAACCTCGATTTTCATGTATTTTGTCGTTATATTCGATTATATTTGTTATGTATTTTGGAAAGTATTTAGCTTTAAAGTGTGATTAATTACTTGCTTGAACTATATAAATTATTTTCTTGTGGTTTGAGGTGAATTACAGATTTAATCAAAGAACATGGTTCAGTAAGAATGTGTGTGAGAAGTTTTTGTAGGCCTGGGATTTGGGCTATTGATGTTGAATTGGTATGTAGATGTGTATGTTGCGAATTGAATATGATTGTAAGTTTGATGAGGTTGTATTGTATAATGGAAGTCCGTAATATAGACGAAACTCTGTCAAAATCCCGCTAGGATTACGAGAGCGTTTAAATCATGTTTCTGTTGGTTTCTATTAAGGTCCCAAGATCAATAATAAGCATGAATAATGTGCGAATACGAATCGAATAAGTTGCAGAATACTCACATCGATCGATTGAGCGACGCTTTGACGAACAAAAATTGAAAACGGCTCCCTTACTGCTCACAGCAGTTCACTACAACAGTCCACTGGTTTTACGTCAATGGTAGTCCTTCGTCAAGCTCCAAGCTTCGTCGAATGGTTCCCGGCTCATGGGTGGACTTCCCTATCACCTTCGCATGTCTCGTAAGTGTGCTAGCACTTGTGATTTTGCCACAAAACCCACTCTAGCTTCCCTTCACTGCTCGGTTTTTAGTCAAAACCAGTGAGCATTTTGGCCCCAAGGGCGTGAGGATGAGAGAGATGAGAGGAAAAGATAATTGGTTGGTTTGATTCCAAATTTGTGTATCTTATACACACATTTGAATTTAAAATTCATTTCATGTGCATTTTCCTTTCAAAAAGTCAAATAATAATGGCACCAACCACTTCCATCACTCAATCCATCAAGTTGTCAAGTCACATCACTCAAAGTGACTAATGATTTGACGTTTGATGCGACTAGCGATTTGATGCTTGATTTGACTTGCGTGCCGCACTCGAATTCGAAATGCGAATGCGCTCGTAAATAATCCTGGGCTCGGGTTCGCTAATTCCAAATTAACGAATTTTCCATTGCGTCGTAATTAAATGATTACGCCTAGTGAAATCACTATTCACGTCGCTAACGAATTAATTCTAAATTAATTCGTTCGCCCGAATTAAAATCTAATTTTAATTCCGTGTCGAAATCCAATTTCGTTTAATATATCAAATATATCAATTTCTCGATTAATTCCAAATTAATCGTTATCTCTCTTTTAATGATATTTTATCCCAGATAAAATATCTCCGCAATTAATCCCAGATTAATTTTCTCCCTCTTCTAATTAATCCCAGATTAATTTAGAGTGCGAGTCATACGTCATCGGTGAATCTTTGGGAAGCGACCCATGAGATCCCCGGATATGTTGGCAGTAAATTCGGTCGTCGGACTATCCGAACACGTAAGTACCTCGTACTACGTTTATACTGATTTACAAGACAAGGTTGGCCTCTAGCAAAGCGCCATGCCTACCCAATTCTACGAAAATATCCTTACAGGAATAAAAGATCTGTATCAGGCGTAGTATACTTAGTATTGCGTATTTCTGTCCAGTATCGAATGATCACGTGCTAGGCCTGGGGCTGGAATTGTGTCTGCCCCGTACGAAGCACATGTCGGATGTCTGGTGACTAGTATCTATAATCGGATAAACCTGACCTTGTCATTTTATCCCGATAGCTGCAGCATTTAAGAGAACCAGTCCCGTATCCTACGTGACCATCATCTCCATATGACTGGAGTGACACTTTCGTCTTGACATCACACCCAACACACTACGATTCTCAATATACCCAGCATTGGCGTACACAGAACCTGTTAAAGCCCTGGACGACCGCAACCAAAGTATATTGATTGTCGCAAGTATTAGCGGTGCAAGTCTCAGGTTAAGACCAAATACACCTACCCTGATTTCAGACTTCCATAGACACATAGTCATACTACCAATGGAATTCCGAGGGGGTCTATCCAGAGCGAAGCTGTTTCCCGTACCATCGGTAAAACACAACCTCATATTGCACTTGCATGAGTTTCATATACCCAAATATATGAGAACTATATCGTTGTGCTCTCACAACGCGCACAAGTGTAATACTAGTCTTTTACGTATTTATCGATGTCCAATCTCGATAATACTCTGACTAGGGATATTTAATGATTTATCCTTCGTGGACTGATACTGTCTCATATCATTCTCAGTCCAGGAACAAATCATAGGGATCTCTCATTATTTATATATCTTGGTGATCTAATCACAATTGATAAGAGTGTAATCTCCTTTGTCACATAGTTAATTTGTACAACAACACCATGATCTGTACAAATAGTGACGCTATGGGTCATAATTGTCCAACAATCTCCCACTTGGCCTATAGCCAGTCACTCGAGTGTCTTACACCCGAAATATGGACGGTTGGCTCAAACTGCTGAGAAATGACTTTCGTCAGCGGATTTGTATAATTATCGTCTGTTGCGATTTATACGATCACCACATTGCCACGATGTATAATCCGAATGAATCAGATGAATAGTCGAAGTATATATCTGGATCGTTGATGAGACCATTAATTCTTTAGCCTGTGCTAACGCCTAGCTCAGCTGCTAACAGAATTATATCTAATCTAATTACCACTGCATATCGACCCAGAAGGCTTTTATTGCCGCCTCAGCTACTGCAATAACCCGTATTTGTTTGTTTATTCGGTAACAGTATCTTGCTTGGAAGATTTCCAGCTCACTGTTCCGTTATTCAAACTGTATAGTACCGTTTGCGACTTATAGTCGTTTTATCGGTTTAGGAAACTTGCTACAGTGATCCCAGTCACTTCAAGTTCTCCTTCTCCATAGACTAAGACAGTATCTTTAGTTCTCTAAGATACTAACGGATGTTCTTAACATCAATCCAGTGACTATCACTCGGATTGGCCTATTTGTGACTTCATATGCTCAAAGCGTATGAGACACCAAGTTATGTATATTTTTCAATGTACGATTTCTCGGAGAGTTTTCTGAAAGCCAAGCTTTCACCGATTTTATTATGGGAATATCATTTCCAAGAAATGACATATTATCATTAAATATAAGCCAATGATTGTGAGTGCGCTCCCACTAACCCTCTTATATAAGACAATGATTTTACTCTGATTTTCATCGAGTTTTACTGTCCTCTAACTTACCACTGCATATCGGTATTCCTCTCAGGAAAACCGCATGGTGAGAAACAATCTAATTGTTCTCATGTGAGTTGTATAAGTACAATACTTTGGTATCCCTAGGATTACCTACAATTGGCACTTATCTAATTTGGGTTTTAGTTTGGTATCATCCAAACATATGCCTAGCATACCCAAATTTACAGGAATGTGAAACCCGGTTTCTTTCCCGTTCATATCTAATATGAAATATGTCTAACAGATTTTAATGGAACCTTATTCTTAATAAGTTCTTACACTGTTTAAAGCTTATCCGTTGAAGGAAATGGTAGCTCAGAGTGACTCATGATCAACCTTATCATGTCCAACAAAATTCGGTTACTCAGTTCGGACACACCGTCAACTGACGTGTTCCTGGAGGAGTCCTCATTTGAAATTATACTTTACTCTTTCACGTATATAAGAAACTTATTGCTTTAAGTATTTTTCCATTACGGTCTTACCGTGGCAGTTTAATATTTTAGCCGATCTGTTTGTCTATTTCGTGTCGAAACTTTAAAAGTTTCTGATTTGTGTTCTTCAAAAGAAACACACAACCATTACGCGATGCCACATCCGTATAGGTCACGAAATATTCATATCCATATCTAGCCTAGCTAGACTTGGGCCCACTTGCTTCACTATGAACTATGGCTAACAGATAGGTGGCTTTTACACTTTTACCAAGTAAAGGTGTTTTAGGCATTTTGCCCAATAAACTAGATTCGTAGACTTTATTTGACTAGAATCAAATTAGTCTGAGTACCCACTCTTCAAAAGTGTGGATATACGAGTCTTGTTTAATTGTGTCCCAGACAACAATGCCACAATTAGTTTCTTCTGATCAAATCAGTTTGAGCTATTTGTTTGTCATGTTATATGTTAGAGATTTTATTTATATTCAAAATATAAATTATGTTATTCACATCTAATGTTTTTATCTCAATATCATCTTTATATAATAAAACACTTTAGTGTTCTAAAATATAAAGGTTCACCCGCATCGGGTTAAACACTTATATCGAGATAATGTTCCTAGTCAAACTAGTTACATTATAACAGTTTCTAAATTTAGGTACACACCCGAAGGGTAGTTCCTAAATTAGGTATCTACGGTTAAAACAACGACTTTCGTCCCGTTTCCAATCCGCAGATAAATCTCAATTGAGGTCAGTATCCTGCTCAAAGCAGATTCTGAACATCAATATATATTTATATCACACTTAGTATCTAAAATCCAATTTTAATACTAGTTGTGAATATATATTTATGACAAACATATTTAAAGCCGGAGCCTTGCACCGTCTTCAATTCCTTCATGTCTGCTTTGTCCAAACGGCAGCCACGCTTCCGCGATCCCGTTTGCCACAATTTAGGCAGACCTTTTGAGATATGTCATTTATCTTCCTAGAAGATAATAATGATTTTGCCTTTACCCTTTTCAACACTCCAGAAGCCTTTGGCCAAGCCTTGGCCTTTTAGAATATCAACGTAAAGTGCGTCTTGCGCAACTTGCATAATTGCAAAGTTTGACTTTGTTTCATTGAGAATAGTCATTAACTCTCCAAGAGTTATTAATTGCAATTTTAGTACTTCTAAAATCTAAGCATAGATTTATGAAGATCCTTCAATTTCAGTATCATACTTTAAGGATCTAATCCTTAGTTCTGATTCAGAAATTAAGGAGTCTACTGCGACAAGCTTAATGGATTAAGCACTTAAGTTATCATTACATAATCTTCCAAAGATTATGCTCTACTATTTGCTTAATTCCGGGCTTTAGGCATAATATGTTATTTTATCAAATAAAGTAACTTATTATTTTCCAGGACCATCCTGAAATTTTATTCCCAATTTGAAAATTAAACCATTTAAATACATTTTCCTTAGGATTATGTATTAAACGTCAATCTTTCAATTTAATCTTGATTTTAATAGTCCAACTATTTAATCAACGATTTAGGTACTATTTAATATAATGATTACTATAGTCCAACTATACAATCAACTATACTTTAATAGATTAAAATCAATTATATTGATTACTATAATCCAATTATAAAATCAACTATAAATGAATAGTTTGAATATATAGTCCAACTATTTTTTAAAAAAAACATTTAAATATTAGTCCAACTAACATTTAATTTATTTGACGAATGATATTTGTTTGAGCGCGTATGGCAAGTAATTAAACGAATATTCCAAATTCAATTCTTGCCTCCCACTATTTTTCGGCCAGCCTCTAACCCTCTGTCGAGTACTCGGGAAACCGCGTTTCCTAGTGGGCTAGGATCCCGTTAAATATCACACAATCTTGACTTTGGCCAACAAATTGTATGATAATTAACTAGGTAGATCTCTAAGATCAATTGGATCCAATCCAATTCCTAGATACGGTAGGGGGACATCCAAGTCCGAAACATATATCTTATATATGCCAATACATCCAATGTATTACCTAACCATTTTCCTCTGAATCAACTAAGCCTTGGCTTTGGCACAACAAACTTAGTGATCCCAGTTAAGCGCGACCCATTGACCATGGAAAGCTTCGTAATCAATGTCGATGGACAAGAAGTGGTCTTGACTTTGGCCAACAAACCACAACTTGGACAAGTCACTGACATGAAACAAAGCTCTCGTGATTCAAACACATCCTTGACGGACAAAGGCCTTGACTTTGGCCAACAAGCCAATGGCAGTCTCGGATCTTGAGTGAGAATCACTCAATGGAAGGAACGACGCTTAATATTATGCGAGGGTTTTCGAGTGCAAATTGGAAACCAATTTATTATCTTTGTTAAGGTCTCATCATCATACACCCTTAAACATGCATTCTAAACACATAATAAAGCGCGTATAAATAAATAATAATGATATGCAGATGGATACTTTACACATTGATCCTAGATCAAATCTCTCTCTTTCTCTCTCCCGCTAGCACAAATATTTACTTCTACCCATTACACTACACTTCTAAAGAAACCTCATTTACATTGAGGGGAATAGGTGAGAAGAGAATACAAAGACTAAGGAGGTGATAAGGCTGGACACGCAGGTCCAATTAATAAATCAAATTTATTACAACAATTTCTAAAATTGTCTCACCCATCTAATATCCATCCGATATACGTTATTCATGCATCGCAACCATGTATTCACACAAGCATGTTATCAATCAATCTAATCAAATTAATTAATCTGATAATTAGTGATCATCCAATGTTCAAACAACAATTTGATTTTGCTCGAGTCAAACTCGTTTTTGCGAATAAGTACTCAAAGTACGAATTCTCGAATTAAATTAAACTACAACATTAAATCCAATTTAATATGCATTCAATTATAATTCGCTATTTAATTCCAAATTAAATCTTACACTTTATTAATGAACTTTTACGACTTAAATTCCAAATTTAATCGTTACGGGTCTCAAAGCCCGATTAACGTCCAACGCCAATTCAATTAAAGTCCAATGGGCTTTTAATTAATTTCTTAAGGCGTGGACTTTTGGTCAACTCGGGTCAAACCGAATAACCAAAATCCAATCCGGGAATTACCCCATAAGCCCAGAAATTAATTTTGGCCCATTAGGCCCAATTAAACTTTAAAGGTCCATTAAGTCGCATTTGGGCTTTATGGATGCGGTTTTGGGCCCAATTGGATCCAATCCATTTGGCCTAAACCCAACTTTGTACAACAAAGCCCAATAAGCCCATTTACAACACTAAAGCCCAAATCCAATTTTAAGGCCCAATTTAATTAAACATAAAAATACAATTTCACATTTAATTAACCAAAGTGTATAACATGATTAATTAACCAATTCAATATTTCCAAAACACCAATTAGCCCAATTAATCATGTTCATCATCATCACATGTCCAACACATTTTGATTAAAATCAAACGCAAACATGCTTCACAAAGTCTCGGCAATCAAAGGGAATTTTATATCAATTCTGAATTCAATCCAATCAAATCCAAATTAACATTAAATCATCATTCCCAATTATTTCCAACTCATCCAATAAATCAAAAAACAAAAAACACCAAGACATTAGGGCTTCAAACCTCTCGACCAACACCAAATTTGGGTGGAAAAATTGATCCAATCCAATTTCATGAAATTGATCCAATCAATCTTCCATTCAACATGTATTAAGCATACTCAAACATCCAATTTCACAAAATCATGCTTAAATACTAATTACCCAAATTTTTAGCCCTAAACATTTCATGCTCAAACCTTGCTCTAGATGCCATTGTTGGTTTCTATTAAGGTCCCAAGATCAATAATAAGCATGAATAATGTGCGAATACAAATCGAAGAATTTGCGGAATACTCACATTGATCGGTTGAGCGACGCTTTGACGAACAAAAATTGAAAACTGCTCCCTTACTGCTCATGGCAGTTCACTGCAACAGTCCACTGGTTTTACGTCAATGGTAGTCCTTCGTCAAGCTCCAAGCTTCGTCGAATGGTTCCCGGATCATGGGTGGACTTCCCTATCACCTTCGCATGTCTCGTAAGTGTGCTAGCACTTGTGATTTTGCCACAAAACCCACTCTAGCTTCCCTTCTTTGCTCGGTTCTTAGTCAAAACCAGTGAGCATTTTGGCCCCAAGGGCGTGAGGATGAGAGAGATGAGAGGATGAGAGAAATGGTTGGTTTGATTCCAAATTTGTGTATCTTATACACACATTTGAATTTCAAATTCATTTCATGTGCATTTGCCTTTCAAAAAGTCAAATAATAATAACACCAACCACTTCCATCACTCAATCCATCAAGTTGTCAAGTCACATCACTCAAAGTGACTAATGATTTGACGTTTGATGTGACTAGCGATTTGACGCTTGATTTGACTTGCGTGCCGCACTCGAATTCGAAATGCGAATGCGCTCGCAAATAATCCTGGGCTCGGGTTCGCTAATTCCAAATTAATGAATTTTTCGTTGCGTCGTAATTAAATGATTACGCCTAGCGAAATCACTATTCACATCACTAACAAATTAATTCTAAATTAATTCGTTCGCCCGAATTAAAATCTAATTTTAATTCCGCGTCGAAATCCAATTTCGTTTAATATATCAAATATATCAATTTCTCGATTAATTCCAAATTAATCGTTATCTATCTTTTAATGACATTTTATCCCAGATAAAATATCTCCGCAATTAATCCCAGATTAATTTTCTCCCTCTTCTAATTAATCCCAGATTAATTTAGAGTGCGAGTCATACGTCATCGGTGAATCTTTGGGAAGGGACCCATGAGATCCCCGGATATGTTGGCAGTAAATTCGGTCGTCGGACTATCCGAACACGTAAGTACCTCGTACTACGTTTATACTGATTTACAAGACAAGGTTGGCCTCTAGCAAAGCGCCATGCCTACCCAATTCTCCGAAAATATCCTTACAGGAATAAAAGATCTGTATCAGGCGTAGTATACTTAGTATTGCATATTTCTGTCCAGTATCGAATGATCACGTGGTAGGCCTGGGGCTGGAATTGTGTCTGCCCCGTACGAAGCACATGTCGGATGTCTGGTGACTAGTATCTATAATCGGATAAACCTGACCTTGTCATTTTATCCCGATAGCTGCAGCATTTAAGAGAACCAGTCCCGTATCCTACGTGACCATCATCTCCATATGACTGGAGTGACACTTTCGTCTTGACATCACACCCAACACACTACGATTCTCAATATACCCAGCATTGGCGTACACAGAACCTGTTAAAGCCCTGGACGACGGCAACCAAAGTATATTGATTGTCGCAAGTATTAGCGGTGCAAGTCTCAGGTTAAAACCATATACACCTACCCTGATTTCGGACTTCCATAGACACATAGTCATACTACCAATGGAATTCCGAGGGGGTCTATCCAGAGCGAAGCTGTTTCCCGTACCATCGGTAAAACACAACCTCCTATTGCACTTGCATGAGTATCATATACCCAAATATATGAGAACTATACCGTTGTGCCCTCACAACGCGCACAAGTATAATACTAGTCTTTTACGTATTTATCGATGTCCAATCTCGATAATACTCTGACTAGGGTTATTTAATGATTTATCCTTCGTGGACTGATACTGTCTCATATCATTCTCAGTCCAGGAAAAAATCATAGGGACCTCTCATTATTTATATATCTTGGTGATCTAATCATAATTGATAAGAGTGTAATCTCCTTTGTCACATAGTTAATTTGTACAACAACACCATGATCTGTACAAATAGTGACGCTATAGGTCATAATTGTCCAACAGTTTCTTATATTTCTGTCATTTACTCTAGTTAGGACTATATTCCTTATCGTAAATTCTTATGTGTATTTAGGTGATTGAAATAACGTTGTCGGGGATGGTCCTACTGTGTAGTTATGTTTCTCGATAGTCAGCTTATCAGGTGCGTGGATAAACTTGTAACATCGATATTTTTCAAAATATATAGCTATTTATGTGTTCTTAAATGAATTTCAAAGTAATGCATTAAATGATTTAGTTTTTAAAAAGTTTATATTTTGCTACAAAAGAATTGATCGAATATTGATTATGTTGAAATTATGAGTTTGTAATATATGAGAAAAATTGCATGATATTGAGATACATGAGCATGTATTTTAGAAATATATTTTATGCTAGAATGCATTCTGTGTACATATACGTGACAAATTAATTGTTTTGAGACGAGGTCTCCTGTTGTCAATTTTACCTCGGATGTCAGATATTATCGTGAGGATGCCCTATGTTGGTAAATTTGTCGTACTGTCGTGAATGTGTATATATGTAGATGAATGAATAGTTTTTATTTTATGCAGAGTATTCTTATGCAAAATGAGATTTATGAGAAATAAGATTTATGATTTTCAAGAAATGATTATGAAAAAGTTTTATATGCCAGTTTACATATTTACATATTAATTTATATTATGAAATTTTTTTTTACAGATTTACATATTAATTTGTATTATGAAAAACTTATTCGCTCCACATTGTTACTTATTTATCCACGACAGTAAGTTGTGATTTATTGCACTAAGTGTGAGCTTACTTCTTTCTTTAATTTTTCAAGTTAAAAAGATTAGTAGATCCTTCTTTTTTTTCATCTACTATTTCTTCATCATATTCTGTCAGTAGAGAAAGGTTATGCCAATAGTAGAGTGTCTTTTAATATGTATTTTTTATATGAAGGATTTAGATATATCTTCCATACGTGGATTGTTATTTTGATATGGGCAAATAGCCTAATTTTGATACCTTGATGTATATACACTTTATTATGGATGGCTATTTTGAGTTGGATCATGGAGATCTTATTTATGATGATGATTATGTTGGTTTCATATTGTTGTTAAGCATTGTAATTTAGGGTAGGATAGTCAGTTTTTTAGGCGAAACTCTGTCGATTTTCAAACTCTGTCTCACCCCTACCCTACTTAAGAGGATGGGTGTGAAATTTTGTGATATCAAAGCCCTAGGTTTATAGATTCTGTAGACATTTCATTTACTTGATGGGTCATTCTATGTCTATTAGCAATTGATATCTTTCATGTGTTTTCAGATGCCTCAGCATTCTAGAGTTCGGGGCGCAGTTCGCGTTCGTATGCGTAGAATAACATATATTGGCCAACCTTCTAAGGTACCTCCAGTTGGTTAAGAGGTTAATTATTATGTCGGGTAACACTTTAAAAGGAACCATTTACACGTTGAATGAGATAAATCACATGGCTCAGTTTTTGACAATAGTTTCCCACTGTATCACCCCCTAGCGATGATATTCCTCCTACCTCTGTAGCACCCTATGGGAATATTCCAATGCCTTCGCAGAATCCTCCTCCACCTCCTCCGCCTTATCAGGCTTACCCTTCACCTCTTCCGGGTTTTTATCCTCCACCTTATTATGCTCCTCCGTCAGCAGATGTTCCTCTGAATGTTCCTTCTGGTGCATATGTTTACCCGTATTTCTATCCTCGTAAATGGGGTCAGGGTCCAGCTTAGATGGCTCTTCCAGTGAAAGATGAGAATATTGCCAATAGAGTAAAAGAAAATGGAATTGTTAAGTTCGATAAGAAGAAGGATCCCATGGTAGCTGGGAATTTCTTAGACATGGTGGAGAAAGATTTTTAGTTGATGAGGATGACTGATGAGAGAGATAATGGAAGAATCTCATTGTTCATCTTACTCTATGTATCCAGGTAGTAGTAAGATGTATAGAACTCTCAAAGAGAACTATTGGTTGAAATGTATGAAAAATGAGGTAGTAGAATTTGTATCAAATTGTTTAATGTGTCAATAGTTTAAAGCAGAACACCATCATCCTACAGGTACTTTACAGTTACTTCTTATTCCTGAATAGAAGTTGGAACACATTATTATGGAATTTGTGTTAGGTTTTCCTCGTATGAAGAAGAGACGTGATTCAGTATGGGTGATTATTGACAAATTGACCAAATCAACTTATTTTCTACCTGTCAAGGTAGATTATTCTCTTAACAAGTTAGTAGAGATCTATGTTGATGAGATAATGAGACTTTATGGAGCTCTAGTGTCGATTGTGTCAGACAAAGATTCGAGATTTACCTCCAGATTCTGGCAAAGTTTGCAAGAGGCTTTGGGTACTAAAGTGAAGTTCAGTACTTCTTTCCATCTTCAGAAAAATATGTAGTCAGAGAGAACCATTCAGACCTTAGAGGATATGTTGAGAGCTTTTGTTATGGAGTTCAGAGGGAGTTGGGATCAACATCTATCCTTAATGGAGTTTGCTTACAACAAAAGTTACCATGCTAGTTTAGGCATGGCACCTTATGAGGCATTATATAGGAGCAAATGCAGGACTCTTGTTTGTTAGGATGAAATAGGTGAGAGGAAACTCTTAGGTCCTGAGATTGTTTATATTATTATTGACAAGGTAGAAATGATTAAATCGAAGTTGAAGACAGCTTAAGATAGACAGAAGACCAACGTAGATTTGAAAAGAAATGACATTAAGTACCATGTTGGTGATAAAGTGTTCTTAAAGGTTTCACCTTGGAAGAGTGTTATGAGATTTGGCAAGAAAGGGAAGTTGAGTCCTCGATTTATTGGGCCATACGAAATCGTGGAGAGAATTAGGCTATTTGCTTACAGACTTGCATTGCCTACGGGAAAAACCATTTGAGTTGAGAGAAGACTTGACATATGCAGAAGAACCAGTAGGAATTCTGACTAGAGAGTTGAGACAGCTGAGGAATAAGACGATTCCGTTGGTGAAAGTCTTATGGGACAAACATTCGAAAGCGAAAACTACTTGGGAGCGTGAAGAAGACATGCATAATAAATATCCTTACTTGTTTCCACTCTCAGGTATGTGAATTTAGAGGAAAAAAATCTTTTAAGAGGGAGAGAGTTATAATACCCCAATTTTTTCATCATGATTTAATTTATTAATTATGGGTGTGTTGAAATTTAAAGGCTACATTGTTAGGTTTACAAAAGTTTGATTTGAAAATGATAAAAGGAATAATATGAGGGGAGGCAAGTGATATTTTCCATGGTAGTATATAAGCAATTGCTTTCCACTTTCAAATTTTCCAGAGGCAAATCGTGAGAAGCAGTGGGTGAGAGAGAGGGAGGAGAAAAGTGAGCTTTTTGTTTCCGATCGGTTCGATTCAGAGCCGATCTCGACCAGATCTTTTAAGGAAATCATAGAGCTCGACGAGATGAACATTTTGACGGTGGTTTTATCACGAGAATCATTCGATTTAACTTTAAAGTGTGATTAATTTACTTGCTTAGACTATATAAATGATTGACATGTGATTGGAAGTGAATTACGGATTTAATCGGAGAATATGGTTGAGTAAGAATGTGTAAGGGAAGTTATTGTAGGCCGAGATTTGAGCTATTGGTATTGAATTAGTATGTGGATGTGGATGTGTATGTTGTGAATTGAATATGATTGTAAGTTTGATGAGGTTGTACTGTATAATGCAAGTCTGTATTATAGAACTCTGTCGAAATTCTGCTAGGATTACGATAGCATTTAAATCACGTTTCCTGTATTTCTAACATCTACTCTAGTTATGAATATATTCCTTATTGTAAATTTTTATGTCATTTTACATGATCGAGATAACGTTGGCGAGGATGGTCCTGCTGCGTAGTTCCTTTTCTCAGTAGTCAGCTCACCAGATGCGTGGATAAGCTTGTAATTTCGATGTTTTTCAAAGTATATAGCTATGTATGTTTTATTAAATGAATTTCAAAGTAATGAATTAAATGATTTAGTTCTTAGATAGTTATATTTTGGTATAAAAGAATGGATCAAATATTGATTATATTGAATTCATGAGATTGTAATATATGAGAAAGTTTACATGATTTTGAGATATATGAGCATGTATTTTAGAAATATATTTTATGTTGGGATGCACTCCGTGTACATATACGTGCTGATTAATTACAGTGAGACGAGATCTCACGTTGCCAGTTTTGCTCCGGATGTCAGATAATTAGCGTGGGGATGCCCCATGTTGCCAAATTTATCGTATCGTCAATAGTGTGTATATATGTAGATGAATGAACAATTTTAATTTTATGTTGAGTATTCTTATGTAGAATGAGATTTACGAGAAATAAGATTTATGATTTTCAGGAAATGATTATGAAAATGTTTTATACGTCAGTTTACAGATTTATGTGCTTATTTGTATTATGAAAGACTTATTTGATTCGCCTTGTTACTTGTTTATTAATGGCACTAAGCTGTGATCCATTGTATTAAACACGAGCTTTCTCATTTCTTTAACTTTTCAGGTTAAGAATATTAGTAGATCCTTAATTTTATCATTTGTTATTTCTTCATCATATTCTGCCAGTAGAAAAAGGTTGTGCCAACAGTAGAGTGTCTTTTGATATGTATTTTTAAGATGAAGATTTAGATATATCTTCTCTGCGTGGATTATTATTTTGATATGGGCACGAAGCCTAATTTTGATACCATGATGTATATACATTTTACTGTGGATAGTTCTTTTGAGATGAATCATGGAGATCCTATATTTGATGATGATGTTGGTTTTAGATTGTTGTTAAACATTATAATTCAGGGTGTTATAGTTAGTTTTTAAGGGGAATCTCTGTTGGTTTTCCGACTTCGTCTCATCCCAACCCTACTTAATGGGACGAGTGTGACATGACCGAACAGTGAACTGCTCACTGTTAGGTCAGGTCATAGGTTGACCAAGTTATTGTTCAAGTGATTGAGTCGGTCCGACTCTGTACTTGGTTGACCGGTGATGAACACTAAAAAGTGTACACTTATTAAAAGAAAAATTAATCATTTTACATTTGTAGTTTCATTAATCCCCTTAATTTACCACATTTGTGAATTAATAATAAAATTTATGTTAAATATATTTTTATTGTGATTTTTATCTATTGTGTAGGTAAAAATACTACTTTGGATGATCAACAAGAAAATAGGCATGAAATCTGAATTCTAAGACCCATAAACTTAAAAGGGCATGCAGCTAGATTCAAATCGGACTTGAAAAATATTCACCGTGTTTAGGTTGGCGATAAATTAAGCTTGTGATGTATTTTACTATACATGTATTTTATAAACAAAACAAACCAAAAGCAAAAAGACAAAAGAATAAAAATAAACAAAAAATGACCAAAAAATAAATAAAAAAATAAAAAAATATTAATTACAATTACTTTCCACCATTCGGTGGAAAGCAATTGCAAGCTCATAAGAGGTGCTCGGCGTCTCATTTTCCTCAGAAAAAGTTTCCACATGTCTCCCTTGAGACTTTGTGGGATGAGCTCTTGTATGTATTTTATTTTGTAATTTATTTTTCTTTTATTAATAAAATTATGAGTGTTTTTATTTATATCTTGTTCTGCTAATTTGTATCATGCTGGGGTAAATGGTGAAGATAGTGGTATAAAAATATAGGTGATTTTTATTTATATTATATTTTATCAATTGTGATAATTTTCCAAATAAAAATTATACTTTTTCGAGTTTGTTGAGAACTCTTGACTAGCTGTAGACAATCCCCGATTGACAAAGATAATACTTGAATCCCATAAATGAGAGAGAATGGATTATTAAAGATCTGGATTAATTATAGACAATACAGTACCGCCTATATGGCTAGTTTTATATATATATATGGCTGGTTTTATATATTTGGCATAATTGAGTACCTAACTGGACTTATTATAGACAAATGTCATCATCGCCTTTATGGCTGGTTTTATATGTTTTGGCATATTTAGTACATTGGCATGACTAATTATCGACAGAACGGATTACATGTGTTGGCATAATTAATACCTAATAATTATGAAATAAATTGATTGAGAAATAATTATAATTTATATTTTATAAAAAGTAAAAATTATTTTATATTTGAAATATTAAGAGTGGGTCCTCTAACCCTAGTATTTTATTTTATTAATTGAATTATTATTTTATCATATTAAATCTATTCCCTGTGGATCGATCCCGAACTCATTGAGTTATTTTATTACTTCGACACTCCTACACTTGGGAGTAAAGAATCACTTTGTGAGTCTGTCAAGTTTTTTGTGATGTTGTCGGGAGTATAATTTAAAAGATACGATAATTTAACATTATTGTATTTTTTTCACTTTTGTATTATTTTGTGTGTTTTTTTAAAAGAAAAAAAACTTTTTTAATTTTTTTGTTATTTTGTACAAAAAAAATATATATAATCTTGCAAAATTATAGTTTCGGGAATTTGACTTTAAAAGACCATGTGCCGATTTATAAAAAAATTAGATGAGAAGCATATCCTCGACCCATAGAGGGCGTTCAAGCCGTTATTGGACGTAAACCCATAGGAAGATGTGAGTCACAATAACAACTACATTTCAATTTACTATTTAGATTTTTTTTATTGTTTTAAGTTATAATCTTTCTTTTTAGTAGCAGTGTTGTATATTCAATTGTCAATACCATACTAATCGGATGATGTCTTCTAAACTCGACTTCTTCGTATTCAAACATTAGGGAATGTGTCTCAATTTGGTTGGGCAAGGGGATAGTTGACTAGAATACTTTCATTTTTAATTTTTTTTTAAATTATTTTTTTTGTGTATAAAAAAAATAAAAATATTTTCATTTTTATTTTTATGTTATTTCTTAACAAGTTATTTTTGTTCATTTCATTTTATATTATTTAAATTTGTGAATTCTCCATAAAATTATTTTAATTTGATTTTCATATGCTCATTTGACAAGTATTATCAACATATATGGTAACAAATAATCATGGTTTGTAAGTGAAAATTTTGTAATATTCAGTTCTCTAGTTTGTTGGAGGCAACACCTAAAAGTAATGGAATTTGTGCTTTTATTTCAAAAAATAAAAAACTAACTAAACTTGTACTTAGTAACCAGACATCTTGCCTCAGCAAGTAGTGATTGTTCACATAAAACGGTAGAACTTGAGTAAAAAAAAAGAAAAAGAAGTGTGAATAAGTTCGATTTTATAGCCTCTCTAACTCAAGCATTTAAGTCCGTAAGGGTGTTTTAACACTTAGTGCCCTAATGCCAATTGGTCTGGAAGTCACTGGTCAAAAGCTCGTTAAATGGGTTAAGGAGAAAGCTTAAGAAAACCATACACTTTTCTTTTTGTCATCTGAGATCCGAGCAATTAAGTCCGTAGGGGTGTCTTAACCTAGTGCCCTAAAGCCAACTAGCCTAACACTTTTCTTTTTGTCATCTGAGATCCGAGCAATTAAGTCTGTATGAGTGTTTTAACAATTTTCTTTTTGTTATCTAATATCCGAGCAATTAAGTCCGTAGGGGTGTCTTAACACCTAGTGCTTTAAAGCCAACTGGTTTGGGAGTCACTGACCCAAAGCTCGTTACAATTGGTTGAAGATTTATTATTAAAAAAAAATGTATATAAATAAACTACCATTGCCAAAAAGGTGTAAATTCTGATATAATTTCAGGGAAAAAAATACTACTCTTTTTTTCAAAAAGACCTATGAATATTGTGGGCACAATAAATTGATTGATATTTTGTCTCATGTGTGTAAGGAAAAATGGTAAAATATACAAGAGAATTTACTTATTTCATAATTTAGAAAGAAAGAAAATAATTACTAATTTGGATAAGAATTTTTTTTCATTTTTATTTTCGCTTAAATTACTAAGGACTAGTAATAAGCTAGTTGGGGTGTGATGAACACTAAAAAATGTATATTTATTAAAAGGAAAATTAATCATTTTACACTTGTAATTTCATTAATCCCCTTAATTTACCACATTTGTGAATTAATAATTAAATTTATGTTTTATATATTTTTATTGTGATTTTTATTTATTGTGTAGGTAAAATATTGTTTCGGATGCTCAACAGGAAAATGAACATGAAATATGAATTCCAATATCTAGAAACTTAAATGAGCGTGACAGCTAGATTCAAATCGGATTTGGAAAATATTCACCGTGTTTAGATTGGCGAAAAAATGAGTTTATGGTGTATTTAACTACACATGTATTTTATATAAATATATAAAAGAAAACAAAACAAAACAAAAGTAAAAATAAAAAAAATAAAAAAATAAAAACAAACAGAAAAGGACAAAATATAAAAAAATAAAAAAAAAACAAAATTAATTTAGTGGAAAGCAATTGCAAACTTTGCTTGCAAATTGCAAGCTCATAAGAGGTTAGAAGCGTCTCATTTTCCTTAGCAAAAACTTCCACACGTCTCTCTTGAGACTTTGTGGAATGAACTCTTGTATGTATTTTTTATTTTGTAATTTATTTTTCTTTTATTAATAAAATTATGAGTGTTTTTATTTATATCTTGTTTTGTTAATTTGTATCATGCTGTGGTAAAGGGTGAAGTTAGTGGTATGAAAATATAGGTGATTTTTATTTATATTATATTTTATAAATTGTGATAATTTCCCAAATAAAATTCATATTCTTTCCAGTTTGTTGAGGACTATTGACTAGTTGTAGACAGTCCTCGATTGACACAGATAATACTTGAATCTCATAAATGAGAGAGTGTGAACTATTAAAGATCTGGATTAATTATAGACAATACAATACCACATATATAGCTGGTTTTATATATTTGGAATAGTTGAGTACCTAACTGAACTTATTATAGACAAATGTTATCATCGCTTTTATGGCTGATTTTATATGTTTTGGCATATTTAGAACCTTGGAAAGGCTAATTATAGACAAAACTGATTACATGTGTTGACATAATTAATACATAATAATTATGAAATAAATTGATTGGGAAAAAAATATAATTTATATTTTATAAAAAGTAAAATTATTTTATATCTGAAATATCAAGAGTGGATCCCAGAACCCTAGTATTTTATTTTATTATTTTTATTTATTAGTTGAATTATTATTTTAGCCAATTAAATCTATTCCTTGTGGATCGACTCCGGACTCACATGATTATTTTATTACTTCGACACTCTTATACTTGGAAGTAAAGAACCACTTTGTAAGTGTGTTAACGGGTTACCCATTTTTCATAGTATTTTTCTGAAAAATATTTTTGTAAAATTTTCGTCTTGATTTGTAATTTATTATGTTTCTTCTTGCTAACAAATAATATGTTTAGGTGAAATACGAATGAATTATATGTATATGATGTCAGCTAATTCGTTCAGAAAAAATTTTAAAATCTTTAAAAACTATTTTTCGCCTAAAAATTGCGCTTCTGGCACTAAAACACTAAAATTTCGACCTTGTAAACCTCCGAATCGAGATAGGTTTTTTTTTTATTGAAGTTATAGTTATAAATGTGAAATATATGTAGAATTTTACAAATTATGATTTGGAGTTGAGATGAATGAGATATGAGTCTTTAAAAATTATAGCCGAATAGTCACATTTTTTATGAGCACAATCACATTTCAGGCTGTGTATTATGTACAATATTAGAGACTTTGAAATTAATTTGAAAATTATAGACATCTGAATTTGAGAAAAATTACGGTAGATATGATTGTTAAGTGTATGTAGAATTTTATAAATTATGATTTGGAGTTCGAATGAATGTGATATGAGCGTTTGTAAATGACTAGTTTAAAATCATTAATTTCTTAAAATGTAGGGTTCATTTTTCATCCAGTTTTTTTATTCGTCAAAACATATCAATAATGGTATTAGTTTCATAACTTATGATTTGTATATTAATAATATGTAATTTTATATATTACACGTTTTAAAACTTATGATTTGTAAATCAATAATATATAATTTTATATATTACTCGTTAGATTTGTAAATAAATAATATGTAAACTTTAAAATTATATACACACATGTATATATCATGAAATATTTTATATTTTGAGATATAATTGTTGACGGGTGATTTTTTCCCTAGAGGCAGTTTTGAGATAACCCTCTCGAGACATTCCTCCTTCAACCTTAAATTTGTTTGGTTATGGGAGACCAAAAGTAAATTTGGCAAAAGACAAGACAAACACAGAAAATCGACAAAGAGCGTTTAACGTGGTTCGGCGGAGCTAATCCGGCCTACGTCCACGGGCACAAAGTAGATGTGGTTATTTTATTACCAAAACGAGCTGGACCGACCTCCTTGAGGACACGTCTAATAATAACCGAGCTGTTGGTTGTTCTTTGTGTTTCTTACAAGTAGTAATCAAATGAAAGATTTTTCAACCCTTACAAATGAGATCACCCTCCCCTTATATACTAATGGATATAAAATATTGTTCTCGTATCTTTATGACGCCAGCATTGCAGGTCTGCGGGTTTTCGGTGATTTGAAAAGTTCTCTTCCCCAATCTGCCATCGCCGAAAGCAAAGCTTACCCTCTGATTTCCCGTCACATCACGCCGTAAAAATACACTGTCACGCCTTTTCATTAATGATGACAGCCTGTTAGATTTTGAATGTGAAAATTGATTTTGGAGGGAAAAATCCGACTACTCAGATCCCACGTCGATCTTCAAGAGGTCGGCCAAATGACCTGCCGAGCTTTCCAAATTGTTCCCGTCCTGACCCAAAATATCTGAACTCAACTTGTTCCAGGAGGTAAGATAACATCAAACAGAGCCGCTGGTCTGAAGTGGTCGGCCTCGATTCTGATGTTATCAGCCCATGAAATATATGCCAGATCCGAGGAAGTGGTGCTCAGATTCTCGTACTGCCTGAGAACTGACCAATACATCTGGCCGTCTGACTCTCCAAAAATGGAAGTTCTCTTTTTGCCCCTACCGGACTGTTTGGATGTCTTAGTTGCAAATATCCCCATCAACATCTGTCCCCTAGTTCTTGGGTCCAACGAGTGTGCGAGTTGGTGCCGAGAACTACAAAAATCAGAAGTGTGTTGATCAGCCGTCAGGTGGCTGGCCTTAGGAATCATGCAGAAAAAATGCACTGGTGCCAACTCAGGTCATCCTCAATATCTTCATATGATCCGTCCTTAAGCCGAAATCAGGCACTCGGTGGGACGTAACCTGACCGGTGCGAAATCACACGCGTATAACACAAGCGCACGTATCGTTCAATTAGTATAAAAAGTATCGATCCTACGAGGACTTAAAACCTAATATATTAATTTTTATGAGGCCAAATGATTACTAATATCTAACAGATTGATTGATTGACTGGGTGATGACTTTAAACTTAAAAACAAGTAAATAAAATTGTGCGAAAGTAGGTTGAGGAAAATTCAAATTTATAAAACTATCCAGGGTTGTGATTTCTTCCAATATCTTTTTAAAGATGAAGTGGTTATTTCATGTTTGTGTAATATATAGGTTTACTAACCTGGAACACAAAATTATGCAAAAGCCTCTGTCGATGGTCAGATGCAAATACCCATTATAACCCAATTGAACCATATGTTTATGTCAACCAAATTACCTGGATTTATTAAGATTAAGTTCCAATTATTGCTACCTCTGCCCGACATGTATATGTCTATCCTGTAAGGAAATCTATTAAAGGGTTATCTATCCTCAAGGAAGATCGTGGGCTATTAAGTCTAAGGCTAAAACCTAAAATTCATTTGTCAAGTTTATTTTAAGTTTACCAGATCAATCTTATTAATGACCAGTTAACAAGAAGCATTAAGCTTAAGACTTAATAAGTAAACCTTTAAATTACCCAAACTATAAAATAACCCATTTATAAACTGGTGATATTGGAATTCATCACAACCCCAGATAACTAACTTAGTTACGACACATAACTAGGGCTAGTAAAAACTTAAAAATAAAAGACAAAAAGTAAAATATTGAAAAGTAAAATGCTGGAAAGTAAATAAAGAAAAATACAATAAAAGAAAATGCTAGGGTAGATGATCTACTTTTATCACTACTATTTTAGATATCTCTCTTAATTTAATATATTAACTTGTGTGATATTACCAACCAGCCATATATGCGGTAACCTGATTAAGTCAAATTAAGTCCAACCGACCATAAAGGCGTTATCATTATTTGTCCATAAACCAGCCATATAGGCGGTAATTATCAACCGACCAACCAGACGGTATCCATGCTTAGTCAGGTTAAAACCAGTTTATAATTGATTACCAACCGACCAATATAGCGGTATCCTTGTTAAGTCAAATTTTAAATAGTAAATATATTATAATTAAGGGAGATTGATCTAAATAGCAGTAATAAAATTTTTACCTTTCACCCTAGCAGGGGGAAGTTACCTCCTCATTGCTGAATAGTAAAAACTGAAAAAGTAAAGAAAGTAAATTACTATTACATAAAGTAATTAAAATTAATTAAAAAACTGAAATTAAACTAAACTAGATACAAACTCCTTATTTACTCAAAGGATTACAGAGAGGAAGGTACATTTGAAACTGAAATTTCGAGCTGAATTTATAGGCATTGATACGCCTTGTGCGTCGCGACGCAAACTCCTTAAGCGACGCGACGCGTTCGATTTACGGCGTGGCTTGCGGAGAGTTCGACATGTGGCAGGTGGATAAGGTGATAAGGTGACACGTGGCAGAGGCGTCTGAGAGCTGAATGATTATGCTGATGTGGCGATGATGTGGCAATGACATGGTGATGTGGATTGTCGGCACCATAAGATTGCGACACATGGCATGCAATGATTGGCTAATGATGACGTGGTGATGATGTGGTACATTGACTTGGCATGTTGCTGATATGGACGTCTATGTGGCTGACACGTGGATGATACATTGGTGATGGTGATTGTCGGCACCATAGGATGATGACACGTGTCACGGTGCATGTTAGCAGATCTATTCTGATGTTGACACGTGGCACGTTAGCATCCGGCGCATGTTAGCAGACTTCGCAGATTTTGACACGATGCACGGCGTATTTTAGCATGAAGTAGCGCAAGTTAGCACAGGCCAGTGCACGTTAGGCATCGCGATGCGCCATATTACATTTTTTCCCTTTTATGTCTTTTTTTTTTTTTTTTCTGTTTTGGCCCCAAATCACCTCCAAAATGTCCTGAAACTTTATTTATCTACAAAATAACACAAAGCACATCAAAATATTCACAAAACTCAAGAATCTATACAAAATATTAGGTCAAATGAGTGGAAAATAGTGATACATTTACCACTAATCACACCCCAAAACCTAAAATTTTGCTAGTCCTCGAGCAAAACACAAAATAAAATAACATAAAATTTAAGCTAAGCCACTTTCGTAGGGATCACGGTGGCATTTAGCATATGCAACAAACCTTTAAACCCCTAGGTGTCCCTAGCGGACGAGTTGTAGTCTCGTGAGGGTTTACAGCAATGATACCCACAAACATTTTATAAAAGTAAAAAGATAGTAAAACTAATGCACATAAAAGCACATTCTATGAGAGTCCGTATCGGGGTAGATGTATTTCGTCTTAACCTGAGACTTGCATCGCTAGTACTTGCGATAATCAATACGCTTTAGTATCCAATACGCTTTGGTTTTCACAAAAATTTTGGACTAAAAACAACATACAAACAAGATACTAATCAACTATTCCCCACCCCCAAACCTAAATGAGATATTGTCCCCAATTTCTTAAACATTAGAAGAAGAGTTTAGAAGATAGTACCTTGTTAGCTGAAATTCTACATCGAAATGGGAAATTTAAAAGTTAAGATCCATTGGATTCGGTTCTGTGTTGCTGGGAAGATTTCCTGGCGGTCTGTAACTCTGGACATTGGTCAGTTGTCCAATTTGATTCTCCAGTGCTTTAATAGAGGCAGATTGGCTTTGAAACATAGCATCATTTTTTTAACTGAGTCAGCACTTCCGCTATTCCTGGTTCATTTCCTGCTCATGGCCTTTATTCTATTGCTGTTAGAATCCGGGTGGTGGATAGTTCTTTTGCCCTGAATTATTGCTCCATGAGAAATTGGGATGATTCTTCCACCCTGTGTTGTAGGTGTTGGAATATGGATTGTTCCCCTGTTTATTGAAATTATTGACATAATGCACCATCTCTTCTTGTTGGTTTGGTTCCGGTGCTCCTCCATATGGTGAACTTGTGGCTCCAATATTGCCTTGCATACCGAGAGTCTCCATGAATTTGCATATCTGATCTAACTTGCCATTAACTGCTGTGTTGGCTCCAACTTCATAAATTCCAGCAATTCTTTGAATCATGCTCCTTTCTGTTGGCCACAAGGAATTGTTGTTAGCCATTTCTTCGATTAAGTCCTAGGCTTGATCTTCTCATTTTGCCATCAAAGCTCCTCCAACAGCAGCATCAATTGTGGTTCTCATCAGTCCAGAAAGTCCATTATAGAAAGTTTGGACTTTAAGTCATTTTGGAATCTCACGGTGAGGACATTTCCGGAGCAAATCTTTATACCTTTCCCAAGCTTCGTAGAGAGTTTCCGAGTCTTGTTGTACAAAGGTTGTGATGTCATTCCTCAGTTTTTTCTGTTCTAGTTGGTGGAAAATACTTTGCAAGGAATTTCGTGGCTAGAGTGTTCCAAGTTGTGATGGAACCTACTGGTAGTGAATTTAGCCAGACTTTAGCGCTGTCTTTCAAAGAATATGGGAAAATCCGCAGTCTCATTGAAAATCCGCAGTCTCATTGCTTCTTCAGCTCCTCGGTTGTAATTGAAAGTACCGCAAACTTCCAAGAAGTTGCTGATGTGAGCATTAGGGTCTTCAGTTGCATTCCCCCCAAACTGAACTGATTGCTGAATCATCTGAATGCATGTTTTGATGTCACACGCATTTGCTGGTACGGACATTTCCGGAGCAAATCTTTATACCTTTCCCAAGCTTGGTAGAGAGTTTTCGAGTCTTGTTGTACAAAGGATGTGATGTTATTCCTCAGTTTTTCTGTTCTAGCTGGTGGAAAATACTTTGCAAGGAATTTCGTGGCTAGAGTGTTCCAAGTTGTGATGGAACCTACTGGTAGTGAATGTAGCCAGGCTTTAGCGCTGTCTTTCAAAGAATATGGGAAAATCCGTAGTCTCATTGAAAATCCGCAGTCTCATTGCTTCTTCAGCTCCTCGGTTGTAATTGAAAGTACCGCAAACTTCCAAGAATTTGCTGATGTGAGCATTAGGGTCTTCAGTTGCATTCCCCCCAAACTAAACTGATTGCTGAATCATCTGAATGCATGTTTTGATGTCACACGCATTTGCTGGTAAGGGAGGAAGTGTTAGACAGTTATGACCCATAGCGTCACTATTTGTAAAAGACATTGTGTTTTTTTTTACAAATTAATTATGTAGCAATGGAAATTGCCTTTTATCATTTCGTAATTAGATTACTTAAATGTGTGAATGATGAAAGTCCCTATGATTAGTTCCAGATTGAGATGATATGAGACAGTATCAATCCACGATGGTTTAATCATTAAATATCCCTAGTCGTAGTATTATCGAGACTGGACATCGATAATTCGGAATAGACTAGTATCAGACTTGTGCATATTATGGAAGCGTAACATCATAGTTCTTATATATTTAAGTATTGGATACTTATGCAAATGTGGTAGTAGGTTGTGTTTTACCGATGGTACGGAAAACAGCTTCGCTTTGGATAGACCCCACGGAATCTCATTGGTAGTATGACTATATGTCTATGAGAGTCCGTATCAGGGTAGGTGTATTCGGTCTTAACCTGAGACTTGCATCGCTAGTACTTGCAACAATCAATACGCTTTGGTTTTGGTCGTCCATGACTCTAGCAGGTTCTGAGTACGCCTCTTTTGGGTTTATTGAGAATCGTAGTGTATTGGATGTGATGTCAAGACGGAAGTATCACTTCAGTCATATGGAGATGGTGGTCACGCAGAGATACAAAACTGGTTCTCTAAAAGGTTACAACCGTCGGGATAATATGACTAGGTGATGATTATCCGATAATAAAGAGACTAGTTGCTTGTGATCCGATATATGCTTTGTACGGGGCAGACACTATTCCAGCCTCAGGCCTTGCATGTGACATTCGATACTGGATCACGAGATACGCAATACTACGTATACTACGCCTGACATAGATTATATATTCCATTAAGAATATTTCAGGAGAATTGGGTAGGCATGGCGCTTTGCTAGAAGCCAACCTTGTCTCGTAAATCGGTAAGAACGTAGTACAAGGTATGTACGTGTTCGATGTTGGACAATTATGACCCATAGCGTCACTATTTGTACAGATCATGGTGTTTTTGTACAAATTAACTATGTGACAAAGGAGATTGCACTCTTATCATTTGTGATTAGATCACCTAGATATATAAATGATGAGAGGTCCCTATGATTTGTTCATGGACAGAGAATGATATGAGACAGTATCAGACCACGAAGGATAAATCATTGAATATCCCTAGTCAGAGTATTATCGAGATTGGACATCGATAAATACGTAAAAGACTAGTATTACACTTGTGCGCGTTTGTGAGGGCACAACGGCATAGTTCTCATATATTTGGGTATATGATACTCATGCAAGTGTAGTAGGAGGTTGTGTTTCACCGATGGTACGGGAAACAGCTTCGCTCTGGATAGACCCCCCGCGGAATCCCATTGGTAGTATGACTATGTGTCTATGGGAGTCTGCAATCAGCGTAGGTTTATTTGGTCTTAACCTGAGACTTGCACCGCTAATACATACGACAATCAATATACTTTAGTTGAGGTCGTCCAGGGCTTTAACCAGTTCTGTGTACGCCGATACTTGGTATATTGGGAATCGTAGTGTGTTGGGTGTGATGTCAAGACGGAAGTGTCACTCCAGTTATATGGAGATGATGGTCACGTAGGATACGGAACTTGTTCTCTTAAATGCTCGAGCTATCGGGATATTATGACAAGGTCATGTATATTCGATTATAGAGACTAGTTACCAGACATCCGATATGTGCTTCGTACGGGGCAGACACAATTCCAGCCCCAGGCCTATCATGTGATCATCCGATACTGGACAGAAATACGCAATACTACGGTATACTAAGCTTGATATAGATCGTATATTCCTATAAGGATATTTCTGGAGAATAGGGTAGGCATGGCGCTTTGCCAGAAGTCAACCTTGTCTTGTAAATTGGTATAAACGTAGTACGAGGTACTTACGTGTTCGGATAGTCCGACGACCGTATTTACTGCCAACATATCCGGGGATCTCATGGGTCGCTTCCCAAAGATTCACCGATGACGTATGACTCGCACTTTTATTAATCTGGGATTAATTTGAAGAGAGAGAAAATTAATCTGGGATTAATTACGGAGATATTTTATCTGGGATAAAATATTAATTAAAGAGAGAGAACGATTAATTTGGAATTAATCGATAAAATAATATATTCGATATATTATGCGAAATTGGATTTCGATGCGGAATTAAAATTTAATTTTAATTCGGGCGAACGAATTAATTTAGAATTAATTCGTTAGCGACGTGAATAGTGATTTCACTAGGCGTAATCATTTAATTACGTCGCGACGGAAAATTCGTTAATTTGGAATTAGCGAACCCGAGCCTGAGATTATTTGCGAGCGCATTCGCATTTCGAATTCGAGTGCGGCACGCAAGTCAAATCGAGCGTCAAATCATTAGTCACATCAAGCATCAAATCACTTGTCACTTTGAGTGATGTGACTTGACAACATGTCACTTTATTAAAGTGATGTGAGTTGATGTGAATAGTGAAAGGTGGTTGAAAAGCATTATTTGCTTTTTGCTTTTTGACTTTTTGATAAAAGGAAAATGTTTTATGTATTTGTTTTGTTTTTGGAAAATAAAACAAATATATATATATATATATTACATTTTCTTTTATCATTTTCTCTCTCTCCCTTTACGTTTTTAGGGTTTATGGAGCCAAAACAATTAGCCTCTCTCTCTCTCGGTCTTGGACCGATTTCTTCTCTATTTTTTCTGGTTCTGCCGAGTAAAATGGAGAAGCTAATGACCTTGTTGCAAGATCTAAGTGCTAGCACACTCATGGAGGAATACAAAGGTGATAGGGAAGTGTCTTCATGAGCATGGAATCAACAAAAGCTTGGAGCTATAAAATACATCCATGGCCGAATCATCAAGGAGGAAGACAAGCCCAAACCGCGCAGTCCAGCAGTCCAGCAGTTCAAGGAGCTCACTGCCGAGCTTTAACAAAGAGGAAGAAGTGGCTTGTTCCTCGTAGCATCAAACTGTTCAATGTGAGTATGTTTTCCGCCTTACTCATTTGTGTATTCATGCGTTTTTCATGCTTATTTGATGGATCTTGGGACCTAATAAGAAACCAACAATGGTATCTATGAGCTTACATCAAGCATGAAACTTTAGGGTTTTAAAATTAGGTAAACTCGATTTGAGCATCAAATGGTTAAATTGTTTGATATAGTATACTTGAATGAGGTTGAATTGATGTTGTGCATGATCAATTTCAAGAAATTTGGTTGGATACATTTTTCCCCAAATTTTTGGGCATGGCCGAATTTAGAACCCTAAATTTGTCTTGGAATAATTTTATTTTTTGATCATTAGATGACTTAAAACAATAGGGTAATGTTGTATTGAAGTTTAAATGGATTGAATTTTGATTTGGAATATTTTCCCCAAAATTAGTGGGTTGGCCGAATTCAATTGGATATGAAATTCATTGTGTTTTTGTATTTTGATTCATTGGATGAGTTGAATTGATTTGGGAAATGATGATTGTGGATTCAATTGGATTGAAACCGAATCGGATTGAAAAACCCCTAATTGCCGAGACTTTAAGCATGTAAATTGGGTTTGATTTTGTTGAAATTGTGTTGGACACTATTTGATATTAAAGTGCATGATTAATTAGGCTAATTGATGTTTTAGGAATGTTAATTGGGTGATTAATTGTGTATTACACTTAGGTTAATTAATTATGGAATTTGGAATTTTATAAGTTAATTAATTTGGGCTTATTTTGGAAATTGGGCCTTTATAGGTTGTAATTGGGCTTTTGGGCTTGGTTGTACCAAGTTAGGTTTATGCCAATTTTGGTTGGATCCAATTGGGCCCAAAACCGCATCCAAAAGTCCAATTATGACTTAATGGACCTTAATTATTTAATTGGGCCTAATGGGCCAAAATTAATTTAAAGGCTTATGGGGTAACTCCCGGATTGGATTTTGGTTATTCGGTTTGACCCGAGTTGACCAAAAGTCCACGCCTTAAAGAAATTAATTAAAAGCCCATTGGACTTTAATTAAATAAACATTAGATGTTAATCGGGCTTTGAGACCCGTTGCGATTAAATTTGGAATTTAAGTCGTAAAGGTTCGTTAATAAAAGTGTAATATTTAATTTAGAATTAAATAGTGAATTAGAATTAAATGCGTATTAAATTGGATTTAATTATGTAGTTTAATTTAATTCGATAATTCGTACTTTGAGTACTTATTCACAAAACGAGTTTGACTCGAGCAAAAATCAAATCGTTGTTTGAACATTGGATGATCACTAATTATCAGATTAATTAATTGGATTAGATTGATTGATAACATGCTTGTATGAATACATGGTTGCGATGCATGAATAATGTATATCGGATGGATATTAGATGGGTGGGGCAATTTTAGAAATTGTTGTAATAAATTTGATTTATTAATTGGACCTGCGTGTCCAGCCTTATCACCTCTATACTCTTTGTATTCTCTTCTCACCTATTCCCCTCAATGTAAATGAGGTTTCTTTAGAAGTGTAGTGTAACGGGTAGAAGTAAATACATTTGCTAGTTGGAGAGAGAAAATGAGAGATTTGATCTAGGATCAATGTAAAGTATCCATCCGCATATCATTATTATTTTATTTCATATGCGCTTTATTATGTGTTTAGAATGCATGTTTAAGGGTGTATGATGATGAGACCTTAACAAAGATAATAAATTGGTTGGCAATTTGCACTCGAAAAACCCTCGTTCAATATTAAGCGTATTTCCTTCCATTGAGTGATTCTCACTCAAGATCCTAGACGGCATTGGTTTGTCGGCCAAAGTCAAGGCCTTTGTCTGTCGAAGATGTGTTTGAATCATGAAGGCTTTGTTCCATATCAGTGTCTTGTCCAAGTTGTGGTTTGTTGGCCAAAGTCAAGACCACTTCTTGTCCATCGACATTGATTACGAAGCTTTCCATGGTCAATGGGTCGCGCTTGACTGGGATCACTAAGTTTGTTGTGCCAAAGCCAAGGCTTAGTTGATTCAGAGGAAATAGGTTAGGTAATACATTGGATGTATTGGCATATATAAGATATATGTTTTGCATTTGGATATCCCCCTACCGGATCTAGGAATTGGATTGGATCCAATTGATCTTAGAGATCTACCTAGTTAATTATCATACAATTTATTGTCCAAAGTCAAGATTGTGTGATATTTAACGGGATCCTAGCCCACTAGGAAACACGGTTTCCCGAGTACTCGACGGAGGGTTAGAGGCTCGCCGAAAAATAGTGGGAGGCAATAATTGAATTTGCAATACTCGTTCAATTACTCGCCATACGCGCTCATTCAAATTATTTCATCGTTAGATTAAATGTTAGTTGGACTAATATTTAAATTGTTGTTTTAATTAACAGTTGGACTGTATTATAGTTGATTATATATAATTGGATTATATTAATCAATATATTTGAATTAATTAATTTCAGTTTACAGTTGATTTTATAATTGGATTATAGTAATCAATGTAATTGAGGTTAATTAATTTAGATTATATTTGATTATATAGTTGGACTATTATAATCATTATAATAAATAGTACCACAAATCGTTGATTAAATAGTTGGACTATTAGAATCAAGATATAAAAATGAAAGATTAGTGTTTAAAACATAATCCTGGGTGAAAATATATTTAAACGACTTTAATTTTCAAATTGGGAATAAATTTCATGATGGTCCTGGAAAAATAATAAGTTATTTTATTTGATAAAATAATATATTATGCCTAAAGCCCGGAGTTAAGCAAATAAGTGGAACATGATATTTGGAATATTCATATAATGATAACTTTAGTGCTTAATCCATAATACTTGTCATATAGACTCCTTAATTTCTTTATCAGAACTAAGAATTAGATTCTTAAAGTATGATATTGAAATTGAAGGATATTCAAAGATTAAATCTTATAAGTACTTTTAAAATTGCAATAAATAATTTTTGGAGAATTAATGACTATTCTCAAGGAGACAAAGTCAAAGTTTGCAATTAGGCAAGTAGTGCAAGACACACCTTACTTCAATATTCTAGAAACCTGAGGCTTGGCCAAAGGCTATCGGAATATTGAAAATGGCAAAGGCAAAATCATTATTATATTCTAGGAAGATAAAAGGACATATCCCAAGAAGGAATTGAAGACGAGCAAGGCTCTGACTTCAAAAATGATTGTCATAATCATGTTCACAGCTAGTATTAAAATTAGATTTTAGATACTTAGTGTGGTACATAAAGTATATATATATTGATGTTCAGAATCTATTTTGAACAGGATACTGACTTCGATTGAGATTTATCTGCGAATTGGAAACGGGACGAAAGTCGCTGTTTTAACCATAGATAGCCAAATTTAGGAACTACTGTAGGACACAGAACTTGACGACGTTGTTCTAGGCTCGCGGCCTAGTTGGGAAGTACGAAATAACATGGAGTCGCCACCCGGTGTGAACCGGGACAAAGATTTAAGGCCGCACTCACCCCTCGCAAGGGAAGACCTCAAACCGTTGGGTTCGGAATGGTCCCTTACTTATGTCACATGTGATGATATAATTTGTGCAATGAATCAACCAAGTCTACTCAATAATCATGCTCAAGGGTACTTAGATCTAAAATGCTTTCATCCAAATAACTCCACGCAATGTAACACAACAAGCATATTGAACCATTAAATCAACATGTATAAATCATTATCCAAACACATCATAAACTAATAACATGCATAAGGAACAAGCTTTAACAAATAAATAACAAACTAAATTAAATCATGCTTTCAATAATAAACGAATAACCTAAAGACTATAACATGCTCAAATACAAATTTGGATGAGACGAGATATGTGTATCTTAAGTGGTACGTGGCATTGTATCCCGAGTGCAGACCGCAATACCGTCCATTCGGAATCGGCTACGGAATTTACGTCCGGGTTTCCATCCGATATACCACAAAAGGGAACACACATCCCGCTCATCCAACAATCACATCATGCCTCAAACGACTCTCATGCAATAATATTTTAAAATAAATAAAATAAAACGAAAGAAGATAAGTAAGAAGGTGCCCTCAGGTCTAACCTCTTTTGTTGTCTCACGAAGGGCGTTACACGTCCGTTGGAAGGGTGAATGATCCGCAACTCTTTTGGTTCACCAACTCAACGTCTTTCCTCGCTGTTTTGCTGTTCGGGCTGCTGTTTTTACTCCGTTTCACTGCTGTTTTGCTGTTGTTTTTCAGGCCACTGTTTTGGTTGTTTGGGGGACTATTTTGGGCGAATTTAAGGGCTAAAGGGCTGCTGTTTTTGAGGTTTTTTAGGGGGAACTTTATGCAGTTTTTTGGTACAGTTTTAGGGTGGTTTTATGGGTTGTTTTGGGTTAGTTTCGGGACTGATTTGCGGCTGAACTAAGCTGGTTTTGTGGCGCTTGGATAAGGTTTTCGTGGGGTTATTGGCTTATGAGTGGGTGATGGCTAATGAAGGCTAGGTAGTCTGCTTGGTTTATGCGTGAAGGGAGATGGCGTTGAGGGGCAGGGGGCTTTGTGAGGCGTGATGGGCTGATGGCGTTGAGGGGCAGGTGTCTTTGTGAGGCGTGGCGTGAGGAGGCTTAGGGACGTGTAGAGCAGGCAACGTGTGGCTAAGGTGCAGGCTATTGAATGCGTTGGCTAGTGGCTTTTGGCTTGTTGTGGTGCGGTCGTGTAGAGAAGGTTTTGGAGAGTTGTTGAATGGCGAGTGGCGTGAGTGACCTAGGTTTATTTCCTTTGTGTTTTCCGTGAGAATGAGCCGGCCAGGGTTGAATGTGTGGGTTAAGGGTTCTTTTTATAGGCCAAATGAGGGGATTTACCTTGTTGGGGAAGGAATAAGATTTGTGTATTAATTGGAGATATCTTTTAATTTAGTATGTGATAAGGAAATCTTTAATTAGGGGAATTGATTTGATTTGTTCTTTTTAATTAAGGATATGATTTATTTAAATTGGTAGGTGATTTAATTAAATTAGGAATGTGATTTATTTTAATTAGGAATGTTATTTATTGAATTTAATTTGTGACATGTGTTTTAATTTAATTGGATTTATTTAGTTTAAGAATGTGATTTAATTTAATTTAATTTAATTTAAGTTTAATTTAATTGGTTTTAATTTAATTTGTGACTTAATGGGTTTGGTGTGTTTTAAAACAAAGATCCAACAAGCGAACCCGAAGCGAAACACGCGAGTTAACTCTGACAAAATTCTAATTTCCAACATTACCCTTCCAACGTCCGTTTCCCGCGGCTTTCACAACTAAAGAGGTAGTGTCTCCATACGAGACTCATCATCGGGCTTATATGCAAAAATTCAGTACCTACAACCGCCCTCACTTTGATGGGACTTGTGCAGTGTGTGACAATGACAATCCCATCAAAGTACGTGCAATGCATTTTCACTTACCTGGCTCGACAGTCGCCGCTTGACTTGCCTGTTACTTCGAACTGAGTTGATCTGGTGGTGAGGTGTTTCGACCCCTGAGGTTCATCCCTGCAAGATGTTGCGATCTCTAGGAATCACTACCGAACTGAACTGATGAGAGTTGGTCCCCTTCCAAACCTTGCCCCATTTCCGGAGCGCCATTTTCGGCATGCTAAACCTCATTCCCGAGGCGTCGTGGTTGTGATAGTTGTGGTCCCCTTCCGAACCTTGCTCCATTTCCGGAGTGCCATTTTCGGCATGCTAAACCTCATTTCCGAGGCGTCACGGTTGTGATAGTTTCGGTCCCCTTCCAAACCATGCTCCATTTCCGGAGTGCCATTTTTGGCATGCTAAACCTCATTTCCGAGGCGTCGCGGATTTGATAGTGGTCAATTTCCGAACCATACTCCATTTTCGGAGTGCCATTTTCAGCGTCTTATGAGATACTGGTCCATTTCCGAACCGTGCTCCATTTTCAGAGTGCCATTTTCGGTGAGCTGATGTGATTGTGGTCCATTTTCGAACCATGCTGATGTGAGAGTGGTCCATTTTTGAACCATTGTTGGTGAGAGACAGTCCATTTTCGAACTATTGCTGATGTGAGAGTGGTCCATTTTCGAACCATTGCTGATGTGAGAGCGGTCCATTTCCGAACCGTTGCTGATGAGAGATAGTCCATTTCCGAACCGTTGATGTGATGTGGTCCATTCCCGAACCGTTGATGTGATGTGGTCCATTCCCGAACCGTTGATGTGATGTGGTCCATTCCCGAACCGTATCTCCATTCTCGGAGTGCCATTCCTAGCGTGCCATTCTCGGCGTGCTCATTCTCGAGCTGTCCATTCCCGGACTAAATCTTCATTCTCGGAGTGCCATTCCCGGCGTGCCATTCTCGGCGTGCTCATTCTCGAGCTGTCCATTCCCGGACTATATCTCCATTGTCAGAGTTCCATTCCCGGCGTGCTCATTCTCGAGCTGTCCATTCCCGGACTATATCTCCATTCTCGGAGTGCCATTCCCGACATGCCATTCTCGGCGTGCTCATTCTCGAGCTGTCCATTCCTGGACTATATCTCCATTCTCGGAGTGCCATTCCCGGCGTGCCATTCTCGGCGTGCTCATTCTCGAGCTGTCCATTCCCGGACTAAATTTCCATTCTCGGAGTGCCATTCCCAGCGTGCCATTCTCGGCGTGCTCATTCTCGAGTTGTCCATTCCCGGACTATATCTCCATTCTCGGAGTGCCATTCCCGACAGAACTGATCTGATGTGATGTGGGCCTCGCCCCCAGAATTCCATACCCGGTAGAAACTGATCTGATGCTATGTGGGCCTTCCCCCCAAAATGCCATACCCGGCAGAAACTGATCTGATGCTATGTGGGCCTCGCCCTCAGAATGCTATATCTAGCAGAACTGATCTGATGTCTTAATACTCGGAGTGTCGCACCTGGCTGATCTGATATCTTCATACCCGGAGTGCCGTACCTGGCAAACTGATCTGATGTCTCTATACCCGGAGTGTCGTACCTGGCAAACTGATCTGATAATGATGTGGGCCTCGCCCCCAGAGTGCCATACCCGGCAAGACTGATTCTGATGATGATGCAGTGGGCCCTCGACCCTGGGACAAATCCCGGAACTAGAACTTATGATGCAGTAGGCCCTCGACCCTGGGACGCATCCTGGAACTGCAACAGACAACGGGGGTACCTCGACCCTGGGACGCATCCCAATACCGTTGACAATGTGGGTCTCGCCCTCAAACTGATGATGTAGTGGATCCTCGACCCTGGGACGCATCCCGGAACTACGACTGATGATGTAGTGGGCCATCGACCCTGGGACGCATCACGGAACTACAACAGACAACGGGGGCACCTCAACCCAATACCGCTGACAAAGTGGGCCTTGCCCTCAAACTGATACTGATATGGGCCTCGCCCACAGACTGATACTGATGTGGGCCTCGCCCCCAAACTGATACTGATGTGGGTCTCGCCCCCAAAATGATACTAATACGGGCCTCGCCCCCATGCTGATATTGTCGTGGGCCTCTCCCCAAACTGATACTGATATGGGCCTCGCCCCCAGACTGATGCTGATGTGGGCTTCAGCCCTGGGATACATTCCTTGGATTCATTCCAAATTCTGACGGCGTGGGCTTCGGCCCTGGGATTCATTCCCTGGATTCATTCCAAATTCTGACGACGTGGGCCTTGGCCCTAGGATTCATTCCCTGGATTCATTCCAAATTCTGACGACGTGGGCCTCGGCCCTGGGATTCATTCCCTGGATTCATTCCAAATTCTGACGATGTGGGCCTCGGCCCTGGGATTCATTCCCGGATTCATTCCAAAACTCTGCTGATGTGGGCCTCGACCCTGGGATTCATTCCCGGATTCTTTCCAAATTTTGACGACATGGGCCTCGGGCCTGGGATTCATTCCCAAAACTACTGACAATATTGGCCTCGACCCTGGGATTCATTCCCGATGTTTCTGATAATGTGGGCCTCGACCTTGAGTTGATACTGATGTGGGCCTCGCCCCAAACTGATATTGATGTGGGCCTCGCCCCCAGACTGAAACTGATGTGGGTCTTGCCCCAAAACTGATACTGACGTGGGCCTCGCCCCAAACTGATGTGGGCCTCGCCCCAAACTGATACTGATGTGGGCCTCAACCCCGGGACTCATCCCCAAATGAATACTAATATGGGCCTCGACCCCAAATTGAAACTGATGTGGGCCTAGCCCCAGAGTGATACTGATGTGGGCCTCGGCTCTGGGACTCATCCCCAAAACTGCTGCTGATGTGGGCCTCAACCCTGGGACTTATCCCCAAAACTACTACTCATATGTTGCTAATTCTGGTTGTCTTGTCTTTGCCGCTTTCTCTTTTTCTTCTTTGAAACCTGTGAATACAAAACGAAACAAACACAAAAAGAATGAAAAATACGTTACGTATATGCATGCATGCATGAATGAATTTCCTATTCCGTTGGGTTAGGTCTTCCGCCAGTTCTCCAGGTGATTGCACAGTCTTCTCTCTGGTCTCATGACTCAATATCTTGTTATGTCCTTGATTCGCGATGTGGTAGACTGGTCGCCCCCAGCCTTGGTTTAGCTTTCTGCTCTCCGCTGTTTGCACTTGGTCAAGATGAACCACATGGTGGGGCCTTCTATATCATCATACTATGCTACGAAATAGTCTCAATAGTTATACATATCATTGTCCTCAAAGAATGCCTAGTAATGAAACCAAAGAACTTTCAAAACACCAAATGCAACTCAAATCCAAGTCTTTGAATAAATGATCTAAGCCAGACTCAAAGTGTGTGTGTGCAAAGGTTCCTTTGCAGATTCATCCCCAGGTAAGCTAACTCAATGATTTCGTTTCAAAAATCGGGATCGATGGGTCAAACCAACCTAGATGTCTCAATTATGCCTGCAGTTGCTTTTCTGTGCTCAATGTGGTATGGTTTTCTTTCTCTTTTATCTCTTTCTTTTTTTCTTTTCATTTTGAACTTCTTTTTTCTTTTCTTTCTCTTTTTTTTTTCAACACACCTACCCTTTAAGGTAGCATTTCTCCTCATGGTGGTCCTAATACTCGCCCATGGGTAGCTTCACGCTTATCGGTTATAGGTGGTTCAATTCTTTTCTTCAGAGACTTTTCATTCATTTTCAACCATACCACACATCATAACATAAGCAAATCAAGATAGACATCTAAGGAAACGGTCTTTCACCGACCTATGATTTCTTCAACTAGTCCTCTTGCCAACTACTCAGGTTTTCACCGCTAAGAACCTATAGTGAAGTGCTTACGAGTCTAACATAGATCAATCACTCAAAGTATCAGATAAAAGCACATCAAGCGTTTATCGTTTCTAAGATTTCACCCTAAAGCAAACGATTTCATCATTGGACTTATGTCTAACTATCAAGGACTAAAAACAAACAATTTTTTTTTTTCTTCTTTTTCTTTTTTTCTCTTTTTTTTTATTTTCTTTTTTTTTTTCTTTTCTTTTTTTTTTCTTTTTTTTTTCTCTCTTTTCCCTTTTTTTTTTCTTTTTTTTTTTCTTTTTTTTTCTTTGCCCCATCATGGTCTTTCTATCCTTGCTATAAGATTTTATGTTCCTCAATTTCCTTTTCCCCGATATCCATGTTTTCTAAACTCTTCTTGACAACTCTTCTTTTATCCCTAACCCAACGGATATCTATGATGGCGTTTAAGACACGAGGGTTAACATGATGCATGTATGCATGAGATGCATGTGATGTATAAGACACAATATGCATGGGGTTATCAAAAGCATAAAGGGTGGCCCCTATAGGTCATACAATTATGGTTCACATGTGGGTTTACAGGAGTGTGGACAAAGGCTCTCATTTGACGAAGGATTACCCACAACTAGGACTCCCCACTCAAGGGTTCAAGCGACCAAGTGAGTGCACATTTTTTATACCTTACGGTACGTGCCAACGAGTTACGGTGTGTGACTAACTGTCGAATGGATTTCCCGTTGTAGATTCCCCAGAGGGAGGGTGGAGCGAGGCTTTCTTAAGTACCCAAGCCCCTTAGGCTCTTATCGCTTGGTGTCAGGAATAAACAATGAGTCCTCCAAACTAGTCTGTCACGACGAGCTACAAGTAATGATTATCTCGGTGTCTTCACAGGGTGTCCTTATAAAAAGGTAGTGAGTGAAGGAAGACATCGAACCATTACCTAGCTTTAACAATGCCTTTGATTACACCCCTTTCAACTCACTATAGAAATGATTAATTAAAGCAAAAATTATACACATCACAAGACATGATTTCGAGGCCGATTCTCTAATATCCCCAGTGGAGTCGCCAGACTGTAGACAACAGAACCTGGGCGATGCTGTTCTAGGCTCGCGGCCTAATTGGGAAGTACGAAATAACATGGAGTCGCCACCCGGTGTGAACCGGGACATTAAGGCCGCACTCACCCCTCGCAAGGGAAGACCTCAAACCGTTGGGTTCGGAATGGTCCCTTACTTATGTCACTTATGATGATATAATTTGTGCAATGAATCAACCAAGTCTACTCAATAATCATGCTCAAGGGTACTTAGATCTAACATGCTTTCATCCAAATAACTCCACGCAATGTAACACAACAAGCATATTGAACCATTAAATCAACATGTATAAATCATTATCCAAACACATCATAAACTAATAACATGCATAAGGAACAAGCTTTAACAAATAAATAACAAACTAAATTAAACCATGCTTTCAATAATAAACGAATAACCTAAAGACTATAACATGCTCAAATACATATTTGGATGAGACGAGATACGTGTATCTTAAGTGGTACGTGGCGTTGTATCCCGAGTGCAGACCGCAATACCGTCCATTCGGAATCGGCTACGGAATTTACGTCCGGGTTTCCATCCGATATACCACAAAAGGGAACACACATCCCGCTCATCCAACAATCACATCATGCCTCAAACGACTCTCATGCAATAATATTTTAAAATAAATAAAATAAAACGAAAGAAGATAAGTAAGAAGGTGCCCTCAGGTCTAACCTCTTTTGTTGTCTCACGAAAGGGCGTTACACGTCCGTTGGAAGGGTGAATGATCCGCAACTCTTTTGGTTCACCAACTCAACGTCTTTCCTCGCTGTTTTGTTGTTCTGGCTGCTGTTTTTATTCCGTTTCACTGCTGTTTTGCAGCTGTTTTTCAGGCCACTGTTTTGGTTGTTTGAGGGACTGTTTTGGGCGAATTTAAGGGCTAAATGGCTGCTGTTTTTGAGGTTTTTTAGGGGGAACTTTATGCAGTTTTTTGGTACAGTTTTAGGGTGGTTTTATGGGTTGTTTTGGGTTAGTTTCGGGACTGATTTGCGGCTGAACTAAGCTGGTTTTGTGGCGCTTGGATAAGGTTTTCGTGGGGTTGTTGGCTTATGAGTGGGTGATGGCTAATGAAGGCTAGGTAGTCTGCTTGGTTTATGCGTGAAGGGAGATGGCGTTGAGGGGCAGGGGGCTTTGTGAGGCGTGATGGGCTGATGGCGTTGAGGGGCAGGTGTCTTTGTGAGGCGTGGCGTGAGGAGGCTTAGGGACGTGTAGAGCAGGCAACGTGTGGCTAAGGTGCAGGCTATTGAATGCGTTGGCTAGTGGCTTTTGGCTTGTTGTGGTGCGGTCGTGTAGAGAAGGTTTTGGAGAGTTGTTGAATGGCGAGTGGCGTGAGTGACCTAGGTTTATTTCCTTTGTGTTTTCCGTGAGAATGAGCCGGCCAGGGTTGAATGTGTGGGTTAAGGGTTCTTTTTATAGGCCAAAGGAGGGAATTTACCTTGTTGGGGAAGGAATAAGATTTGTGTATTAATTGGAGATATCTTTTAATTTAGTATGTGATAAGGAAATCTTTAATTAGGGGAATTGATTTGATTTGTTCTTTTTAATTAAGGATATGATTTATTTAAATTGGTAGGTGATTTAATTAAATTAGGAATGTGATTTATTTTAATTAGGAATGTTATTTATGGAATTTAATTTGAATCTTTTAATTTGGGAAAGGAGTTTAATTTGTGACATGTGTTTTAATTTAATTGGATTTATTTAGTTTAAGAATGTGATTTAATTTAATTTAATTTAAGTTTAATTTAATTGGTTTTAATTTAATTTGTGACTTAATGGGTTTGGTGTGTTTTAAAACAAAGGTTCAACAAGCGAACCCGAAGCGAAACACGCGAGTTAACTCTGACAAAATGCTAATTTCCAACTTTACCCTTCCAACGTTCGTTTCCCGCGGCTTTCACAACTAAAGAGGTAGTGTCTCCATATGAGACTCATCATCGGGCTTATATGCAAAAATTCAGTGCCTACAACTACCTTTGGGTATTTACCTAAATTTGGAAACTGTTATAATGTAACTAGTTTGACTAGAACATTATCTCCATATCGCGTATAACCCGCTGCAGGTGTACCTTTATATTCTTGAACACTAAAGTGTTTCATTATATAAAGATGATATTGAGATAAACACATTAGATGTGAATAACAGAATTTATATTTTGAATATAAATAATATCTCAAATATATAACATGAAAAATAAATAACTCAAAATGATTTGATCAGTTAAGAAACTAATTGTGGCATAGTTGTCAGGGACACTATCAAACAAGACTCGTATATCCGCACTTTTGAAGAGCGGGTACCAGGATTAATTTGATTATATTCAAATAAAGTCTACGAATCTAGTTTATTGGGCAAAGTGCCTAAAACACTATTTACTTGGTAAAAGTGTCAGTGCCACCGATCTGTTAGCCCTAGTTCATAGTGAAGCAAGTGGGCCCGTGTCTAGCTAGGCTAGATATGACTATGAATATTTCGTGACCTTTACGGATGTGGCATCGCGTATGGTTATGTGTTTCTTTAGAAACACAAATCGGAAACTTTTAGTTTCGACACGAAATAGACAAACAGATCGGCTAAAGTATGAAACCGTCACGGTAAGGCCGTAATGGAAAATACTTAAGCAATAAGTTTCTAGTATACTTGAAAGAGTGTAGTATTCTTTCAAATGAGGACTCCTCCCGGAACACGTCAGTTTGACGGTGTGTCCGAACAGGATTAACCGAATTTTGTTAGACATGATAAGGTTAATCACGAGTCGCTCTGAGCTACCATTTCCTTCAACGGATAAGCATAAACAGTGCAGAACTTAGTTTGAATAAGGTTCCATAAATATCTATTTGACATATAACATATTAGATATGGACGGAAAAAGAAACCAGGTTTCACATTCCTGTAAGATTTGGGATGCTAGGCATACGTTTGGATGATACCAAACAAGAACCCAAATTGGATAAGTGCCAAATGTAGGTAATCATAGGGATACCATAAGTATTATACTTATACATCTCACATGAGAACAATTAGATTGTTGCTCACCATGCGGTTTTCCTTAGAGGAATACCGATATGCAGTGGTAAGTGGGAGGATAGTATAACTCGATGAAAAATCGGAGTAATACTGTTCAAGGCACCAAATCTTAATGGAACACAAATAGTTCATCAAAGATGAAACTATTCTATTAATCTTCGAATACACAAGAACCACGTATGTCGGAGAGAGTCAGAAAACAACCTAGGGTATGGGTTTCTGATCTCACCTCATAAAGATATTAATCTTATTGAGGTATACCAACTGACTACGTATGAGGAAGTGATACAAGGTATCGACTCCTTATTATGACAAAGTGTCATGAGTCCGAAATGGATTCCATGTAAGTTAACCAGTTTGGATACTAGTTAATCTACCACAAGGTATTGTGCCTATTGGTACTTTATGAGTCTTCAAGGAAGACGTACATGGATGGCAACATACCAACGTACTAAGCTAGGCTTGTAGCGGAAAGGTATCGTTACCAACATTGTGTTGATTACGATTCAACCTTTTACCTGTTGCCACGGTAGATCCATTTGGATAATGCTTGTTGTTCGATCCATGTTTGGATTGAAGCAAGCATTAGGTTCTTGGAACTATCGTTTTGATGTAATCATAATGGTTTATGATTTAATTCAAAACGAATAGATTCTTGTGTATATAAGAGGGTTAGTAGGAGCACACTGACAGTGGTTGTCCTATATAAAATAATGATAATACGTCATTTCTTGGAAATGATATTCCCATAAAATAACTATCGGCGAAAGCTTGGATTTCGAAATACTCTCCGAGAAACCGTACATTGAAAAATATACGCGACCTGGTGTCTCATACGCTTTGAGCATATGGATTCAAAAACAGGCCAATCCGAGTGATAGTCACTGGATTGATGTTAAGAACATCCGTTAGTATCTTAGAGAACTAAGGATGAAGTTTTAGTCTATGGAGATGGAGAACTTGAAGTGACTAGGATCATTGTAGCAAGTTTCCTATAACCGATAAAAATGACTATAAGTCGCAAACGATACTATACAGTTTGAAGAACGATACAGTGAGTTGGAAACCTTCCAAACAAGATACTGTTACCAAATAAACAACAAATGCGGGTTAATTGCAGCAGCTGAGGCAGCAATAGAAGCCATCTAGGTCAATAACAAATCTAATTAGATCAGATATAGTTCTGTTAGCAGCTGAGCTAGGCGTCAGCACAGGCTAAAGAATTAATGGTCTCATCAACGATCCAGATACATACTTCGATATTCATCTGATTCATTTGGATGATACATCGTGGCGATGTGATGATCGAATAAATCGCGTCAAGATGATATTGATGAAAATCCGTTGACGAAAGTCTTTTCTCAACAATTTGAGCCAACCGTACATAGTTCGGGTGTCAGAGACTCGAGTGACTGGCTATAGGCCAAGTGGGAGATTGTTGGACAATTATGACCCATAGCATCACTATTTGTACAGATCATGGTGTTGTTGTACAAATTAACTATGTGACACAAGAGATTGCACTCTTATCAATTGTGATTAGATCACCTATATATATAAATGATGAGAGGTCCCTATGATTTGTTCCTGGACAGAGAATGATATGAGACAGTATCAGTCTACGAATGATAAATCATTGAATATCCCTAGTCAGAGTATTATCGAGATTGGACATCGATAAATACGTAAAAGACTAGTATTACACTTGTGCGCGTTTGTGAGGGCACAACGGCATAGTTCTCATATACTTGGGTATAGGATACTCATGCAAGTGTAGTAGGAGGTTGTGTTTCACCGATGGTACGGGAAACAGCTTCGCTCTGGATAGACCCCCCGCGGAATCCCATTGGTAGTATGACTATGTGTCTATGGGAGTCTGTAATCAGGGTAGGTGTATTTGGTCTTAACCTGAGACTTGCACCGCTAATACATACGACAATCAATATACTTTAGTTGAGGTCGTCCAGGGCTTTAACCGGTTCTGTGTACGCCGATACTGGGTATATTGGGAATCGTAGTGTGTTGGGTGTGATGTCAAGACGGAAGTGTCGCTCCAGTTATATGGAGATGATGGTCACATAGGATACGGAACTTGTTCTCTTAAATGCTCGAGCTATCGGGATATTATGACAAGGTCATGTATATCCGATTATAGAGACTAGTTACCAGACATCCGATATGTGCTTCGTACGAAGCAGACACAATTCCAGCCCCAGGCCTAGCACGTGATCATCCGATACTGGACAGAAATACGCAATACTACGGTATACTACGCTTGATATAGATCGTATATTCCTATAAGGATATTTCCGGAGAATTGGGTAGGCATGACGCTTTGCGAGAAGCCAACCTTGTCTTGTAAATCGGTATAAACGTAGTACGAGGTACTTACGTGTTCGGATAGTCCGACAACCGTATTTACTGCCAACATATCCGGGGATCTCATGGGTCGCTTCCCAAAGATTCATCGATGACGTATGACTCGCACTTTTATTAATCTGGGATTAATTTGAAGAGAGAGAAAATTAATCTGGGATTAATTACGGAGATATTTTATCTGGGATAAAATATTAATTAAAGAGAGAGAACGATTAATTTGGAATTAATCGATAAAATAATATATTCGATATATTATGCGAAATTGGATTTCGACACGGAATTAAAATTTGATTTTAATTCGGGCGAACGAATTAATTTAGAATTAATTTGTTAGCGACGTGAATAGTGATTTCACTAGGCGTAATCATTTAATTACGTCGCGACGGAAAATTCGTTAATTTGGAATTAGCGAACCCGAGCCCGAGATTATTTGCGAGCGCATTCGCATTTCGAATTCGAGTGCGGCACGCAAGTCAAATCGAGTGTCAAATCATTAGTCACATCAAGCGTCAAATCACTTGTCACTTTGAGTGATGTGACTTGACAACATGTCACTTTATTAAAGTGATGTGAGTTGATGTGAATAGTGAAAGGTGGTTGAAAATCATTATTTGCTTTTTGCTTTTTGACTTTTTGATAAAAGGAAAATGCTTTATGTATTTGTTTTGTTTTTGGAAAATAAAAAAAATATATATATATATTACATTTTCTTTTATCATTTTCTCTCTCTCCCTTTACGTTTTTAGGGTTTATGGAGCCAAAACAATTAGCCTCTCTCTCTCTCGGTCTTAGACCGATTTCTTCTCTATTTTTTCTGGTTCTGCCGAGTAAAATGGAGAAGCTAATGACCTTGTTGCAAGATCTAAGTGCTAGCACGCTCATGGAGGAATACAAAGGTGATAGGGAAGTATCTTCATGAGCATGGAATCAACAAAATCTTGGAGCTATAAAATACATCCATGGCCGAATCAACAAGGAGGAAGACAAGCCCAAACCGCGCAGTCCAGCAGTTCAAGGAGCTCACTGCCGAGCTTCAACAAAGAGGAAGAAGTGGCTTGTTCCTTTTAGCATCAAACCGTTCAATGTGAGTATGTTTTCCGCCTTACTCCTGTGTGTATTCATGCGTTTTTCATGCTTATTTGATGGATCTTGGGACCTAATAAGAAACCAACATTTGGATAGTCCGACGACCGGATTTACTGCCAACATATCCAGGGATCTCTTGGGTCGCTTCCCGAAGATTCACCGATGACGTATGATTCGAACTTTATTAATCTGGGATTAATAGCAGAGAGACTTTATCTGGGATAAAGTACTATTTGAAGAGAGAGAATGATTAATTTGGAATTAATCGATAAAATAATATATTCTATATATTATACGAAATTGGATTTCGACGCGGAATTAAAATTGGATTTTAATTCTGGCTAACGAATTGATTTAGAATTAATTCGCAAGCGACGTGAATAGTAATTTTGCTAGGCATGATTATTTAATTAAATTTGATTTAATTACGACGCAACGGAAAACTCGTTAATTCAGAATTAACGAAACCGAGCCCAGAATGTGTTTGCGACGCCACTCCGATTTTGAATCAAGTGCGGCCACAAGTCACATCACGAGTCACATCACTTGTCACTTTAGTGATAGATGTCTAATTCACCTTTTTGGTGAGTGACATGCAGTCACTATCCATGAAAGAAGTGGTTGTGGGCATTTAATGAGCTTTTGGAGCCAAAATTTTGGTTTGACTTTTGAAGTATATACCAAATATTTGGTAATTGATTTTAGGTAATTTGTTTTTAGAAAACAACAACACAAAATCAAAGCAAAACTCTCTCTCCCAAAATAGCCAAAAAACCGTGAGCTCTCCAAAGGGAAAGAAAATCATTTTCTTTCTTCCATCTTGCTAGCACATTAGAGTATCAATACAAGGTGATAGGGAAACCGAACTAAGAGCTTGGAATCCATTGAAGCTTGGAGCTTGTTCATCTTCTTCAACAAAATCTTGCTTGGCCGTGAGCTTCAACAAGGAGGAAAAGTTTTGTTGATCATCACATCCAAAAGCCGTTCAATGTAAGTGTGTTTCCGCCACTCTTCGTTGCGTATTCATTCTATTTATATTCTTATATCGATCTTGGGACCACCCTAGAAACCAATAATGGTGTCAGAGCCAGGTTTAAGCATGAAAATGATTAGGGTAAAATTTGGGTAAATTTATTTTGAGCATGTTTTGACTAAATTACTTGTTTGAGTATGCTTGTATATGGATGACTTGGAGTTATTTATGATCAATTTCATGAAAAATTAATTGGATCAATTTTTCCCCTTAATCTTGGCTTGGCCGAGAGTTTGGTACCCTTTTATGTCATGGTATTTTTTGTTTGTTTGATCATTGGATGACTTGAAACAATTGGGTAATGTTGACTTAAAATTCAATCGGATTGAAAACGAAATCGGTCATAAAATACCCACAAATGCCGTGACATATTGAGCATGTAATGAGATGATTTTTGGTTCAAAAATGTTGGACATAAGTTGAACAAATGAATACGTAATTAATTGATTAAATTTGTATTTTGGAAATATTAATTTGGATAATTAATTGATGTATTACACTTTGGTTAATTGAATTATAAAATTTGGAATTTTAAAATTTGTTTAATTGGCTTGATTTTGAATTGGGCTTGTAATTGTTGTATTTGGGCCTTATGGACTTGGTTGGGCCAAGTAGGTTTGGGCCAAATGGATTGGATCCATATTGGGCCTAAATCATTCCATTAAGTCCAAATATAACAAATGGGCTTTAAATGTTTAATTGGGCCTAATGGGCCAAAATTGGTTTCTTGGCAAATAAGGGTGATTCCTTACTTGGGCCTTGGTATTTGGGTTTGACCCATATTGACCAAAGCCCATGCCTTATGAAATCAATTGAAAGCCCATTGGACTTTTAATTAAACAACATTGGATGTTAATTGGGCTTTGAGACCCATTTAGATTAGATTTGGAATCTAAGTCGTTAAATCGCATTAAAAAGTGTAGATATTTAATTTGGAATTAAATGAATGAATTAGTATTGAATACGAATTAAATTAGATTTAAAGAGTAGTTCGATATAATTCAAGAATTTGTACTTCGAGTACTTATTCACAAACGAGTTGGACTCGCGCAAATCAAATCATTGTTTGAACATTGGATGATCACTAATATTCAAAGATTAATTAATTTGATTAGATTGATTGAATAACATGCTTGAATGAATACAAGGATGTGATGAATGAATAGCATATATCAGATGGATATTAGAAGGGAAAGGGCAATTTTAGAAATTGTTGTAAATTTAGAATTTATAAATTGGACATGCGTGTCCAGCCTTCTCTCTTTATTGATTCTTTGTATTCTCTTCTCACCTAATTCCCCTAAATCTTAATGAGGTTTCTATTATTGTATTATGTAATTGGGTAGAAGTAGAATAGTGCTAGCCGGGGAGAGCCAAGGCTTAGTTGATTCAGAGGAAAAAGGTTAGGAAAATATATTGGATATATTGGCATATATATTGTATATATGTTTCAGACTTGGAGGTCCACCTACTGGATCTAGGAATTGGATGAGATCCAATTGATCTTCGAGATCTACCTAGTTAAATATCATACAGCTTGTTGGCCAAAGTCAAGGTTGTGTGTTATTTAACGGGATCCTAGCCCACTAGGAAACTGGGTTTCCCGAGTACTCGACAGAGGCTTAGAGGCTCGCCGAAAAATAGTGGGAGGCTAGTATTGAATTTACAATTTCATTCAAATACTTAGATTTACGCGCTTTCAAATATTTCGTCAAAATTATTTTATTAGTTGGACTAATATAATGTTATTTTTCTTGTAACAGTTGGACTGTACCCTACATTGTTAATTGGATAATTAGATTATCGTAATTAAAATGACTGGAAAGAACAGTGTCCGGGACATCATCATAGGTGATAATGTCTTCAACGGCACTAACTTTTCCGATAGGGACATGAATCTAAGGATAGTCCTTGGATCCGAGAGGCTGCTATATACTATAGAGAGACCTCTTGGGCCTAAGCCCAGATCTGATCAGTTGCTCGAGCTAGATCTTTGGAAGACACATAGTGATGACAACGCAACTGCTCAATCTATCATGCTTGCTGCTATGACTCAGCAATTCCGTCGACAGAATAAGGGATTGGATCCCTATAACATGTTGGCGAAGTTGAATGATCTAAACCGATCTAATCTTAGATCGCAGAGATATGAGTTACAGAAGAAGCTCTTCCGCGCTCGGATGTCGGAGGGTACATCTGTTGAACAACATGTGACACAAATGATTGCCGATATCGAGCAGCTTAGACAAATAAGGATTGTCTTTAAGATAGAGACCTCTATAGATTTGATCTTGCAGTCTCTCCCCGACACTTGGAGTAGGTTCATCATGAACTACAATATGATGAACCAAGAGCAGACTCTTGGAGAGCTGATGTCCACGCTGCGAGAGGGAGAAAATGAACTTCTTAAGGGCAAGAAGCGCGAGGCACACTTCGGCTCTACATCTCGGACTCCGAGGCCTGGGCCCAAGGCAACTGAAGGTATCAAGAAGAAGAAGAAAAAGAAGGGCAAAGGCAAAGCGTCAAAGGCTTTTGGGAAGCCTAAGGACAAATCTCAGGATGTATGCCTCCAGTGCGGGAAACGGGGTCACTGGAAGCATGACTGCCGCGAGTACAAGGCGCTCCAGAAGGAGATAAAGGCGGGTAAGGCACCGACCTCAGGTATGTTTATTATAGAAATAAACATGACTACTTCTAGTTTTAAAAATTGGATTTTTGATTCTGGTTATGGTACTCATATTTGTACTGATGTGCAGGATCTACGGATTAGCAGGAGACTGGCTTCAAGAGAGATTGACCTCCGTGTTGGAAATGGGACCCCAGTCGTCATTTTGGTCGTTGGCACTTTTGTTTTAGAACTGCCATCGGGGCATGTACTTGAACTTACAAACTGTTATTTTGTACCTAGTTTGACTAGGAATATAATTTATGTATCTATGTTAACCCAATATGAGTACACTTTTGTATTTAGAAACACTGGGTGTTTTATGTATAAAAATGATATAGAAATTTGCACTGCTGTTGTAAATAATGGTCTTTATATTTTGAATATAAACCAATCTCAAAATGTAACAAACAAAAGGCTTAAAGTAAGTCATAAAGATGAAACTTATATGTGGCATTGTCGTCTGGGACACATTATCAAGACTCGCATATCCACACTTTCGAAGAGTGGGTACTTGGACGAATTTGATCCAAATTCATATGACGTCTGCGAATCTTGCTTATTAGGCAAAATGCCTAAATCACCTTTTAGCGGTGAAGTTGTACGTGCCACCGAACTGTTAGCCCTAGTTCACAGTGACGTTTGTGGGCCCATGTCTAGCCAGGCTAGAGGTGGATATGAATACTTCGTAACCTTTACGGATGATGCATCGCGTTATGGTTATGTGTATCTTATGAGACACAAGTCGGAAACTTTTGAGAAATTCAAAGAGTTTCGACACGAAGTTGAAAAACAGACCGGTAAAAGTATTAAGACATTACGGTCGGACCGTGGTGGCGAATACTTGAGTAATGAGTTTCTTGACTACTTGAAAGAATATGGTATTCTTTCACAGTGGACTCCTCCCGGAACACCGCAATTAAACGGTGTGTCCGAACGGAGAAACCGAACCTTGTTAGACATGGTAAGGTCTATGATGAGTCGCACTGAGCTACCTATTTCCTTCTGGGGATATGCATTAAACAGTGCAATACTTATTTTGAATAAGGTTTCGTCAAAGTCTGTTCAACAGACACCATATGAGATATGGACAGGAAAGAAACCGGGTTTCTCATTCCTGAAGATTTGGGGTTGCTTGGCATATGTCAAACGTTTAGAAGGTACCAAACTAGAACCCAAATCGGATAAATGCCTTTTTGTGGGATATCCTAGAGAAACCAAAGGATATTACTTCTATCACCCACGAGAGAACAAAGTTTTTGTTGCTCTACATGCGGTTTTCCTTGAAAAGGAATTCCTAAATGCAGTGATAAGTGGGAGGAAAGTAGAACTCGATGAAAATCGAAGTGATACTGTTCCTGGCATAGAATCCTCAACGGAACATGAACAATTCATCAGGGATGAAACTGTACCACAATCTTCGAATACACAAGGACCACGTAGGTCGGAGAGAGTCTGAAAACAACCTGAGAGGTATGGGTTTCTAATCTCACCTCATGTGGATATCAATCTCATTGAGGAAGACGAGCCGGTTTATGGCAAGATGCCATGAATTTCGAAATGGATTCCATGTACACCAACCAAGTTTGGACACTGGTTGATGCACCAGAAGGCGTAAAGTCTATTGGATGCAAATGGGTCTTCAAGAAGAAGACCGACATGGATGGAAACGTACAAACATACAAAGCTAGGCTTATAGCGAAGGGGTATCGTCAACGACATGGTGTCGATTACGACGAAACTTTCTCACCCGTAGCCATGATTAAATCCATTCGGATAATGCTTGCTATTGCTGTATATTTCGATTACGAGATATGGCAGATGGATGTTAAAACCGCTTTCCTTAAAGGAAACCTTTTGGAGGATGTTTATATGCAACAGCCTGACAGTTTTATCATGCCTAGACTTGTAAACAAGGTTTGTAAGTTAAATCGGTCCATTTATGGACTGAAGCAAGCGTCGCGTTCTTGGAACCAACATTTTGATGAGATCATAAAAGAATATGATTTCATTCAAAACGAAGATGATCCTTAGGTATACAAGAAGGTTATTGGGAGCGCACTGACTTTCATTGTCCTTTATGTTGACGATGTATTGCTAATTGGCAATGACATTCCCATGTTAACATCGGTGAAAGTTTGGCTTTCATTAAAATTCTCCATGAAAGATCTGGGAGAAGCAGCCTTTATTCTGGGAATAAAGATCTACCGGGATAGATATAGAAAGCTACTTGGACTCTGTTGGATAATATGACCCATAACGTCACTATTTGTACAGATCATAGTGTTGTTGTACAAATTAACTATGTGACAAGGAAATTGCACTCTCATCATTTGTGATTAGATCACCTTAGATATATAAATGAAGAGAGGTCTCTATGATTAGTTCCTGGATTGAGAATGATATGAGACAGTATCAGTCCACGAAGGATTGCACTTGTGCGCGTTGTGAGGGCACAACGGCATAGTTCTCATATATATAAGTATTGGATACTTATGCAAGTGCGATAGGAGGTTGTGTTTCACCGATGGTACGGGAAACAGCTTCGCTCTGGATAGACCCCCCGGAATCCCATTGGTATTATGACTATGTGTCTATGGGAGTCCGACACCAGGGTAGGTGTGTATGGTCTTAACCTGAGACTTGCACCGCTAATGCTTACGACAATCAATATGCTTTAGTTGAGGTCGTCTAGGACTCTAACCGGTTCTGTGTACGCCAATGCTGGGTATATTGAGAATCGTAGAGTATTGGGTGTGATGTCAAGACGGAAGTATCACTCCAGTCATAGTGGAGATGATGTCACGCAGGATACGGTATTAGTGCTCTTAAGTGCTGGCCGGCCATCGGGATATTATGACAAGGTCATGTATATCCTATTATAGAGACTAGTTACCAGACATCCGACATGTGCTTCGGACGGGGCAGACACTTATCCAGCCCCAGCCCTAGCACGTGACTATCCGATACTGGGCCAATATACACAATACTTGGTATACTACGCTTGATATAGATCTTAAATATTCTTAGATGAATATGACCGGAGAATTGGGTAGACTTCGTGCTTTGCTAGAAGCCGATCTTGTCTCGTAAATCGGTAGCACGTAGTACTTGGTACGTATGTGATTCGGATACTCTAACGACCGTATTTACTTCCAACGTATCCGGGGATCTCATGGGTCGCTTCCCGATAATGCACCGATGACGCATAACTCGCACTCATTAATAATCTGGGATTATATATAGAAGAGAGAGAAAATTAATCTAGGATTAATTACGTTAGATATTTTATCTAGGATAAAATATCGTCTAAAGAGAGAGAATGATTAATTTGGAATTAATCGGTAAATTAATATATTTGATATATTAAAAGAAATTAGATTTCGACGCGGAATTAAAATTAGATTTTAATTCGGGCGAACGAATTAATTTAGAATTAATTCGTTAGCGACGTGAATAGTGAATTCGCTAGGCGTAATCATTTAATTACGACGCAACGAAAATTCGCTAATTGGGAATTAGCGAAACCGAGCCCGAGTGTGATTGCGAGCGCATTCGTATTTCGAATTTGAGTGCTGCGATGCAAGTCACATCAAGCGTCAAATCATTCGTCACATCAAGCGTCAAATCAAAAGTCACTTTGAGTGATGTGATTGATTGATGTGATTGAGTTGATTGATTGATAGACATACATCAAGTCACTTTGATAAAGTGACATTGAATAGTGATGGGTGTTGTTGGAATAGTGTTGGTGGTTGAGAGAGCCATTACCATTTATTTTATTTGATATTTTAAATGGTAAATGCTTTGTATTTTTTGGAAAATATATAAAGCATTTTTTGGTAATTCAATTAACAAGTCAACCATAACACTTCTCCTTCTTTTCTCTCCATCTATACACGCCCAAAAGGGCTGTTTTTCTTTCTTCTTCACAGCTCACTGTCGTGAGCTTCAAGGGAGGCAATGAGTGTGTTTTGTTGCAAAACACAAGTGCTAGCACACTTACGAGACTTGCGAAGGTGTTAGGGAGGTTCACCCATGAGGCGGGATCCGTTCGACGAAGCTCGGAGCTTAGCAAAGGACCACTTTCACGCCCAAAACAGTGAGTAAATTCACTGCAGTTCACGCCCATTGCAGTGAGGATTTTCAAGTTTTGTTGCTTGCCGCGTCTCACAACCGATCGATGTGAGTATTCCGCTACCTCCTTTGATGTATTCACACATGTATTTCATGTCTTGTTTGATCTTGGGACCTAGATAAAACCTAACAATGGCATCAAGAGCTATAGGTTCAAGCATGAAAAATGTAGGGCTTAAAATTGGGAACTTTGTATTTGAGCATGATTTTATAAAATTGGATGTTTAAGCATGCTTAATATATGTTGTATTGAAGATTGATTTGATCAATTTCAAGAAAATGTGTTTGGAACAATTTTCCCCAAATTTGGAGTGTTGGCCGAATGTAATGTGAATTTTGGATTCTTGGAATTTTTTGATTTTGATTCATTGGATGAGTTAGAATCATGAAGGATGATGTTAATTTGAAATCAATTAGATTGAATTTTGAATTGAACATAAATCCCCAAAATGTATATGTTGGCTGAATTCCATATGCCCTTAAATGTCTTGGTATTTTGATTTTTGAACATTGGATGTATTGGAAATCATTCGGGATGAGGATTTAATGTCGATTTAGGGTTTGATTGGATTGAAACCAAATCGAATATGAAATCCTTCCTTGGCCGAGACCTTTAAAGCATGTTATGGGTTTGATTTTTCATTTATGTGTTGGACATGTGATGATGATAATGAACATGATTAATTGGACTAATTTGGTGTTTTAGAAATATTGATTTGGGTGATTAATCATGTAATACACTTTAGGTAATTAAATTGCGAAATTGGATTTGTGTAATTTAATGAATTAGGCCTTTAAATTGTATTTGGGCTTATTAAGTTGTAATTGGGGTTATTGGGCTTGATTTTATCAAGTTGGGTTTAGGCCAAATGGATTAGATCCAATTGGGCCCAAAACCACTACCATAAAGCCCAAATGCAACTTATAAACCTTTAAAGTTTAATTGGGCCTAATGGGCCTAAATTGATTTCTGGGCTTATGGGGTTACTCCTTGATTGGGCTTTGGTTGCCGAAGCCCACGCCTTAAAGAAATTAATTAAAGCCCATTAGACTTGAATTAAACTAACGTTGGACGTTAATCGGGCTTTGAGACCCGAAGCGATTAAATTTGGAATTTAAGTCGAAAAGGTTTATTAAATAAAGTGTAATATTTAATTTGGAATTGAATAGTGAATTAGTATTAAATACATGTTAAATTGGATTTAATGATGTAGTTTAATTTGATTCATGAATTCGTACTTTGAGTACTTATTCGCAAAACGAGTTTGACTCGAACAAAATCAAATCGTTGTTTGAACATTGGATGATCACATAATTATCAGATTAATTAATTTGATTAGATTGATTGATAGCATGCTTTTGTGTGAATACGTGGTTGTGATGAATGAATAATGTATATCGGATGGATATTAGTCGGGTGGGGCAATTTTGGAAATTGTTGTAATAAATTCGATTTATTAAATTGGACCTGCGTGTCCAGCCTTATCACCTCTATTCTCTTTGTATTCTCTTCTCACATATTCCCCTCAATGTAAATGAGGTTTCTTTAGAAGTGTAGTGTAACGGGTAGAAGTAATACAAGTGCTAGCTTGAGTTAGAAAGGGAGAGATTTGATCTAGGATCAATATGTTAAGTATCCATCCGCATATCATTATTATTTTATTTCATATGCGCTTTATTATGTATTTAGAATGCATGTTTAAGGGTGTATGATGATGAGACCTAAACAAAGATAATTAAATTGGTAGCCAATTTACACGCGAAAAACCCTCATCAAATATCATGCGTTTTTTCCTTCCATTGAGTGATTCTTACTCAAGATCCTAGATTGGCATGGGTTGTTGGCCAAAGTCAAGCCCTTGTCCGTCGAAGATGTGTTTGAATCACGAGGCTTTGTTCCATATTGGTGTCTTGTCCAAGTTGTGGTTTGTTGGCCAAAGTCAAGACCACTTCTTGTCCATCGACATTGATTACGAAGCTTCCATGGTCAATGGGTCCGCGCTTAACTGGGATCATTAGGTTTGTTGTGCCAAAGCCAAGGCCTAGTTGATTCAGAGGAAAAAGGTTAGGGTATATATTGGATATATAGGCATATATAGGATATATGTTTAGGATTTGGATGTCCACCTACTGGATCTAGGAATTGGATTAGATCCAATTGATCTTAGAGATCTACCTAGTTAATTATCATACAATTTGTTGGCCAAAGTCAAGATTGTGTGATATTTAACGGGATCCTAGCCCACTAGGAAACATGGTTTCCCGAGTACTCGACAGAGGGTTAGAGGCTCGACGAAAAATAGTGGGAGGCAAGAATTGAATTTGCAATATTCGTTCAATTACTCGCCATACGCGCTCAAACAAATATCACTCGCCATATATTAAAAGTATTAGTTGGACTAATACTTAATGTTGTTTTAATAAACAGTTGGACTGTATTATAGTTGATTATATATAATTGGATTATATTAATCAATATATTTGAATTAATTAATTTTAGTTTACAGTTGATTTTATAATTGGATTATAGTAATCAATGTAATTGAGGTTAATTAATTTGGATTATATTTGATTATATAGTTAGACTATTATAATCATTATAATATATAGTACCACTAATCATTGATTAAATAGTTGGACTATTGAAATCAAGAAAGAATTGAAAAGTTGGATATTTAAAATATAATCTGGGATTAAAATATTTTAAATGATTTAATTTTCAAATTGGGAATAAACAATAGGTTACTTTATTTGATAAAATAACTTATTATACCTTAAGCCCAAAATTAAGCAAAATAAGTAGAGCATAAAATCTTTGGAAGATTTATGTGATGATGACTTTAGTGCTTAATTTAATATACTTGTCATAATTCTAATTTTAGATTTAATAAGTATTAAAATTGCAATTTATAATTCTTGGAGAATTAATTGACTATTCTAGAGGAGATAAAGTCAAAGTTTGCAATTGGGCATGTAGCACGAGGTGCACATCGTTTCGATATTCTAAAAACCCAAGGCTTAGCCTAAGGTTCCTGAAATATTGAAAAGGATAATTGACATATCCCAAAGTGACTACCATTTGGATATGGCAGACACGAAGGAATTAAAGAAAGGGCAAGGCTCTGACTTTAAAAATATTTGTCAAAGTTATGTTCAATACTAGTATTGAAATTAGATTTTAAATACTTAGTGTGGTACATAAAAGATATGTATTGATGTTCAGAATCTGCTTTGAGCAGGATACTGACTTCAAGCTGAGATTGCTCTGCGAATCGGAAACGGGACGAAAGTCGCTGTTTCGACCGTAGCTACCTAAGTTTAGGAACTACCCTTCGGGTGTGTACTTAAATTAGGAACTGTTATAATGTAACTAGTTTGACTAGAGACATTATCTCTATATCAGTGTTTAATCCATTGTGGATAAACCTTTATATTCTAGAACACTAAGTGTTTCATTATATAAAGATGATACTGAGATAAACACATTAGATGTGAATAACAGAATTTATATTTTGAATATAATTAAAATCTCAAAACATATAAAATGACAAATAAATAGCTCAAATTGATTTGATCAATAGAGACTTATTTGTGGCATTGTTGTCTGGGACACAATTAAACAAGACTCGTATATCCGCACTTTTGAAGAGTGGGTACTATGACTGATTTGACTATTCAAATAAAGTCTACGAATCTAGTTTATTAGGTAAAGTACCTAAAACACTATTTACTTGGTAATATTGAAAATGCCATCGATCTGTTAGCCCTATTCATTGTGAAGAAAGTGGGCCCATATCTAGCTAGGCTAGATGTGAATATGAATATTTCGTGACCTTAACGGATGTGGCATCACGTTATGGTTATGTGTTTCTTTTGAAGAACACAAATCGGAAACTTTTAGAGTTTCGACACGAAGTAGATAAACAGATCGGCTATAGTATTATTGTTGGACAAAATGACCCATAGCGTCACTATTTGCACAGATAATTGTGTTGTTGTAGCAAATTAACTATATGACAAGGAAATTGCACTCTCATCATTTGTGATTAGATCACCATAGATATATAAATGAAGAGAGGTCCCTATGATTAGTTGTTCCTGGACTGAGAATGATATGAGACAGTATCAGTCCCCGAAGGATTAATCATTAAATATCCCTAGCCGGAGTATTATCGAGACTGGACATCGATAATGCGGAATAGGCTAGTATTGCACTTGTGCGCGTTGTGAGGGCACAACGGCATAGTTCTCATATATATAAGTGTTGGAGACTTATGCAAGTGCGATAGGAGGTCGTGTTTCACCGATGGTACGGGAAACAGCTTCGCTCTGGATAGACCCTTCGGAATCCCATTGGTATTATGACTATGTGTCTATGGGAGGCCGAAATCAAGGTAGGTGTGTATAGTCTTAACCTGAGACTTACATCGCTAATACTTACGATAATCGATAGACTTTGGTCTGGTGGTACAGGCTTTAACCGGTTCTGCGTACACCACTTCTGGGTTTATCAGAGAGTCGTAGTGTATTGGGTGTGATGTCAAGACGGAAGTATCACTCCAGTCATAGTGGAGATGATGTCACGCAGGATACGATATTAGTGCTCTTAAGTGCTGCGCGGCCATCGGGATATTATGACAAGGTCATGTATATCCGATTATAGAGACTAGTTACCAGACATCCGACATGTGCTTCGTACGGGGCAGACACTTATCCAGCCCCAAGCCTAGCACGTGACTATCCGATACTGGACCGATATGCACAATACAATCATATACTACGCTTGATACAGATCTTAATATTCTTAAATGGATATGTCCGGAGAATTGGGTAGACTTGGTGCTTTGCTAGGAGTCGACCTTGTCTCGTAAATCGGTAAAACGTAGTACTTGGTACGTACGTGATTCGGATACTCCGACGACCGTATTTACTGCCAACGTATCCGGAGATCTCATGGGTCGCTTCTCGATAATCCACCGATGACGCACAGCTCGCACTCTTAATATGGGATTATATAGAAGAGATAGAAAATTAATCTAGGATTAATTACGGAGATATTTTATCTATGATAAAATATCGTTTAGAGAGAGATAACGATTAATTTGGAATTAATCGGTAAATTAATATATTCGATATATTAAACGAAATTGGATTTCGACGCGGAATTAAAATTAGATTTTAATTCGGGCGAACGAATTAATTTAGAATTAATTCGTTAGCGACGTGAATAGTGAATTCGCTAGGCGTAATCATTTAATTACGACGCGACGGAAAAATCGTTAATTTGGAATTAACGAACCCGAGCCCGAGTGTGATTGCGAGCGCATTCGTATTTCAAATTCGAGTGCGGCATCGCAAGTCGCATCAAGCGTCAAATCATTAGTCGCATCAAGCGTCAAATCGATAGTCACTTCAAGCGTCAAATCACTTGTCACTTTGAGTGATATGACTTGACAACTTGAAAGACTTGATATGACTTGATGGACATTGATATTGGAGTGTGGAACACTCAAGCTTATTACATTCAATTTGTTTGACTTTTGAAAGTTAAATTAATTGGTAAATCATTTAATATTTTTGGAAAATATATAAACAAAATGATTTACAACTTTTGTAATAACTATTACACAACTTCATCTCTCTCATTTCTTTCTCTTCTCTCACGCCAAAACAATAAAAATGTTCACTGATTTTGAACCAGAAATGCCGTGAGCTATAGGGAGGCAAGAGTGGGTTTTTGTGGCAAAAACTCAAGTGCTAGCACACTTACGAGTCTTGCGAAGGTGGTAGGGAGCTTCACCCATGAGCCGGGATCCGTCGGACGAGGCTTGGAGCTCCGTTTTCTCAGCTCAAAATATGAAAACGTGGACAGTGGACTGCTGCAGTTCATGCGCCAAAACAGTGAGCATTTTGGCTTCAATCGTCTTCAAATCGACTCAACCGATCGATGTGAGTATTCCGCTACCTCCGTTGGTGTATTCACGCATTGTTTTCATTGCTTGTATGATCTTGGGACCTAGATTAATACCAACAATGGCATCAAGAGCCTAGGTTCAAGCATGAAACTTTTAGGGTTAAAATTGGGTATTTTGTATTTGAGCATGATTTGATTGAATTGGATGATTGAGCATGCTTAGTATATGTAATATTGAAGATTGATTTGATCAATTTCAAGAAAAAATGTTTAGAACAATTTTCCCCAATTATTTCATCTTGGCCGAATGGGTGTAGTATTTTTGGATTCTTGGAATTTTTGATTTTTGATTCATTTGATGAGTTGGAATCTATTAGGTTGATGTTAATTTGAATCGAATTGGATTGGATTTCGAATTGGACAAAAACCCCAAAAATTCTATGTTGGCCGAATTGGAACTATTGCCCTAATGTCTTGGTAATTTTGATTTTGTGACATTGGATGTGTATGAAATCAAATTGGATGGTGATTTAATGTCGATTGTGGGTTCGATTGGATTGAAACCAAATCGGACACAAAATCCCTCCTTGGCCGAGAGCTTTAAGCATGTAAATGGGTTTGATTTTTCAATTTATGTGTTGGACATATAATAATGAATTGAGTATGATTAATTGGACTAATTTAGTGTTTTGGAAATGTTGATTTAGTTGATTAATCATGTAATGCACTTTAGGTAATTAAATTGCGGAATTGGATTCATGAAATTTAATTATTTAGGCTTAAATTGGATTTGGGCTTCTAATGTTGTATTTGGGCCTATTGGGCTTGATTTTATCAAGTTGGGTTTAGGCCAAATGGATTGGATCCAATTGGGCCCAAAACCTTAACCATAAAGCCCAAAGGCAACTAATGAACCTTTAAAGTTCAATTGGGCCTAATGGGCCAAGATTGATTTATGGGCTTATGGGGTAAATCCAGGATTGGACTTTGGTTATCGGTTTGACCCGAGTTGACCAAAAGTCCACGCCTTAAGAAATCAATTAAAAGCCCATTGGACTTTAGTTGAATTGACGTTGGACGTTAATCGGTCTTTGAGACGCGTTACGATTAAATTGGAATTTAAATCGTAAAAGGTTTATTAATAAAGTGTAATATTTAATTTGGAATTGAATATTGAATTAGTATTAAATACATGTTAAATTAGATTTAATGATGTAGTTTAATTTAATTCATGAATTCGTACTTTGAGTACTTATTCGCAAAAACGAGTTTGACTCGAACAAAATCAAATCGTTGTTTGAACATTGGATGATCACTTAATTATCAGATTAATTAATTTGATTAGATTGATTGATAGCATGCTTATGTGTGTGAATACGTGGTTGTGTTGAATGAATAATGTATATCGGATGGATATTAGATGGGTGGGCAATTTTAGAAATTGTTGTAATAAATTCGATTTATTAAATTGGACCTGCGTGTCCAGCCTTATCACCTTCATTCTCTTTGTATTCTCTTCTTACCTATTCCCCTCCATGTAAATGAGGTTTCTTTAGAAGTGTAGTGTAACGGGTAGAAGTAGTACAAGTGCTAGCTTGAGTGATAAAGGGAGAGATTTGATCTAGGATCAATGTGTTAAGTATCCATCCGCATATCATTATCATTTATTTTCATACTCGCTTTATTATGTATTTAGAATGCATGTTTAAGGGTGTATGATGATGAGACCTTAACAAAGATAATTAAATTGGTAGCCAATTTGCACGCGAAAAACCCTCGTTAAATATCAAGCGTTTATTTTCCTTCCATTGAGTGATTCTTACTCAAGATCCGAGATTGGCAGGGGTTGTTGGCCAAAGTCAAGCCCTTGTCCGTCGAAGATGTGTTTTAATCACGAGGCTTTGTTCCATATCGGTGTCGTGTCCAAGTTGTGGTTGTTGGCCAAAGTCAAGACCACTTCTTGTCCATTGACATTGATTACGAAGCTTCCATGTCAATGGGTCCGCGCTTGACTGGAATCACTAGGTTTGTTGTGCCAAAGCCAAGGCCTAGTTGATTCAGAGGAAAAAGGTTAGGGTATACATTCGATGTATAGGCATATATAAGATATATGTTTGGGACTTGGATGTCCACCTACTGGATCTAGGAGTTGGATGGGATCCAATTGATCTTCGAGATCTACCTAGTTAATTATCATACAATTTGTTGGCCAAAGTCAAGATTGTGTGATATTTAACGGGATCCTAGCCCACTAGGAAACACGGTTTCCCGAGTACTCCACAGAGGGTTGGAGGCTCGACGAAAAATAGTGGGAGGCAAGTATTGAATTTGCAACATTCGTTCGAATACTCGCTAAACGCGCTCATCTATTTTACTCGTCATATTAATCAAAAGTATTAGTTGGACTAATATTTTATGTTGTTTTAAAAATATATATAGTTGGACTATATACAGACTCATTCAATAAATAGTTGATTTTATAATTGGATTATGGTAATCAATATAATTGAATTAAAATGATAGTTGATTTTATAATTGGATTATAGTAATCAATATTAAAATTATAGTTGATTAAATAATTGGATTATTGTAATCATTATAATAAATAGTACCTTATTAAATTGATTAAATAGTTGGACTATTGAAATCAAGAAAGAATTGAAAAGTTGAATATTTAAAATATATAATCCTTGGATTAAATGTTTTAAATGATATAATTTTCATATTGGGAATAAATAATAGGTTAATTTATTTGATAAAATAACTTATTATGACTAGGCCCATAATTAAGCAAATAAGTAGAGCATAAAATCTTTGGAAGATTTATGTGATGATGACTTTAGTGCTTAATTAATATACTTATCATAAATCTATCTTTAGATTTAAAAGTATTAAATTGCAATTAATAATTCTTAGAGAATTGATTTGACTATTCTAGAGGTGAAAAGTCAAAGTTTGCAATTGGGCGTGTTGCACAAGGTGCACATCATTTCGATATTTCGAAACCCAAGGCTTGGCCAAAGGTTTGTGAAATATTGAAAAGATAATTGACATATCCCAAAGTGACTACCATTTGGATATGGCAGACACGAAGGAATTAAAGAAAGGGCGAGGCTCTGACTTTAAAAATATTTGTCAAAGTTATGTTCACTACTAGTATTGAAATTGGATTTTAAATACTTAGTGTGGTACATAATATATATGTATTGATGTTCAGAATCCGCTATGAGCTGGATACTGACTTCAAGCCGAGATTTCTCTGCGAATCGGAAACGGGACGAAAGTCGCTGTTTCGACCATAGATACCTAAGTTTAAGAACTACCCTTTGGGTATGTACTTAAATTAGGAACTGTTATAATGTAACTAGTTTGACTAGAGACATTATCTCTATATCAGTGTTTAATCCGTTGCGGATAAAACCTTTATATTCTAGAACACTAAGTGTTTCATTATATAAAGATGATACTGAGATAAATACATTAGATGTAAATAACAGAATTTATATTTTGAATATAATAAAATCTCAAACATATAAAAATGACAAATAAATAGCTCAATTTGATTTGATCAATAGAGACTTATTTGTGGCATTGTTGTCTAGGACACAATTAAACGAGACTCGTATATCCACACTTTTGAAGAGTGGGTACTAGGACTGATTTGACTATTCAAATAAGGTCTGCGAATCTAGTTTATTAGGTAAAGTACCTAAAATACTATTTACTTGGAAATAGTAAAAGGGCCACTGATCTGTTAGCCCTATTCATGGTGAAGTAAGTGGGCCCATATCTAGCTAGACTAGATGTGAATATGAATATTTCGTGACCTTAACGGATGTGGCATCACGTTATGGTTATGTGTTTCTTTTGAAGAACACAAATCGGAAACTTTAGAGTTTCGACACGAAATAGAAAAACAGATCGGCTATAGTATTATTCCGCCACGGTAAGACCGTATTGGAAAATACTTAAGCAGTAAGTTTCATATGTACATGAAAGAGTACGGTATTCTTTCATATGAGGACTCCTCCCACGACACGTCAGTTAGACGGTGTGTCCGAACTAAAACCGAATTTTGTTGGACATGATAAGGTTTATCACGAGTCGCTCTGAGCTACTGTTTCCTTCAATAGGATATGTATTAACAGTGCAAAACTTATTTAGAATAAGGTTCCATATAAATCTGTTGACAGATGTCATAAAGGACATGAACAGGGAAGAAACCAGGTTTCTCATTCCTGATAATTTGGGTATGCCAGGCATAACGTTTGGATGATACCAAACTAAGGACCCAAATTGGATAAGTGCCAATATAGGTTATCCTAAGGGAAACCATAAGTATAGTACTTATAAATCTCACATGAGAACAATATGATTGTTGCTCACCATGCGGTTTTCCTGAGAGGAATACCGATATGCAGTGGTCAGTGGGAGGATAGTGATACTCGATGAAAATCGGAGTAATACTGTTCAAGGCACGAAGTCCTTAATGGAACACAAATAGTTCATCTATGATGAATCTATACCATTAATCTTCAATTACACAAGAAACTAGTAGATCGGATAGAGTAAGAAAACAACATAGGGTATGGGTTTCTGATCTAACCTCATAAGGATGTCAATCTTATGAAGGTATATCCACCGACTGCGTTTTGAGGAAGTGATACGAAGTATCGACTCCCTATTATGGCAAAGTGCCATGAATCCGAAATGGATTCCATGTATAACAACTATTTTGGATACTAGTTGTTGTACCACAAGGCATTGTGCCTATTGGTACATTAAATGTCTTCAAGGAAGACATACATGTTGGTTTCTAATATAGGTCCCAAAATCATGAAATCAAGCAAGAAAAACGCATGAATACACAAAGGAGTAAGGGCGGAAACATTACTCACATTGATGGGTTTGAGATGCGAAGAACAAACGCCTTCAAGACTCCCTCAAAGTCACGGCAATGAGCTCCCAAGGCAGTGGGCTACACGTTTTTGCTCCTCTTTGAACCTCAAAAATTCGGCCATGGATGAACACCATTGGAGCTCCAAGCTTCAAGCTTCCAAAAGGGATTCCAAGCTCATAAATTCGTTTCCCTATCACCTATGTATCACTCAAGGTGTGTGCTAGCACTCTTCATCTTCCTTGCTTCCCTTTAAATTCGGTCACAACCAGAATTTTTGAGAAGAAATCGGCTCCAAGCCGTGTGAGGAAGAAGAGAAAAAGAGAGGGAAAAAAGAAAACGTAAAAAGGGGAGAGAGAGAGAGTGAAAAGTGTAATTAGGTTTATATATTTTTAATTTCCAAAATTAATAATAATAACACCTTTTACCACTTTTCAAAAAGCAAAAAGTCAAAAGTAAAACATCAATCAATGTTTTCACTTTTACCCATCACTTTTATCTATCACATCAAGTCACTTTAATAAAGTGACAACATGTCAAGTCACATCACATCACTCAAAGTGACAAGTGATTTGACAATTGATGCGACTAGCGATTTGACGCTTGATGCGACTTGCGTGCCGCGCTCGAATTCGAAATGCGAATGCGCTCGCAATCACTCTCGGTCTCGGGTTCGCTAATTCCAAATTAACGAATTTTTCGTCGCGTCGTAATTAAATGATTACGCCTAGCGAAATCACTATTCACGTCGCTAACGAATTAATTCTCAATTAATTCGTTCGCCCGAATTAAAATCTAATTTTAATTCCGCGTCGAAATCCAATTTCTAATAATATATCAAATATATTATTTTATCGATTAATTTCAAATTAATCGTTCTCTCTCTAAAATTAATATTTTATCCCAGATAAAATGTCTCCGTGATTAATCCCAGATTAATTTTCTCTCTCTTCTAATTAATCCCAGATTAATTAAGTGCGAGTCATACGTCATCGGTGGATCTTCAGGAAGCGACCCATGAGATCTCCGGATATGTTGGCAGTAAATACGGTCGTCGGACTATACGAACACGTAAGTACCTCGTACTACGTTTATACCGATTTACAAGACAAGGTTGGCTTCTAGCAAAGGGCCATGCCTACCCAATTCTCCAGAAATATTCTTACAGGAATATATAGATCTGTATCAAGCGTAGTATACCGTAGTATTGTGTATATCAGCCCAGTATCGGATAGTCACGTGCTAGGGCTGGGGCTGGATAAGTGTCTGCCCCGTCCGAAGCACATGTCGGATGTCTGGTAACTAGTCTCTATAATCGGATATACATGACCTTGTCATAATATCCCGATGGCCGGCCAGCACTTAAGAGCACTAATACCGTATCCTGCGTGACATCATCTCCACTATGACTGGAGTGATACTTCCGTCTTGACATCACACCCAATACGCTACGACTCTCTGATAAACCCAGAAGTGGTGTATGCAGAACCGGTTAAAGCCCTGTACCACCAAGACCAAAGTCTACCGATTATCGCAAGTATTAGCGATGTAAGTCTCAGGTTAAGACTATACACACCTACCTTGATTTCGGCCTCCCATAGACACATAGTCATAATACCAATGGGATTCCGAGTGGTCTATCCAGAGCGAAGCTGTTTCCCGTACCATCGGTGAAACACGACCTCCTATCGCACTTGCATAAGTATCCAATATTTATATATATGAGAACTATGCCGTTGTGCCCTCACAACGCACACAAGTGCAATACTAGCCTATTCCGCATTATTTATGTCCTGTCTCGATAATACTACGGCTAGGGATATTTAATGATTAAACCTTCGTGGACTGATACTGTCTCATATCATTCTCAATCCAGGAACTAATCATATGGACCTCTCTTCATTTATATATCTAAGGTGATCTAATCACAAATGATGAGAGTACAATCTCCTTTGTCACATAGTTAATTTGTTACAACAACACAATGATCTGTGCAAATAGTGACGCTATGGGTCATTTTGTCCAACAATCTCCCACTTGGCACATAGCCAGTCACTCAAGTGTCTCACACCCGAACTATGTACGGTTGGCTCAAACTGCTGAGAAAATGTTTTCGTCAGCGGATTTGTATGATTATCGTTTGATGCGATTTATACGATCATCACATCGCCACGATGTATGATCCGAACGAATCAGATGCTATAGAAGTATATATCTGGATCGTCGATGAGACCATTAATTCTTTAGCCTGTGCTGACGCCTAGCTCAGCCGCTAACAGAACGATATCTAATCTAATTAGATTTGTATCGACCCAAATGACTTCTATTGCTGCCTCAGCTGCAGCAATAATCCGCATTTATTGTTTATTCGGTAACAATATCTTGCATGGAAGATTTCCAGCTCACTGTACCGTTATTCAAACTGTATAGTACCGTTTGCGACTTTTAGTCGTTTTTATCGGTTATAGGAAACTTGCTACAGTGACCCCAGTCACTTCAAGTTCTCCTTCTCCATAGACTAAGACATCATCCTTAGTTCTCTAAGATTCTAACGGATGTTCTTAACATCAATCCAGTGACTATCACTCGGATTGGCCTGTTTGTGAATCCATATGCTCAAAGCATATGATACACCAGGTCTCGTACATTTTTCAATGTACGGTTTCTAGGAGAGTATTTCGAAAGCCAAGCTTTCGCCGATATTTATTTTATGGGAATATCATTTCCAAGAAATGACATATTATCATTATTTTATAGGACAGCCACTGTCAGTGCGCTCCCACTAACCTTCTTATATATACACTTGAATTATTTTCGTTTTGAATTAAATCATACATCATTATGATTATATCAAAACGATAATTCCAAGAACCTAATGCTTGCTTCAATCCAATCATGGATCGAATAACCTGCATTATCCAAATGGATTTACCGTGGCAACAGGTAAAAGGTTGAATCGTAATCAACACAATGTTGATAACGATACCTTTCCGTTAAAAGCCTAGCTTTATACGCTGGTATGTTGCCATCCATGTATGTCTTCCTAGAAGACTTTTAAGTACCATTAGGCACAATGCCTTGTGGTACATCAACTAGTATCCAAACTGGTTGATATACATGGAATCCATTTCGGATTATACGGCACTTTGCCATAATTAGGGAGTTGATATCTTGTATCACTTTCTCATACGTAGTCAGTTGGTATTCCTCAATAAGATTCACATCTTTACGAGGTTAGATCAGAAACCCATACCCCAGGTTGTTTTCTGACTCTGTCCGACCTGCGCGGTTCTTGTGTATTCGAAGATTAATGGTAATAGTCTCATCCTGGATGAACTATTCATGTTCCATTAAGATTCAGTGCCTTGAACAGTATTACTCCTATTTCCATCGAGTTATACTATCCTCCCACTTACCACTGCATATCGGTGTTCCTCTCAGGAAAACCGTATGGTGAGTAACAATCTAATTGTTTTCTTGTGAGGTGTATAAGTACAATACTTATGGTATCCCTAGGATAACCTACATTTGGCACCTATCCTATTTGGGTTTTAGTTTGGTATCATCCAAACATATGCCTAGCATACCCAAATTATCAAGAATGAGAAACCCGGTTTCTTTCCCGTTAATATCTAATATGATATCTGTTAAACAGATTATTATGGAACCTTATTCAAAATAAGTTCTTGTACTGTTTAAAGCTTATCCGTTAAAGGAAATGGTAGCTCAGAGCGACTCGTGATTAACCTTATTATGTCTAAAAAAATTCGGTTAATCCGTTCGGATACACCGTCAAACTGACATATTCCGTGAGGAGTCTTTATTTGAAAGAATACTATACTCTTTCATAAAAACTAGAAACTTATTGCTTAAGTATTTTCCATTACAGTCTTACCATGACGGTTTAATACTTTAGCCGATCTATTTGTCTATTTCGTGTCGAAACTCTAAAAGTTTTCGATTTGTGTTTCAAAAGAAACACATAACCATATGCGATGCCACATCCGTACAGGTCACGAAATATTCAAATCCATATCTAGCCTAGCTAGACATGGGCCCACTTGCTTCACTATGAAGTAGGGCTAACAGATCGGTGGCATTTACACTTTTACCAAGTAAATAGTGTTTTAGGCACTTTGCCCAAATAGACTAGATTCGTAGACTTTATTTGAATGGAATCAAATCAGTCCTGGTATCCGCTCTTCAAAAGTGCGGATATACGATTCTTGTTTATCAGTGTCCCTGACAACTATGCCACAATTAAGTTTCTTAACTGATCAGATCAGTTTGAGCTATTTATTTGTCATGTTTATATTTGAGATATTATTTATATTCAAAATATAAATCCTGTTATACACATCTAATGTGTTTATCTCAATATCATCTTTATATAATGAAACACTTTAGTGTTCTAGAATATAAAGGTACACCCGCAGCGGGTTATACGCGATATAGAGATAATGTTTCTAGTCAAACTAGCTACATTATAACAGTTTCTAAATTTAAGTACTAACCCGAAGGTAGTTCCTAAATTCAGGTATCTACGGTTAAAACAGTGACTTTCGTCCTGTTTCCAATTCGCAAATAAATCTCTATTGAAGTTAGTATCCTGTTCAAAACAGATTCTGAACATCAATATATTTTATGTACCACACTAAGTATCTAAAATCCAATTTTAATACTAGCTGTGAACATAATTATGACAATCATATTTGAAGTCAGAGCCTTGCTCGTCTTCTATTCCTTCTTAGGATATGTCATTTATCTTCCCAGAAGATTATAATGATTTTGCCTTTGCCTGTTTCAACACTCCAGAAGCCTTTGGCCAAGCCACGTGTTTCTGGAATATCGAATTAAGGTGCGCCTTGCGCTACAAGCTTAATATATTATTTTATCAAATAAAATAACCTATTAATTTCCAGGACCATCCTGAAACTTTATTCCCAATTTGAAAATTAAACCATTTAAACACATTTTCCCATGATTATGTTTTAAATGTCAATCTTTCAATTATATCTTGATTCTAATAGTCCAACTATTTAATCAACGATTTGTGGTACTATTTATTTAATGATTATAATAGTCCAACTATATAATCAAATATAATTTAAATTAATTAACCTCAATTACATTGATTACTATAATCCAATTATAAAATCAACTGTAAATCGAAATTAATTAATTCAAATATATTGATTAATATAATCCAATTATATATAATCAAATATAATACAGTCCAACTGTTTATTTAAACAACAATTTAAATATTAGTCCAACTAACATTTAATCTAACGACGAAATAATTTGAATGAGCGCGTATGGCGAGTAATTGAACGAGTATTGCAAATTCAATTCTTGCCTCCCACTATTTTTCGGCGAGCCTCTAACCCTCTGTCGAGTACTCGGGAAACCGTGTTTCCTAGTGGGCTAGGATCCCGTTAAATATCACACAATCTTGACTTTGGCCAACAAATTGTATGATAATTAACTAGGTAGATCTCGAAGATCAATTGGATCCCATCCAATTCCTAGATCCAGTAGGCGGATATCCAAATCCTAAACATATATCTTATATATGCCAATACATCCAATGTATTACCTAACCTTTTTCCTCTGAATCAACTAAGCCTTGGCTTTGGCACAACAAACCTAGTGATCCCAGTCAAGCGCGACCCATTGACCATGGAAAGCTTCGTAATCAATGTCGATGGACAAGAAGTGGTCTTGACTTTGGCCAACAAACCACAACTTGGACAAGACACCGATATGGAACAAAGCCTTCGTGATTCAAACACATCTTCGACGGACAAAGGGCTTGACTTTGGCCAACAACCCAATGCCAATCTCGGATCTTGAGTGAGAATCACTCAATGGAAGGAAAAACACTTGATATTGAGCGAGGGTTTTTCGCGTGCAATTGGCTACCAATTTATTATCTTTATTAAGGTCTCATCATCATACACCCTTAAACATGCATTCTAAACACATAATAAAGCGCATATTAAATAAAATAATAATGATATGCGGATGGATACTTTACATTGATCCTAGATCAAATCTCTCATTTTCTCTCTCCAAAGCTAGCACATGTATTTACTTCTACCCGTTACACTACACTTCTAAAGAAACCTCATTTACATTGAGGGGAATAGGTGAGAAGAGAATACAAAGAGTATAGAGGTGATAAGGCTGGACACGCAGGTCCAATTAATAAATCAAATTTATTACAATTTCCAAAATTGTCCCACCCGATTAATATCCATCCGATATACATTATTCATGCATCGCAACCATGTATTCATCCAAGCATGTTATCAATCAATCTAATCCAATTAATTAATCTGATAATTAGTGATCATCCAATGTTCAAACAACGATTTGATTTTTGCTCGAGTCAAACTCGTTTTGCGAATAAGTACTCAAAGTACGAATTCTCGAATTAAATTAAACTACATAATTAAATCCAATTTAATACGCATTTAATTCTAATTCACTATTTAATTCCAAATTAAATATTACACTTTTATTAATGAACCTTTACGACTTAAATTCCAAATTTAATCGCAACGGGTCTCAAAGCCCGATTAACATCTAATGTTTATTTAATTAAAGTCCAATGGGCTTTTAATTAATTTCTATAAGGCGTGGACTTTTGGTCAACTCGGGTCAAACCGAATAACCAAAATCCAATCCGGGAGTTACCCCATAAGCCCAGAAATCAATTTTGGCCCATTAGGCCCAATTAAATAATTAAGGTCCATTAAGTCATAATTGGACTTTATGGATGCGGTTTTAGGCCCAATTGGATCCAACCAAATTTGCCTAAACTCAACTTTGTGCAACAAATCCCAAAAGCCCAATTACAACCTTTAAGGCCCATTTTCCAAAAATAAGCCCAATTAATTAACTTATAAAATTCTAAATTCCATAATTAATTAACCTAAGTGTAATACACAATTAACCACCCAATTAATATTTCTAAAACATCAATTAGCATACTTAATCATGCACTTTAACATTAAATAGTGTCCAACACAATTTATTAAAATCAAACCCAATTTACATGCTTTTGTTCTCGGCAATTAGGGGTTTTTCCAATCCGATTCGGTTTCAATCCAATTGAATCCACAATCATCATTTCCCAAATCAATTCAATTCATCCAATGAATTAAAATCAAAAAACACAATGAATTTCAAATTCAATTGAATTCGGCCAAGCCACTTTAATTTGGGAAAAATGTTCCAAATCAAAATTCAATCAAATTGAACTTCAAAACCACATTACCCAATTGTTTTAAGTCATCCAATGATCAAACAAACAAAATCACCAAGAAATTTAGGGTTCTTTAATTTCGGCCAACATAAGCAATTTGGGGAAATTTGTTCCAAACACAATTTCAACAAATTGATCCAATCAATCTTAAATTAAACATACTTTAAGCATTCTCATTCATCCAATTTCACAAAATATGCTCAAAATCAAGTTTACCCAAATTTGTCACTTTATGCCAACATAAAAAATTGGGGAAATTTGTTCCAAACACAATTTCAACAAATTGATCCAATCAATCTTAAATTAAACATACTTTAAGCATTCTCATTCATCCAATTTCACAAAATATGCTCAAAATCAAGTTTACCCAAATTTGTCACTTTATGCCAACATAAAAAATTGGGGAAATTTGTTCCAAACATAATTTCTTCAAATTGATCCAATCAATTATTAATTCAACAACATTTAAGCATACTTAATCAATCAATTTAATCAAATCATGCTTCAATTGATTTTACCCAATTTGTCATGCCCAAAATTTAGGGAAAATTGAATCCAATCCAATTTCATGAAATTGATCATGCACAACTTCAATTCAACCTCATTCAAGCATACTTCATCAAACAATTCAACCAAATCATGCCTAAATCGAGTTTACCCCATTATTAACCCTAACTTTTTCATGCTTGATAATAGCTCAAGATACCATTGTTGGTTTCTAATATAGGTCCCAAAATCATGAAATCAAGCAAGACAAACGCATGAATACACAAAGGAGTAAGGGCGGAAACATTACTCACATTGATGGGTTTGAGATGTGAAGAACAAACGCCTTCAAGACTCCCTCAAAGTCACGGCAATGAGCTCCCAAGGCGGTGGGCTACACGTTTTTGCTCCTATTTGAACCTCAAAAATTCGGCCATGGATGAACACCATTGGAGCTCCAAGCTTCAAGCTTCCAAAAGGGATTCCAAGCTCATAAATTTGTTTCCCTATCACCTATGTATCACTCAAGGTGTGTGCTAGCACTCTTCATCTTCCTTGCTTCCCTTTAAATTCGGTCACAACCAGAATTTTTGAGAAGAAATCGGCTCCAAGCCGTGTGAGGAAGAAGAGAAAAAGAGAGGGAAAAAAGAAAACGTAAAAAGGGGAGAGAGAGAGTGAAAAGTGTAATTAGGTTTATATATTTTTAATTTCCAAAATTAATAATAATAACACCTTTTACCACTTTTCAAAAAGCAAAAAGTCAAAAGTAAAACACCAATCAATGTTTTCACTTTTACCCATCACTTTTATCTATCACATCAAGTCACTTTAATAAAGTGACAACATGTCAAGTCACATCACATCACTCAAAGTGACAAGTGATTTGACAATTGATGCGACTAGCGATTTGACGCTTGATGCGACTTGCGTGCCGCGCTCGAATTCGAAATGCGAATGCGCTCGCAATCACTCTCGGGCTCGGGTTCGCTAATTCCAAATTAACGAATTTTCCGTCGCGTCGTAATTAAATGATTACGCCTAGCGAAATCACTATTCACGTCGCTAACGAATTAATTCTCAAATAATTCGTTCGCCCGAATTAAAATCTAATTTTAATTCCGCGTCGAAATCCAATTTCTAATAATATATCAAATATATTATTTTATCGATTAATTTCAAATTAATCGTTCTCTCTCTAAAATTAATATTTTATCCCAGATAAAATGTCTCCGTGATTAATCCCAGATTAATTTTCTCTCTCTTCTAATTAATCCCTGATTAATTAAGTGCGAGTCATACGTCATCGGTGAATCTTCAGGAAGCGACCCATGAGATCTCCGGATATGTTGGCAGTAAATACGGTCGTCGGACTATACGAACACGTAAGTACCTCGTACTACGTTTATACCGATTTACAAGACAAGGTTGGCTTCTAGCAAAGCGCCATGCCTACCCAATTCTCCAGAAATATTCTTACAGGAATATATAGATCTGTATCAAGCGTAGTATACCGTAGTATTGTGTATATCAGCCCAGTATCGGATAGTCACGTGCTAGGGCTGGGGCTGGATAAGTGTCTGCCCCGTCCGAAGCACATGTCGGATGTCTGGTAACTAGTCTCTATAATCGGATATACATGACCTTGTCATAATATCCCGATGGCCGGCCAGCACTTAAGAGCACTAATACCGTATCTTGCGTGACATCATCTCCACTATGACTGGAGTGATACTTCCGTCTTGACATCACACCCAATACGCTACGACTCTCTGATAAACCCAGAAGTGGTGTACGCATAACCGGTTAAAGCCCTGTACCACCAAGACCAAAGTCTACCGATTATCGCAAGTATTAGCGATGTAAGTCTCAGGTTAAGACTATACACACCTACCTTGATTTCGGTCTCCCATAGACACATAGTCATAATACCAATGGGATTCCGAGGGGTCTATCCAGAGCGAAGCTGTTTCCCGTACCATCGGTGAAACACGACCTCCTATCGCACTTGCATAAGTATCCAATACTTATATATATGAGAACTATGCCGTTGTGCCCTCACAACGCACACAAGTGCAATACTAGCCTATTCCGCATTATCGATGTCCTGTCTCGATAATACTACGGCTAGGGATATTTAATGATTAAACCTTTGTGGACTGATACTGTCTCGTATCATTCTCAATCCAGGAACTAATCATATGGACCTCTCTTCATTTATATATCTAAGGTGATCTAATCAAAAATGATGAGAGTACAATCTCCTTTGTCACATAGTTAATTTGTTACAACAACACAATGATCTGTGCAAATAGTGACGCTATGGGTCATTTTGTCCAACAATACATGGATGGCAACACACCAACGTACAAAGCTAGGCTTTTGACGGAAAGGTATCGTTATCAACATTGTGTTAATAACGGTTCAACCTTTTACCTGTTGCCATGGTAAATCCATTTTGAAGATGCTTGTTGATAACTGCGTATTTCATTTATGAAATGTGTCAGATACAGATCAAAATCGCTTTCCTGAAAAGGAAACCTTTTGGAGGATGTTTAGAACATCCTGACGATTTTGTATAACCAACAAACAAGGTTTGCGGGTTATTCGATCCATGTTTGGATTGAAGCAAGCATAAGATTCTTGGAACTGTCGTTTTGAAATAATCATAATGTATTATGATTTGAATCAAAACGAAATAATTCTTGTGTATATAAGGAGGTTAGTGGGAGAGGGCACTGACAATGAAATTCCCATACAGCAATTGGTGAAAGCTTGGCTTTCATAGATATTCTTTCAATAGAAATTCTCCGTAGAATTCTGGGGAGTAACAACCTTTATTCAAGGAATAAAGATCTACTGGGATAGATTTGGAGTTGTTAACACTCTCTTGGAAATTGTACATTTAAAATGTACTTGTATTGGTGTCTCATACGCTTCGAGCATATGGAGTCACAATCGGGTCAATCCAAGTGATAGTCACTGGATTGAAGTTAAGAACATCTGTTAGTATCTTAGAGAACTAAAGATGTTGTCTTAAACTATGGAGAAGGAGAACTTGAAGTGACTGGGATCACTGCTGCAAGTTTCCAAACAATTAAATACTACGGTACTATAAAGTTTGAATAACGGGACAGTGAGCTGGAAATATTCCGAGCAAGATAACTGTTGCCGAATAAACAACAAATACGGATTATTGCTGCAACTGAGGCAGCAATAGAAGCCATTTGGATCGAAAATAAATCTAATTAGATTAGATATAGTTCTTTTAGCAGCTGAGCTAGGCGTCAGCACAGGCTAAGGAATTAAAGGTCTCATCGACGATCCAGATATATACTTCTATATCATCTGATTCGTTCGGATCACACATCGTGGCGATGTGATGATCGTATAAATTGCGTCAGACGATTATCAAGCAAATCCGCTGACGAAAACCTTTCCTCAGCAATTTGAGCGAACCGTACATAGTTCGGGTGTGGGACACTTGAGTGACTGGCTATGTGCCAAGTGGGAGATTGTTGGACAAAATGACCCATAGCGTCACTATTTGCACAGATAATTGTGTTGTTGTAGCAAATTAACTATGTGACAAGGAAATTGCACTCTCATCATTTGTGATTAGATCACCATAGATATATAAATGAAGAGAGGTCCCTATGATTAGTTCCTGGACTGAGAATGATATGAGACAGTATCAGTCCCCGAAGGATTAATCATTAAATATCCCTAGCCGGAGTATTATCGAGACTGGACATCGATAATGCGGAATAGGCTAGTATTGCACTTGTGCGCGTTGTGAGGGCACAACGGCATAGTTCTCATATATATAAGTGTTGGAGACTTATGCAAGTGCGATAGGAGGTCGTGTTTCACCGATGGTACGGGAAACAGCTTCGCTCTGGATAGACCCTTCGGAATCCCATTGGTATTATGACTATGTGTCTATGGGAGGCCGAAAACAAGGTAGGTGTGTATAGTCTTAACCTGAGACTTACATCGCTAATACTTACGATAATCGATAGACTTTGGTCTTGGTGGTACAGGCTTTAACCGGTTCTGCGTACACCACTTCTGGGTTTATCAGAGAGTCTGACCGGCGTAATCACACACGTATAACGCAAGCGCACGTATCGTTCAAGTAGTATAAAAAGTATCGATCCCACGAGGACTTAAAACCTTTTTGTTATTAATTTATGGGGCCAACTGATTACCAGTATCTAACAGGTTGTTTGATTGATTGATTTGAAATGACGATGATTCTAAATTTAAAACAAGTAAATAAAATTGCTTAAAAGTAGGTTGAGAAAAATCCAAATTTATAAAAACTATCCAGGGTTGTGATTAATTCCAATATTATTTAGAAGATGAAGTGGTTATCTTAAAGTTGGGTAATATATTGATTTATTAACCTGGAACACTAATTTATGTAAAAGCCTCTTCCGATGGTCAATTTCAAATACCTAGTATAATCCAATTGAACTATATGTCTATGTCAACCAAATTACCTAGATTCATTAAGATTAAGTTCCAATTATGGCTACACCCGCCCGACAGGTATATTCCTATCCTGTTAGGAAATCTATTAAAAGGGTTATCTATCCTCAAGGAAGATCGTGGGTTATTGAGTCTAAGGTCTTAAACTTCAAATCCCTATGTCTAGTTCATTTTAAGTTTACCTAATCAATTTTATTAATGGCCAGTTAATAAAAAGCATTAAGATTAAGACTCAATAAATAAATCTTTAAATTACCCAACCTATAATCTAACCCCTTATAAACTGGTTATATTGAAATTCATCACAACCCTAGATACTAACTTAGTTACAATACATAGCTATGGCTAATGAAAACTTAAAAGACATAAAATAAAAATGCTAAAAAGTAATTGCGAGAAAGTAAAAGCGGGAAAGTAAATGAAAATAAACTACCAAGATAAAAGGAATTACTTTTACTAATTACTAACTTAGATATCTCCCTTAGTATAACATAATCACTTGTGAGATTAAAACCAACCGACCATATAGGCGGTACCCTGATTAAGTCAAGTTAAGTCCGACCAGCCATAAAGGCGGTAAAATTTGTCCATGAACTTGCCATGTAGGCGATAAAGAAATAACCAGCCATAAAGGAGGAACCAAAATTAAATTACCAACCGACCAATCTGGCGGTATCCTTGCTTAGTCAGGTTTAACAGTTTAAATTAAATAGCCCACCGACCAATATAGCGGTATTCCTTTTTAAGTCAAATTTTAGAATAGTGAATATGTTGTGTCTAAGGGAGATTAATCTAAGATAGTAACAGTAAAAGAATTATCTTTCACCTCGGCAGAGGGAAGTTACCTCCTCATGGTTGAAAAATAAAAACTGAAAAAGTAAAGAAAGGAAAGTGTTATGCGTAAAGTAAATTACGGAAAGTAAAACTGAAAAAGTAAAGAAAAGAAAGTGCGAGAGTGAAAATTAATTACTGAAAACTAAAAATAAACAAACTAGATACAATCTTTTTATTTTTTCATTAAGGATTTCAAAGAAGAAAGTATATATTTTACAAATGAAATGGCTTGGTATTTATAGGCAAAATTTTGCCACCATCAAATCATTAATCAATTTCTCCACCAAATCCATTATTAATTTCTCCACTAATTACTCCACCAAATCCATAATTGCTCCACTAATTGCTTATCTTGTTTGGTGGTGATTTGATAATTTTTATTAATTATTTATTAATTAATATTTTGCTTTGAAAATGATTGATAATGACTTTTAATAATTACACTCCACATACTTCTGGATGGTTCATCAATTACGGTCATGAAATAATCAGAATTGGAAAATATTTTCTCTTTCAAAGTTGTAGATATTTGAGTCTTCTTTAATCTGGAACTTGAATCAGCTCATTCCGATATCTGAGTAAAAAGTTATGCCCAAAATACGACAGATGCGCAAAACTGGAATTTCCAAAACTGCACTTCGTCAAAAACGCCCTTTCAAGTTTCCAATCTCCAAAATTAATATATCAAGTCCAATAATTGCCCTTATTTGATCCACATTTCGTCCTAAATGATTTTATTGAGTCCCGATATTATTTTATCTGCAAAATAAAATAAAACATATCAAAACATTCATCAAACCCGAGAAACTAAACAAAATATTAAGTAAAAGGGGCGGTAAATATTGATATATTTTCCGCTCATCACACCCCCAAACCTAACATTTTGCTAGTCCTCGAGCAAAACAACAAAATAAAATTAAAATTAAACTAAGCCATTTTCGTGGGGATCACGGTTGCATTTAGCATATGCAACAAGCCTTTAAACCCCTAGGTGTCCCTAGTGGACGAGTTGTAGTCTCGTGAGGGTTTACAGCAACGATACCCACAAACGTTTTACAAAAGTAAAAAGATAGTAAAACTAATGCACACAAAAGCAAAAAGACAAGCGAAAAGAGAATAAAGAAGTTAGTGACTAATCAGGTGAAACTTCTATTCCAAGTTACTAATTGTTTTGTTTCTTTCTAAATTACTAAATAAGTAAATTCTCCGATTATATTTACCATTCTCCATATACACAGTCAATAAAATATTAAACAACTCATTTTTGCCCACAACAGTCATAAGTGCAGTTGATAAGAGAGTAATATTTTTGTTCTAAAGTTCTATCAGATTTCACACCTTTTTGTAGCAATGGAATAATTTTTATGATTTTTCTGATTTTTTTTTTCTTTGATTTTTTCTCTATTTTTTATTTATATACAATACCTTCCGTCTATGTAGCGAGCTTTGGGTCGGTGGCTCCCAAACCAGTTGGCTTTAGGGCACCAGGTGTTAAGACACCCCTACAGACTTAATTACTCAGACTTCAAATATATATTTTTGCAGCATCTTTGATCCATGTAGCGAGCTTTGGGCCAGTGACTCCCAAACCAGTTGGTTTTAGGGCACTGGGTGTTAAGACACCCTTACAGACTTAATAACTCGGATCTCAGACCTCTTTTTTTTTTTTTTTTTTTTTTTACTCCATCACTTTTTTGAGATGCTTCCTCAAATTAAACTATAGCACTGAATATTACAAAATTTTCAATTTTAGCTCATGACCGTGTGTTACCATGTATGTTGATAATACCTGCCAACGGAGCATATGAAGATCCATTTTAGTCAGATTTATGGAGAATTCACAAATTAAATAATTCAAAAGGAAATAAACAAAAATTAACTTGTTTCGAAATAGGTTTGAGATACGTCTCAGGAGTGGAAATTCCTTACTCGGCTATCTCTTACCAATTTCACCTTTTTAGTCAAAATAAAAACACAAAAATGCAAAATATTTTTGTAATTTTTGAAAATTTTTCAATTTTTTTGTATTTTTCGAAAAATTTTGAACTAAAAATAAAAACAACATACAACTAAAAACAAGATATTAATCAGCTAATTCCCTCCCCCAACCTAAATGAGACATTGTCCCCAATGTCTTAAACAAGTAGAAGAAGAGTTTAGACGATAATACCTGGTTAACTGAAATTCTACAGGAATTTAAAGGTTAAGATCCAGATTAACCCGACGTCTCTTACCACGATCGTCCCCAGACCAATTTATCTTTGAAATGATAGGGTCAATTTGTGGTTCATATGCTATTAGTTGGTCAATTAGATCCGGAGCGGTTCTGGCAGTAAATAGAAGTTCTTTTAAAGGTTTTGATATGAACCCATTCCTCCGTGCATCATCAAGAAGAAACACAAAGAAAATCATAAAATCCATCAACATTGTACAGCCAATTGGTTTCTGGTGTATGTTCAGGTTCGCCCAAGATAGTACAATAAAATTTTCTTCCAATGTACCCAAGCCACCTGGCAAAGCAATAAAAGCATCAGCACGGTTAATCATTTCTACCAGTCGTTCAGACATACCTGGCACGATCAGTTCCTCTCCATTTGATGGTTCAATAAGATTTGCCTCTGCCAAGGGTTTTGGGATAATTCCCAAGACATGACTGCCTCCTTCATGAACGGCCTTTGAAACGATCCCCATTAGTCCAAGATTGCCTCCGCCATATACTAAATTCATATTCCTTGCAGATAGGACTCGACCCAATTCCTTTGCTGCTTCTATGTATTGTGGTTTAGTACCAACACTACTACCGCAAAACACACAAATGTTTTCAACTCGTCTTCTTGAAGTGGCTTCCATTTTTATGTTTTTCTTTCTTAACTCTGGATGACTTCAAAGGTGCAATGATGAGTTGAATTTATAATACCTGAAAGGTGTGAGTAAAAATAGCACAAGTATCTTCCAAAGGACGATTAGTAGAACAATAGTAAAATAGATCGTGATAGTCAAAAAGGTCTGGATCCTGTCGGAGAAAATAAAAGAAAACAACAAAACAAATCACAATTATTAGGAAAAGACAAAGAGATATAATATTTACAAAAATTACAGCTTGATTAACGTCTATACGTCAGGGACAAGTTTCCCATCCAATTTTCTTATAAATTGGCAAACAGGGTCTTTTTGAGTCAGATTCCCAAGACTTAACTGTTGTCTTTCTTTTTGGAATTGTGTATGTAATTTGCGAATGGCAGTATGAACATGTCCACTGGGATGCGTCTCAAGAGTTGAAGATATATCATCTACAGACTCCTTACTCAAGCCATCCCTAATGAATTTAATTTTGTCTTCGCGATTATCAGACACCATTCCTAAAGAACGACAATGAGTATTACAATTCCAACGTGCACATTTGAAACAAACACCCATTTTCTTTGCTCTACGTTTCTTTGCATAGGTGCTTCTTCCAAATCCAGGTAAATAAGAATTACAAGACTCAGAATACTCACCTGCTTAACGAATTCGTGCTTCGATTACCCAACAAATATCAGTAGGAATACTTTTGATCATCAATAGTCTCATCCGTTCCAAGCGAGCTTTGTAAACTTTCACCAGAGATTTTTGAGGGAGAGAAGGAAATTGCTTGTGAAGATTTACGAGAGCTTCTTCCATCTTAATCTGCAAAAACTAAACACACAAAATTAAATCACACAAAATCACAATATATACACAAATTGCATGGGTTGCCTCCCTGCGAGCGCTAAGTTTAATCGTCGTCAGCTAGACGTGACTTTTCGAACGTTTATGCTGGATCTGAAAGTGTGACACTTTATTTTTGACGCTCCAACGGTTCTCCCCAATAATGCTTAATCCACTGACTGTTAACTTTGAATGTGTTGTTGGTATTGGGATCCAGTAACTCAACAGCTCCATGTGGTAAAACCTGAGTGATCACAAATGGACCTGACCACCTTGATTTCAACTTTCCAGGGAAAAGTTTCAACCTCGAGTTGTACAACAACACCTATTGCTTTGGTTCCAACTGTCTGTGCACTATTTTTCGGTCATGCCATCTCTTGGTGTTTTCTTTGTACAGTCTGGCATTCTCATAAGCCTGTAGGTGAAATTCCTCCAATTCATTGAGTTGGTGAAGTCTTTTCTCTCCTGCAGCTTGTGGATCAAAATTCAACTTCTTCAGTGCCCAGTACGCCTTGTGTTCAAGCTCAACTGGCAGATGGCATGCTTTCCCAAACACCAATCGATATGGTGACATACCAATGGGTGTCTTGTAAGCTGTACGGTAGGCCCATAATGCATCATCCAGTTTTGTAGACCAGTCCCTCCTTGTTGATCCAACGGTTCTTTCCAAGATTCTTTTGATTTCTCTGTTTGAAACTTCAACCTGTCCATTTGACTGTGGATGGTAGGCAGTGGCAACCTTATGAGTAACTCCGTATTTGGATAGAAGTGCATCAAAGTATTTATTGCAGAAATGAGAGCCACCATCGCTGATGATTGCTCGAGGTGTTCCAAACCGAGTGAAAATGTTCTTTTTCAGGAATTTGATCACCACTTTTGAATCATTTGATGGCAGTGCAATTGCTTTAACCCATTTGGAGACATAGTCTACAGCAACCAAGATGTATAGGTTTCCGAATGATGGAACAAAGGGTCCCATGAAATCAATACCCCACACATCAAATATCTCAACTTCCAGAATGTTTTGCAATGGTCCTTCGTTTCTTCTCGAAATATTCCCCATTCTCTGGCACCTGTCACATTGAAAAGCAAAAAGATAAACATCTTTAAAAAGTGTAGGCCAGAACAAACCTGATTGAAGGACTTTTGCTGCAGTTTTGTTTCCGCTGAAGTGTCCGCCATATGGTGATGAATGACAGTGCTGCAAAACACTGTTGACCTCCTCCTGTGGAACACACTGTCTCAATAATTGATCAGCACACCGTTTGAACAGGTACGGCTCATCCCAGATATAATGCTTGACTTCTTTGAAGAATTTCTTCCGTTGTTGAGTTGTCCATTCCAACGGCCATTTTCCTGACACAATGTAGTTGACATAGTCAACATACCAAGGGGTATCTTGTTGTTTCATGGCAAACAGCTGTTCATCTGGAAAAGTTTCTTTGATTGACAGTTCTTTGCCAGCTGTTTCTCCATTCTCGATCCTCGATAAGTGATCTACCACCTGGTTCTCTGTTCCTTTCCTGTCTCGAATCTCCACGTCAAATTCTTGCAGAAGAAGTATCCAACGGATCAATCTGGGTTTGGCATCTTTCTTCGCGATCAGATATTTGATTGCTGAATGATCTGTGTAGACTACCACCTTGGGACCCACAGATAAGAACGGAATTTGTCAAAAGCGAACACAACTGCAAGCAACTCCTTTTCAGTGGTTGTGTAGTTGAGTTGAGCTTCATTTAGAGTTCTGCTGGAGTAGTAAATGGTGTGGAAAATCTTTGCTTTGCGTTGTCCCAAAACTGCACCTACAGCAAAATCACTAGCATCACACATTACTTCAAATGGAAGGGTCCAGTCTGGTGTTACAATGATGGGGGCAGAAACCAGCTTCTGTTTCAAGATCTCGAAGGCTTCCTGGCATTCTTTGGTGAAGTTGAAAGGCACTTCCTTTTCCAGAAGGTTGCAAAGAGGTTTTGCAATTTTGGAAAAGTCTTTGATAAATCTCCTGTAAAAACCTGCATGTCCAAGAAAAACTCTGAATGCCTTTGACAGATGTTGGAGGAGGTAGTTTTTCAATTGTCTCGATCTTTGCTTTGTCTACCTCGATTCCCTTTTTGTGAGATCCGGTGTCCAAGAACAATGCCTTCCTGTACCATAAAGTGGCATTTCTCCCAGTTGAGTACCTAGTTCGTGTCTTCACACCTTTGTAATACCTGTTCAAGATTTTGCAAACAATGATCAAATGAATCTCCAAATACAGAAAAGTCATCCATGAAAACCTCCATACTCTGCTCCAACATATCTGAGAAGATGGCCATCATGCAACGCTGAAATGTGGCAGGGGCATTACATAGTCCAAATGGCATCCTGCGGAAAGCAAAAGTACCATAAGGACATGTAAATGTGGTTTTCTTCTGATCCTCTGGTGCAATGGCAATCTGATTGTATCCTGAATATCCATCCAAAAAGCAATAGAACTCATGTCCCGCCAATCTGTCTAACATCTGGTCAATGAATGGCAGCGGAAAATGGTCCTTTCTGGTGGCTTTGTTCAACTTACGGTAGTCCATGCATACTCTTCATCCAGTCACCGTTCTTGTCGGAATTAACTCGTTCTTTTCATTGGGGATCACAGTAATTCTTCCTTTCTTCGGCACACATTGCATAGGACTCACCCAACTGCTGTCTAAAATGGGATAAATGATGCCAGCATCCAACCATTTGATGATTTCTTTCTTCACGACTTCATTCATGATTGGATTGAGTCTCCGTTGATGCTCCACAGTGGGTTTGTACTCATCATTCATCAAGATTTTGTGCATGCAAAATGATGGACTAATGCCTCGAATGTCTGCTATAGTCCAACCAATGGCTTTCTTGTGCTCTCGTAATACTCTCAGCAACTTTTCTTCCATTTCCAATGTTAGCGACGAAGAAATTATAACAGGTAATTCAGAAGAGTTTCCAAGAAATGCATACCTGAGATGGCTCGGGAGTAACTTCAGCTCCAGCTGCGGTGGTTCTTTAATCGAGGGTTTGATCCGGTCTGTCTTTGGAAGTTCCAAACTTTCAATTGGTTGTGTCACTTTGAAACGAAACGGCTTGTCAAGATAGTTGATACATTCCATAATTTTAGCATCAAGCTCACTGTCAGACATGTTGGTGATGCAAGCTTCATGTTTGTCAGTGGGAATTGTATCAGTATCTTGAATGATACTATCAACAACATCAATTCTGAAACATTCTTCTTCCTTTTCATCGCTCGGGAATTTCATGGCTTTGAAAACATTGAAAGTAACTTCTTGGTCCTGAACTTTCATGGTTAGTTCTTCTTTTTGTACATCAATCACAGTTCTCCCTGTAGCCAAGAATGGTCTCCCAAGAATGATTGGAACATCTTTGTCTTCTTCCATGTCAAGGATAATGAAATCAGCTGGGAGAATGAGTTTGTCAACTTTCACCAACACATCTTCAACCACTCCTCTTGGAAATGCGAGCGTCCGATCGGCAAGTTGCAAAGAAACAGAGGTAGGCATTGCTTCTCCAATCTGTAGTTTCCTGTAAATAGAAAAAGGCATCAAGTTAACACTAGTACCTAAATCACATAAAGCCTTACCGATGTAATGTTCTCCAATGGTGCACGGGACTGTGAAACTGCCAGAATCTTTCAACTTCTGGGGTAGTTTCCTCTTAATGATGGCACTGCATTCTTCCGTCAATGCTACTGTCTCGTAATCTCCCAATCTTCGTTTTCGTGAAAGAATATCTTTCATGAATTTGACATAGCTGGGCATTTGTTCCAAGGCTTCTGCAAATGGAATATTGATGTGCAGCTTTTTGAATACTTCCAGGAATCGAGCAAACTGCTTGTCCAGTTTGTTTTTCTGAAGACGCTGAGGAAAAGGTGGAGGTGGAGTAATCTGTTCTTTTTCCTTTGCTTCTTTTTCTTCCATCTGTTGCTCTGCTTCTTTTGGAACATCTTCAATGGTTGCCTTGATTCCAACATCTTTGTTGATTTCAGTACCACTTTTCAAGGTGATGGCTTGACATTGCTCCTTCCCTCGGTTCCTTGGATTCGGTTCTGTGTTGCTGGGAAGATTTCCTGGTGGTCTATAACTCTGAGCATTGGCCAGTTGTCCAATCTGATTTTCCAGTGCTTTGATAGAAGCTGATTGGTTCTGAATCATAGCATCGTATTTTTTTAACTGAGCCAGCACTTCTGCCATTACTGGTTCTTTTTCATGCTCATGGCCTTTGTTATGTTGCTGGAATACAGGTGGTGGATTGTTCTGTTGCTGAAATCCTGGTGGTGGATTGTTCCTTTGTCCAGAATTGTTGCTCCATGAAAAATTGGGATGATTCCTCCACCATGGGTTGTAGGTGTTGGAATATGGATTGTTTCCATGTCTGTTGAAATTATTGACATAATTCACCGTTTCTTCAGGTTGAGTTGGCTCTGGTGCTCCTCCATATGTTGAACTTGTTGCTCCAATATTGCTTTGAGTGTTGAGAGTCTCCATGAATTTGCATATCTGGTCCAGTTTGGCACTAACTGCTGTGTTGGCTCCAACTTCATAAATTCCTGCAATTCTTTGAATCAAGCTCCTTTCTGTTGGCCACAAGGAATTATTATTGGCCATCTCTTCGATTAGGTCCCAGGCTTGATCTTCTCCTTTTGACATCAAAGCTCCTCCAGCAGCAGCATCAATAGTGGTTCTCATCAATCCAGAAAGTCCATTATAGAAAGTTTGGACTTGAAGCCATTTTGGAATCTCATGGTGAGGACATTTCCGGAGCAGATCTTTGTATCTTTCCCAAGCTTCGTACAGGGATTCTGAATCTTGCTACACAAAAGATGTGATGTCATTTCTCAGTTTTGCTGTTCTGGCTGGTGGAAAGTACTTTGCAAGGAATTTGGTGGCTAGAGTGTTCCATGTTGTGATGGAACCTGCTGGTAGTGAATGTAGCCAGGCCTTTGCTCTATCTTTCAAAGAGTATGGAAAAACTCGCAGTCTCATTTCTTCTTCTGATGCTCAGTTGTAATTGAAAGTGCCGCAAACTTCCAGGAAGTTGCTGATGTGGGCGTTAGGATCTTCAGTTGCATTCCCCCCAAACTGAACTGACTGCTGAATCATCTGAATGCAAGTTTTGATATCTCCTGCATTTGCTGGTAAGGGAGGAAGTACAATACAGGAAGTGAGGCCATCTACCACCGGAATGGTTCTGTCTCGAATGGGAATTGGTGGTGCAACCTCCAAAGGTTCAGGTTCCATCTTAACAATTGCTTCTTGGCCTTCTCGCCTTTCCCTTCTCAATTTTCTGATGGTTCTTTCAATCTCAGGGTCAAGCGGATGGATTTCAAAGCTTCTGGCTCGTCTCATTAAATGTCTGAGAACCTGAAACACAAGAAAACAAAAACAATAAGTAAAAAGAAAAATAAGATACAAGTAACGAAACTAACCCGTAAACTAATAATGAAAGATAAATAAGTCCCCGGCAACGGCGCCAAAAACTTGACCGGCGTAATCACACACGTACAACGCAAGCGCACGTATCGTTCAAGTAGTATAAAAAGTATCGATCCCACGAGGACTTAAAACCTTTTTGTTATTAATTTATGGGGCCAACTGATTACCAGTATCTAACAGGTTGTTTGATTGATTGATTTGAAATGACGATGATTCTAAATTTAAAACAAGTAAATAAAATTGCTTAAAACTAGGTTGAGAAAAATCCAAATTTATAAAAACTATCCAGGGTTGTGATTAATTCCAATATTATTTAGAAGATGAAGTGGTTACTTAAAGTTGGGTAATATATTGATTTATTAACCTGGAACACTAATTTATGTAAAAGCCTCTTCCGATGGTCAATTTCAAATACCTAGTATAATCCAATTGAACCATATGTCTATGTCAACCAAATTACCTAGATTCATTAAGATTAAGTTCCAATTATGGCTACCCCCGCCCGACAGGTATATTCCTATCCTGTAAGGAAATCTATTAAAAGGGTTATCTATCCTCAAGGAAGATCGTGGGTTATTGAGTCTAAGGTCTTAAACTTAAAATCCCTATGTCTAGTTCATTTTAAGTTTACCTAATCAATTTTATTAATGGCCAGTTAATAAAAAGCATTAAGATTAAGACTCAATAAATAAATCTTTAAATTACCCAACCTATAATCTAACCCATTATAAACTGGTTATATTGAAATTCATCACAACCCTAGATACTAACTTAGTTACAATACATAGCTATGGCTAATGAAAACTTAAAAGACATAAAATAAAAATGCTAAAAAGTAATTGCGAGAAAGTAAAAGCGGGAAAGTAAATGAAAATAAACTACCAAGATAAAAGGAATTACTTTTACTAATTACTAACTTAGATATCTCCCTTAGTATAACATAATCACTTGTGAGATTAAAACCAACCGACCATATAGGCGGTACCCTGATTAAGTCAAGTTAAGTCCGACCAGCCATAAAGGCGGTAAAATTTGTCCATGAACTTGCCATGTAGGCGATAAAGAAATAACCAGCCATAAAGGAGGAACCAAAATTAAATTACCAATCGACCAATCTGGCGGTATCCTTGCTTAGTCAGGTTTAACAGTTTAAATTAAATAGCCCACCGACCAATATAGCGGTATTCCTTTTTAAGTCAAATTTTAGAATAGTGAATATGTTGTGTCTAAGGGAGATTAATCTAAGATAGTAACAGTAAAAGAATTACCTTTCACCTCGGCAGAGGGAAGTTACCTCCTCATGGTTGAAAAATAAAAACTGAAAAAGTAAAGAAAGGAAAGTGTTATGCGAAAGTAAATTACGGAAAGTAAAACTGAAAAGTAAAGAAAAGAAAGTGCGAGAGTGAAAATTAATTACTGAAAACTAAAAATAAACAAACTAGATACAATCTTTTTATTTTTTCATTAAGGATTTCAAAGAAGAAAGTATATATTTTACAAATGAAATGGCTTGGTATTTATAGGCAAAATTTTGCCACCATCAAATCATCAATCAATTTCTCCACCAAATCCATTATTAATTTCTCCACTAATTGCTTATCTTGTTTGGTGGTGATTTGATAATTTTTATTAATTATTTATTAATTAATATTTTGCTTTGAAAATGATTGATAATGACTTTTAATAATTACACTCCACATACTTCTGGATGGTTCATCAATTTCGGTCATGAAATAATCAGAATTTGAAAATATTTTCTCTTTTAAAGTTGTATATCTTTGAGTCTTCTTTAATCTGGAACTTGAATCAGCTCATTCCTATATCTGAGTAAAAAGTTATGCCCAAAATACGACAGATGCGCAAAACTGGAATTTCCAAAACTGCACTTCGTCAAAAACGCCCTTTCAAGTTTCCAATCTCCAAAATTAATATATCAAGTCCAATAATTGCCCTTATTTGATCCACATTTCGTCCTAAATGATTTTATTGAGTCCCGATATTATTTTATCTGCAAAATAAAATAAAACATATCAAAACGTTCATCAAACCCGAGAAACTAAACAAAATATTAAGTAAAAGGGGCGGTAAATATTGATATATTTTCCGCTCATCAGAGTCGTAGTGTATTGGGTGTGATGTCAAGACGAAAGTATCACTCCAGTCATAGTGGAGATGATGTCACGCAGGATACGGTATTAGTGCTCTTAAGTACTGCGCGGCCATCGAGATATTATGACAAGGTCATGTATATCCGATTATAGAGACTAGTTACCAGACATCCGACATGTGCTTCGTACGGGGCAGACACTTATCCAGCCCCAGGCCTAGCACGTGACTATCCGATACTGGACCGATATGCACAATACAATTGTATACTACGCTTGATACAGATCTTAATATTCTTAAATGGATATGTCCGGAGAATTGGGTAGACTTGGTGCTTTGCTAGGAGTCGACCTTGTCTCGTAAATCGGTAAAACGTAGTACTTGGTACGTACGTGATTCGGATACTCCGACGACCGTATTTACTGCCAACGTATCCGGAGATCTCATGGGTCGCTTCCCGATAATCCACCGATGACGCACAACTCGCACTCTTTAATAATCTGGGATTATATAGAAGAGATAGAAAATTAATCTAGGATTAATTACGGAGATATTTTATCTATGATAAAATATCGTCTAGAGAGAGATAACGATTAATTTGGAATTAATCGGTAAATTAATATATTTGATATATTAAACGAAATTGGATTTCGACGCGGAATTAAAATTAGATTTTAATTCGGGCGAACGAATTAATTTAGAATTAATTCGTTAGCGACGTGAATAGTGAATTCGCTAGGCGTAATCATTTAATTACGACGCGACGGAAAAATCGTTAATTTGGAATTAACGAACCCGAGCCCGAGTGTGATTGCGAACGCATTCATATTTCAAATTCGAGTGCGGCATCGCAAGTCGCATCAAGCGTCAAATCATTAGTCGCATCAAGCGTCAAATCGATAGTCACTTCAAGCGTCAAATCACTTGTCACTTTGAGTGATATGACTTGACAACTTGAAAGACTTGATATGACTTGATGGACATTGATATTGGAGTGTGGAACACTCAAGCTTATTACATTCAATTTTTTGACTTTTTGAAAGTTAAATTAATTGGTAAATCATTTAATATTTTTGGAAAATATATAAACAAAATGATTTACAACTTTTGTAATAACTATTACACAACTTCATCTCTCTCATTTCTTTCTCTTCTATCACGCCAAAACAACAAAAATGTTCACTGGTTTTGAACCAGAAATGCCGTGAGCTATAGGGAGGCAACAGTGGGTTTTTGTGGCAAAAACTCAAGTGCTAGCACACTTATGAGTCTTGCGAAGGTGGTAGGGAGGTTCACCCATGAGCCGGGATCCGTCGGACGAGGCTTGGAGCTCCGTTTTCTCAGCTCAAAATCTGAAAACGTGGACAGTGGACTGCTGCAGTTCATGCAACAAAACAGTGAGTATTTTGGCTTCAATCGTCTTCAAATCGACTCAACCGATCGATGTGAGTATTCCGCTACCTCCGTTGGTGTATTCACGCATTGTTTTCATTGCTTGTATGATCTTGGGACCTAGATTAATACCAACAATTATACCGTCACGGTAAGACCGTAATGGAACATACTTAAGTAGTAAGTTTCATATATACATGAAAGAGTACAGTATTCTTTCAGATGAGGACTCCTCCCGAGACATGTCAGTTTGACGATGTGTCCGAACTAAAAACCGAATTTTGTTGGACATGATAAGGTTTATCACGAGTCGCTCTGAGTTACCATTTCCTTCAACGGATATGTATTAACAGTGCAAAACTTATTTAGAATAAGGATTCCATTAAAATCTGTTTGACAGAAATCATATAGGATATGAACAGGAAAGAAACAGGGTTTCTCATTCCTAATAATTTGGGTATGCCGGGCATAACGTTTGGATGATACCAAACTAAGGACACAAATTGGATAAGTGCCATATATAGGTTATCCTAGGGAAAACCATAAGTATAGTACTTATATATCTCACAAGAGAACAATATGATTGTTGCTCGCCATGCGGTTTTCCTAAGAGGAATACCGATATGCAGTGGTAAGTGGGAGGACAGTAAAACTCGATGAAAATCGGGGTAATACTGTTCAAGGCATGAAGTCCGTAATGGAACATAAATAGTTCATCAAGGATGAAACTAAACCATTAATCTTCAAATACACAAGAACCGCGCAGATCGGAGAGAATCAGAAAACAACCTGGGGTATGGGTTTCTGATGTAACCCCTTAAAGATGTTAATCTTATAAGGGTACAATTATCTTATCACTTTAGGCCCAGCCCGATTTCTCCCAAATAGTATTTAGAGGCCAAGATTGGGCCAAAGGTCTGATCCCCTATCAAGCCCGATCTAACAGATAACCAGATAAACTCTATTTAATCACATATATTATATCATTTTTCAGTAGACAAAGCACATGCACCCTCCACATGCAAAGATGCTCACCACCGAAAGTTTTAAACATTTTAGCATTTTGTGGGGACCGTTCCCATAATTTTAATTCATATTCCAACTGTAAAGTGAAGACTTAAGCATGTGAAAGGCCCCAATTGCCAGATGTGTTAGCACTTTGTAGATCCCAATAATCATAGGCACAACTCCTCTAGCACATACAATAATGGTTCCTTCAAATCTATAAAAGGATACGTAACTCAACATAAAAGGGGGATGACTTCTTTCTTACAAGTCTCTGCTCTCTGACACTAGCTCTCTCAGAGCTCTCCATCCCCTCCTTATACACTTACCACCATCCTCATGGCCACCCAAAGAGGTTAAGGTAACATCAAACCTACCTTTTACATTTACATAATTACTGCTCATTTCATGCTACTGACTTGGGCGTCGGAGTGCCCCCGGCACCCACCACACCGGTGGGTAGTCTGCTCCCGCTCACTCTACCTTTGTCTTGCAGGATCGCTAATGCCCCCAACCTACAAATTCTGATTGTGGACCTCGGCCGAAATCCAGCATCCACAATTTGGCGCCCACCGTGGGGCCTTAGCGATTCATAGCAAGCAAAGACCACTCAGTCTACAATCCTCACAAACAGACACCAGACCCGGTGGTGGCACAATTAGCCACTCTACAATTCAGTTACGATCAATGGAAGATGAAAATAGAGCCATGTAAAACTCCAGTACTATTCTCTCCAATAGTATTTGGAACATTATTCTTTCTTCAACCAGGCGCGAGACTACAAGTCATCTCAACTATCTTACCAAGCTAATCTCTTAAAAGCAGTCAACAGTATGACCAATGAAAATCTACCATCAGGGGACCATCTTTTCCATACGACATGGAAAATGATTATCTCCTCCAGAATAGACAACAGAGATGAACCTCAATCTTCTCCATACGACATGAAAAGAGTCTCACCGTCACCTGTTTCAGACAACATTAAAAGGATTATCATCTCCTCCGAAAGACGTGAAATGATTGTCATCTTTTGCAGTCTACATGAAAAGTTTTTCATCTCCTCCAGACTACGTGAAAGAACAGAGAGGCAAACTAATGCCCAGAGCCAATTCCACATCTGCTGAGGCAAAGTTTTATTGAAACTGCCTTTCATGAAGCTGCCACTCTCCACACTATGGCCACTCACTGGAGCAAAATAACCACACAAAAAGCCGAAACAAAGTTTGGAGTAGAGAATCAAGCAATCCTCCAACTCACTAAGAGATAATCCAAATGGCTCATTCACCAATATTGAGAAAGAAACATGCTTGTGTAGGAACCAAATGATATATAGCTAAGGCATTTATACCGCCCTTACGCTGAAAGAAAATACCCACATCTGATCAAAAACGCTGGAAACAATAGAGCATAGCATGCGATCATGTCTTCGAGTCAAACACGCCCAATAAAAAAAGAGCCATAAGAAAATCAGCCCAAATGCAAGCTAAAGGCCCAATGGCAGGCCGAAATAGGTTCCAAATTTTGCCTTAAGTCCCACATTGATTGTAGCAAGAAAGGAACAAAACCATCAAACTATAAAAACCTTCTCACATCGATTATGGATACAAAAATCACGAAACCACCCAGTTTTCATGCTCAAGAAACCAGCCTACCTAACTCAACTGAATTTGCCTATCCATTCTTTACAACCACAAGCCCACAACAAGGCCATGGGTGCTCAATCACATATGCGGGCCCGACCATGCTCACATTTTGAGAAGTTAGTCGTCTGAAAAGATAACAACCAGTCACATGAACCATACGTAACAACCATACACATAAAGCCTTAATAAAATACCGACCCCACCTGGAAAGTCAAACCAGGGTAGCTACCCTGAAAATAATTAGAAGATGAAGGGGCGCATTTCATGCTACATGCGCATGTTGTGGTCTCGTCTACGTTGGATGAAAAGTTTCTCCATGCCTACAGTCCTTATGAGAGCAAAATGTGTTCTTTTGAGGATCTATGACATTTGGTGCCATGCTACCTATGCATTGTGATTTTCTTGGACCGAAATGCCCTTCAATCTCAACATGTGTGTTGGAGTGTAGGCAATTGGAATCTTGGTAGTTTACTCATGGGTCCTACACTTTCTTTAACATGCATGCGCGACTCATCCACCATAGTTCACGCTCCTTCCGACATTTTACCAACTGGAAAATCAATGTACGTGGAGGTTGGTATTCGACCTTTGTATTTTGGCAGTCTACGTGTGGCTTCATTTGTGTAGGATCAAAATGGCCATAGTTTCTTGGCCTTTTGTGCATGGAGTCTAGCATTTGTCCTTTGTATTTTGGCAGTCTACGTGTGGCTTCATTTGTGTAGGATCAAAATGGCTATAGCTTCTTGGCCTTTTGTGCATGGAGTCTAGCACTTGTCCTTTATACTTTGTCAGTCTACGGGTAACTTCATTTGTGTAGAATCAAGATGACCATAATTTCTTAGCCTTTTGGGCATAGAGAGTGATATTTATTCTTTAGCAGTTTGTGTGTGGCTTCATACATGTAGGATCACAATAGCCTTAAGCCTCTTGGCCTCTTACGACCATGTTGTCGTATGGAAGTTTAGACTTATCTATAAGGCTCGAAAGCTTTATAAATTTTCAAAACCATGTGTGAACTTGCCTTGATAATGGGCTGGGCTTTAGTATCCAAGATATCCACACACTATCATGGGACCTACATTCGGACATGAAACATGAAAAGGAGTTATGTACACACAAGAGCCACGGTAATCCCACATTCTAGGTGAGGCCATGAACCATGGAAACCAATGAAAATTGCGCCCATACTTGCATGGTTCATGAACCGATCCTACGGAATCTATCATCCACTCACAATTGAACCTCACTTTTGTAGCATGAAACCAAAGCTAACCAACAAAACTGCATCATTTCTAGATAATAGCTCAAGCTTTGTAAATTCAATTTATTGAGCACACTTTTTAGCTCCCAGAGACATGGAAAGATTGTCATACGACGAGGTGAATGGCCATCAACTCCAGGCTACATGGAAAATTCCAATCTCTTCCAGACTACTTGGAATGATTGTCAACTCCTCCAGGCTAAATCAAAGGTTAGTTATCATCTCCATGCTACATTGATTTAATATTGCCAACTCCATACTACATAGAGAATATTTTATCATGCCTAGTAGAATGAAGAACTTTCTTGGATCTCCTTTAGGTCCAATCAACCAACCTATATTAGGTTAGGTATTATGGAAATTATATGTGACTTTCATCAAAGTTTATTGTAGTATCATTGACCTTATTCAAGCCTTGTATAATTAGTAATGACCTTGATAGGCATCCATCTCTTCCATACTACATATGAGGATAATCATCTTCACACTACGTATGAAGATTATCATCCACTCTAGACTACATGGATGGATTTCCATAAACTCTAGAAAGTATTGGAAAAGCCCCATGAACCTTCATCAGGTTCATTCGACCATTGTCTCATGGACCTTCATCAAGTCTATGATAGTGATGACCTTATTGGACTTCCATCAAGTCCATTCGACGAGTCCAGTCGACAGTAGTCTCATAGAAGATGAGAGGTGATAACTTGCATCAAGTTCATTCCATTGTAGCATCATGGGCCTTCTTCAGGTCTAGTATAGTAAGTGATGACCTAGATAGAAATTTATCAAGTCCATACTATAGGTTCATTCAATCGTAGTCTCATGGAGAGGTAGAATGAAAATTCACATATACCTTCCATCAGGTTCATTCGACCATAGTCTCATGGACCTTCTACATGTCTAGTATAGTGAGTAATGACTTCATGGGACCTTCATCAGGTCTATTCGACAACTTCATTCGACAGTAGTCTCGTAGAATGGAGGTGACAATGATGGCTTTCATCAAGTTTATCAATTGTAGTATCTAGACCTTCATCAGGTCTAGGAGAGTGAGTGATGAATTCTTTGGACTTTCATAAAGTCCATTCGACCGTAGTCTCTTAAATCCTCATCAGGAGAATGAGTAGTAACCTTGATAGACATTCATCAAGTCCATGCGACATGTTCATTCGACAGTAGTCTCGTGACCTTCATCAGGTCTTGTAGTATGAAGATTCTCATAGATATTCATTAAGTTCATTCGACTGTGCCTTACGGACCTTCATCAGGTCCATTTGATAGTTCATTCGACAGTAGTATCATGGACTTTCATTAAAACTGGTAGTATGAGTATGAAAGACTCTTATAGACCTTCTTCAGGTTTGGTAGAGTAAAGATCCTCATTGACTCATATTAGCTCAGGTAGAATGAAAAATGGAGACCCCTGTGGATCTTCATCATATACGGAGTGTGTAGACTCCTACGTACCTACATCAGGTATAATGGAGTGTGTAGACTCTCATGTACCTTCATCAGGTATTGTGGAGTGTGTGTACTTTATTGGACCTTCATCGGGTCATGTAGACTCTGATTTACTTTCTTCAAGTGTTGTAGGATGAAATATTCTAAGACTTCCATCAGATTTAATATTTGTAGACTCCTTTGTACCTTCATCAATATGTATAATTGACTTGAAACACAAGACAAAGAAAAATCCTCCGTATGAGACTTTATTATCAACCTTCTGCCCAGTCAACATAACAGGCAAGTAAATGATCTCTCATTGTTTCAATCAAACATAGTATGCTTCTTACATTTAGGAGCCATTGACTAGTCACTCAATAAATCCTCCAAACGAAAGGTATCAATGTTCTCATATCTTTACTTACAATGATTATGGTTTTAATGTTTGCAAGTAATGTCATTGGCTCATGTAGAGTCGAGTTCATCACATGACCTTCAACTGGTCTAGAAAATTTGAAGACTCCCCTGGTCCATGACCAGTAGTATGGAGATTATCCTGACCCTCATCTGGTTCAGTCGACTGGGGACATCCCCCATTGGCTCATGTAGAGTCAATTGAATATCCTGATCTTCTTCCGGATCAGTCGACTGGGGACATCCCCCATGGCTCATGTAGAGTCAATTGATTATCCCGATCTTCATCCGGATCAGTCGACTGGGGACATCCCCCATGGACTCATGTAGAGTCAATTGATTATCTTGATCTTCTTCCGGGTCAATCGACTGGGGACATCCCCCATTGGCTCATTTAGAGTCAAGTTGAAGACCTGGCCTTCATCTGGTCAGAATATATTGTAAATTCCCCTGGTCCTTTGACCCGTAGTATGGGGATTATCCTGACCTTCATCTGGTTCAGTCGACTGAGGACATCCCCCATTGGCTCTTGTAGAGTCAAGTTGAAGACCTGGCCTTCATCTGGTCAGAATACATTGTAAATTCCTCTGGTACTTTGACCCATAGTATGAGGATTTTCCTGAACTTTCATCTGGTTCAGTCGACCGGGGACATTCCCCACACCTAAATGTCAAGCCAAGTTGAAGACTTGGACTACTCTTAGTCTAAAAGACATTGAATTCTCTCTATCGTATGTAACATGAACTATGCACTCTCGACATGTACTTTTACATCTTGTTTCATTCGACACGTATAAAATACTCTCTAAATCAAGAACTTCTTGACTTAGAGAGTAGGGGACAAACTGTATGGGCTAAATTTGGTCTAAGGGTACAATTATCTTATCACTTTAGGCCCAACCCGATTTCTCCCAAATAGTATTTAGAGGCCAAGATTGGGCCAAAGGTCTGATCCCCTATCAAGCCCGATCTAACAGATAACCAGATAAACTCTATTTAATCACATATATTATATCATTTTTCAGTAGACAAAGCACATGCACCCTCCACATGCAAAGATGCTCACCACCGAAAGTTTTAAACATTTTAGCATGTTGTGGGGACCGTTCCCATAATTTTAATTCATATTCCAACTGTAAAGTGAAGACTTAAGCATGTGAAAGGCCCCAATTGCCAGATGTGTTAGCACTTTGTAGATCCCAATAATCATAGGCACAACTCCTCTGGCACATACAATAATGGTTCCTTCAAATCTATAAAAGGATACGTAACTCAACATAAAAGGGGGAGGACTTCTTTCTTACAAGTCTCTGCTCTCTGACACTAGCTCTCTCAGAGCTCTCCATCCCCTCCTTATACACTTACCACCATCCTCATGGCCACCCAAAGAGGTTAAGGTAACATCAAACCTACCTTTTACATTTACATAATTACTGCTCATTTCATGCTACTGACTTGGGCGTCGGAGTGCCCCCGGCACCCACCACACCAGTGGGTAGTCTGCTCCCACTCACTCTACCTTTGTCTTGCAGGATCGCTAATGCCCCCAACCTACAAATTCTGATTGTGGACCTCGGCCGAAATCCAGCATCCACACCCCTTAAAGATGTTAATCTTATAGAGGTATACCAACCGACTACGTTTTGAGGAAGTGATACGAGGTATCGACTCCCTATTATGGCAAAGTGCCATGAGTCCGAAATGGATACCATATATAACAACTATGTTTGGATACTAGTTGTTGTACCGTAAGGCATTGTGCCTATTGGTACTGTAAACGTCTTCAAGGAAGACATCCATGGATGGCAACATACCAACGTACAAAGCTAGGCTTGTGACGGAAAGGTATCGTTATCAACATTATGTTAATAACGGTTCAACCTTTTACCTGTTGCCATAGTAAATCCATTTTGATGATGCTTGTTGATACTGCATATTTCATTTATGAAATACGTTAGTTAAAGATCAAAATCGCTTTCCTGAAAAGGAAACCGTTTGGAGGATGCTTACAACATCCTGACGATTTTGTATAACCGACAAACAAGGTTTGCGGGTTATTCGATCCATGTTTGGATTGAAGCAAGCATAAGGTTCTTGGAACTATCGTTTTGAAATAATCATAATGGTTTATGATTTGACTCAAAACGAAATGATTCTTGTGTATATAAGGAGGTTAGTGGGAGCGCACTGACAATGAAATTCCCATAAAGCAATTGGTGAAAGCTTGGCTTTCATAGAAATTCTCCATAGAATTCTGGGGAATAACAACCTTTATTCAAGGAATAAAGATCTACTGGGATACATTTGGAGTTGTTAACACTCTCTAGGAAATTATACATTTAAAATGTACTTGATATGGTGTCTCATACGCTTTGAGCATATGGAGTCACAATCAGATCAATCCAAGTGTTAGTCACTGGATTGAAATTAAGAACATCTGTTAGTATCTTAGAGAACTAAAGATGATGTCTAAAACTATGGAGAATGAGAACTTGAAGTGACTGGGATCACTGCTGTAAGTTTCCAAACAGTTAAATACTGCGGTACTATAAAGTTTAAATAACGGGACAGTGAGCTGGAAATCTTCCGAGCAAGATACTGTTGCCGAATAAACAACAAATGCGGATTATTGCTGCGGCTGAGGCAGCAATAGAAGCCATTTGGGTCGATAATAAATCTAATTAAATTAGATATAGTTCTGTTAGCAGCTGAGCTAGGCGTCAGCATAAGGCTAAAGAATTAAAGGTCTCATCGACGATCTAGATATATACTTCTATATTCATCTGATTCGTTCGGATCATACATCGTGGCGATGTGATGATCGTATAAATCGCGTCAGACGATAATCATGGAAATCCGCTGACGAAAACCTTTCCTCAACAATTTGAGCAAACCGTACATAGTTCGGGTGTTCGACACTTGAGTGACTGGCTATGTGCCAAGTGGGAGATTGTTGGATAATATGACCCATATCGTCACTATTTGTACAGATCATAGTGTTGTTGTACAAATTAACTATGTGACAAGGAAATTGTACTCTCATCATTTGTAATTAGATCACCTTAGATATATAAATGAAGAGAGGTCCCTATGATTAGTTCCTGGATTGAGAATGATATGAGACAGTATCAGTCCACGAAGGATTAATCATTAAATATCCCTAGCCGGAGTATTATCGAGACTGGACCTCGATAATGCGGAATAGGCTAGTATTGCACTTTTACGCGTTGTGAGGGCACAACGGCATAGTTCTCATATATATAAGTATTGGATACTTATGCAAGTGCGATAGGAGGTTGTGTTTCACCGATGGTACGGGAAACAGCTTCGCTCTGGATAGACCCCTCGGAATCCCATTGGTATTATGACTATGTGTCTATGGGAGTCCGACATCAGGGTAGGTCTGTATGGTCTTAACCTGAGACTTGCACCGCTAATGCTTACGACAATCAATATGCTTTAGTTGAGGTCGTCTAGGACTCTAACCGGTTCTGTGTACGCCAATGCTGGGAATATTGAGAATCGTAGAGTATTGGGTGTGATGTCAAGACGGAAGTATCACACCAGTTAAAGTGGAGATGATGTCACGCAGGATACGGTATTAGTGCTCTTAAGTGCTGGCCGGCCATCGGGATATTATGACAAGGTCATGTATATCCGATTATAGAGACTAGTTACCAGACATCCGACATGTGCTTCGGACGGGGCAGACACTTATCCAGCCCCAGCCCTAGCACGTGACTATCCGATACTGGGCCAATATACACAATACTTGGTATACTACGCTTGATATAGATCTTAAATATTCTTAGATGAATATGACCGGAGAATTGGGTAGACTTCGTGCTTTGCTAGAAGCCGATCTTGTCTCGTAAATCGGTAGAACGTAGTACTTGGTACGTACGTGATTCGGATACTCCGACGACCGTATTTACTTCCAACGTATCCGGGGATCTCATGGGTCACTTCCCGATAATGCAACGATGACGCATAACTCGCACTCATTAATAATCTGGGATTATATATAGAAGAGAGAGAAAATTAATCTAGGATTAATTACGGAGATATTTTATCTAGGATAAAATATCGTCTAAAGAGAGAGAATGATTAATTTGGAATTAATCGGTAAATTAATATATTTGATATATTAAAAGAAATTAGATTTCGACGCGGAATTAAAATTAGATTTTAATTCGGGCGAACGAATTAATTTAGAATTAATTCGTTAGCGACGTGAATAGTGAATTCTCTAGGCGTAATCATTTAATTACGACGCAACGAAAATTCACTAATTGGGAATTAGCGAAACCGAGCCCGAGTGTGATTGCGAGCGCATTCGTATTTTGAATTCGAGTGCGGCGACGCAAGTCACATAAAGCGTCAAATCATTCGTCACATCAAGCGTCAAATCAAAAGTCACTTTGAGTGATGTGATTGATTGATGTGATTGAGTTGATTGATTGATAGACACACATCAAGTCACTTTGATAAAGTGACATTGAATAGTGATGGGTGTTTTTGGAATAGTGTTGGTGGTTGAGAGAGCCATTACCATTTATTTTATTTGATATTTTAAATGGTAAATGCTTTGTATTTTTTGGAAAATATATAAAGCATTTTTTGGTAATTCAATTAACAAGTCAACCATAACACTTCTCCTTCTTTTCTCTCCATCTATACACGCCCAAAAGGGTTGTTTTTCTTTCTTCTTCACAGCTCACTGTCGTGAGCTTCAAGGGAGGCAATGAGTGTGTTTTGTTGCAAAACACAAGTGCTAGCACACTTACGAGACTTGCGAAGGTGTTAGGGAGGTTCACCCATGAGGCGGGATCCGTTCGACGAACCTCGGAGCTTGGCGAAGGACCACTTTCATGCCCAAAATAGTGAGTAAATTCACTGCAGTTCACGCCCATTGTAGTGAGGATTTTCAAGTTTTGTTGCTTGCCGCGTCTCACAACCGATCGATGTGAGTATTCCGCTACCTCCTTTGATGTATTCACACATGTATTTCATGTCTTGTTTGATCTTGGGACCTAGATAAAACCTAACAGACTCTCCCAGAGCACGTACATTGACAAAGTGTTGAAGAGATTCAACATGGATCAGTCCAAAAGAGGACTGTTGCCAGTGTCACATGGTGTCACTCTATCTAAGGACATGTGTCCTAAAACTCAAGATGAGAGAGACAACATGATTCAGATACTGTTCACCTCGGTAGTCGGATCGATCATGTATGCCATGATATGTACGCGACCTGATGTCTCCTATGCTTTGAGCATGTGTAGTCGCTATCAGGCCGATCCAGATGAAGGTCACTGGATTGCGGTTAAGAATATCCTTAAGTATCTTAGACGAACTAAGGATGCTTTCTTAATCTATGGAGATGGAGAACTTGAGGTAACTGGGTATACCGATATAAGTTTCCAAACCGATAAAGACGACTTCAAGTCGCAATCCGAGTACGTATTTTGTTTGAACAACGGAGCAGTAAGCTGGAAATCTTCCAAGCAAGAGACTGTTGCCGATTCGACAACTGAAGCGGAGTATATTGCTGCAGCTGAAGCAGCAAAAGAGGCAGTTTGGATCCAAAAATTCTTAATTGGATTAGGAGTAGTCCCGTTAGCAGCTGAGCCCGTTCCATTGTATTATGACAATAACGGGGCTATAGCACAGGCTAAGGAACCGCAGTCTCATCATCAATCCAAGCATGTTCTTTGTTGTTTCCATCTGATTCGTGAGATCATACATCGTGGCGATGTGAAGATCGAGAAGGTCGCATCAGAGGAAAACATTGTAGATCCATTGACGAAATTTATACCTCAGCAAAATTTTGAGCGACATGTACATACTTCAGGTATTATATGCTTGAGTGACTGGCTATAGGCCAAGTGGGAGATTGTTAGACAGTTATGACCCATAGCGTCACTATTTGTAAAAGACATTGTGTTTTTGTACAAATAAATTATGTAGCAATGGAAATTACCTTTTATCATTTCGTAATTAGATTACTTAAATGTGTGAATGATGAAAGTCCTTATGATTAGTTCCGGATTGAGATGATATGAGACAGTGTCAATCCACGACGGTTTAATCATTAAATATCCCTAGTCGTAGTATTATCGAGACTGGACATCGATAATGCGGAATAGACTTGTGCGTGTTATGGAAGCGTAACAGCATAGTTCTCATATATTTAAGTATTGGATACTTATGCAAGTGTGGTAGGAGGTTGTGTTTTACCGATGATACGGAAAATAGCTTCGCTCTGGATAGACCCCACGGAATCCCATTGGTAGTATGACTATGTGTCTATGAGAGTCCGTATCAGGGTAAATGTATTTCGTCTTAACCTGAGACTTGCATCGCTAGTACTTGCGACAATCAATACGCTTTAGTATCCAATACGCTTTGGTTTTCACAAAACTTTTGGACTAAAAACAACATACAAACAAGATACTAATCAACTATTCCCCACCCCCAAACCTAAATGAGATATTGTCCCCAATTTCTTAAACATTAGAAGAAGAGTTTAGAAGATAGTACCTTGTTAGCTGAAATTCTACATCGAAATGGGAAATTTAAAAGTTAAGATCCATTGGATTCGGTTCTGTGTTGTTGGGAAGATTTCCTGGCGGTCTGTAACTCTGGACATTGGTCAATTGTCCAATTTGATTCTCCAGTGCTTTAATAGAGGCAGATTGACTCTGAAACATAGCATCAATTTTTTAACTGAGTCAGCACTTCCGCTATTCCTGGTTCATTTCCTACTCATGGCCTTTATTCTATTGCTGTTAGAATCCGGGTGGTGGATAGTTCTTTTGCCCTGGATTATTGCTCCATGAGAAATTGGGATGATTCCTCCACCCTGTGTTGTAGGTGTTGGAATATGGATTGTTCCCCTGTCTATTGAAATTGTTGACATAATGCACCGTCTCTTCTTGTTGGTTTGGTTCTGGTGCTCCTCCATATGGTGAACTTGTGGCTCCAATATTGCCTTGCATACCGAGAGTCTCCATGAATTTGCATATATGATCTAACTTGCCATTAACTGCTGTGTTGGCTCCAACTTCATAAATTCCAGCAATTCTTTGAATCATGCTTCTTTCTGTTGGCCACAAGGAATTATTGTTAGCCATTTCTTCGATTAAGTCCTAGGCTTGATCTTCTCATTTTTCCATCAAAGCTCATCCAACAGCAGCATCAATTGTGGTTCTCATCAGTCCAGAAAGTCCCTTCTAGAAAGTTTGGACTTTAAGTCATTTTGGAATCTCACGGTGAGGACATTTTCGGAGCAAATCTTTATACCTTTCCCAAGCTTCGTAGAGAGTTTCCGAGTCTTGTTGTACAAAGGATGTGATGTCATTCCTCAGTTTTTCTGTTCTAGCTGGTGGAAAATACGTTGCAAGGAATTTCGTGGCTAGAGTGTTCCAAGTTGTGATGGAACCTACTGGTAGAGAATGTAGCCAGACTTTAGCGCTGTCTTTCAAAGAATATGGGAAAATCCGCAGTCTCATTGAAAATCCGCAGTCTCATTGCTTCTTCAGCTCCTCGGTTGTAATTGAAAGTACCGCAAACTTCCAAGAAGTTGCTGATGTGAGCATTATGGTCTTCAGTTGCATTCCCCCCAAACTGAACTGATTGCTGAATCATCTGAATGCATGTTTTGATGTCACACACATTTGCTGGTAAGGGAGGAAGTGTTAGACAGTTATGACCCATAGCGTCACTATTTGTAAAAGACATTGTGTTTTTTTACAAATTAATTATGTAGCAATGGAAATTGTCTTTTATCATTTCGTAATTAGATTACTTAAATGTGTGAATGATGAAAGTCCCTATGATTAGTTCCTGATTGAGATGATATGAGACAGTATCAATCCACGACGGTTTAATCATTAAATATCCCTAGTCGTAGTATTATCGAGACTGGACATCGATAATGCGGAATAGACTTGTGCGTGTTATGGAAGCGTAACATCATAGTTCTTATATATTTAAGTATTGGATACTTATGCAAGTGTGGTAGGAGGTTGTGTTTTACCGATGGTACGCAAAATAGCTTCGCTCTGGATAGACCCCACAGAATCCCATTGGTAGTATGACTATGTGTCTATAAGAGTCCGTATCAGGGTAGGTGTATTTGGTCTTAACCTGAGACTTGCATCGCTAGTACTTGCGACAATCAATACGCTTTGGTTTTGGCCGTCCAGGACTTTAACAGGTTCTGAGTACGCCTCTTTTGGGTTTATTGAGAATCGTAGTGTATTGGATGTGATGTCAAGACGGAAGTATCACTTCAGTCATATGGAGATGATGGTCACGCAGAGATACAGAACTGGTTCTCTAAAAGGTTGCAACCGTCGGGATAATATCACTAGGTCATGATTATCCGATAATAAAGAGGCTAGTTGCTTGTGATCCGATATATGCTTCGTACGGGGCAGACACTATTCCAGCCTCAGGCCTTGCATGTGACATCCGATACTGGATCACGAGATACATAATACTACGTATACTACGCCTGACATAGATTATATATTCCATTAAGAATATTTCTGGAGAATTGGGTAGGCATGGCGCTTTGCTAGAAGCCAATCTTGTCTCGTAAATCGGTAAGAAAGTAGTACAAGGTACGTACGTGTTCGGATATTCTGACGATCGGATTTACTGCCAATATATCCAGGGATCTCTTAGGTCGCTTCCCGAAGATTCACCGATGACGTATGATTCGAACTTTATTAATCTGGGATTAATAGCGGAGAGACTTTATCTGGGATAAAGTACCATTTGAAGAGAGAGAACGATTAATTTGGAATTAATCGATAAAATAATATATTCGATATATTATACGAAATTGGATTTCGACGCGGAATTAAAATTGGATTTTAATTCGGGCTAACGAATTGATTTAGAATTAATTCGCAAGCGACATGAATAGTAATTTTGCTAGGCATGATTATTTAATTAAATTTGATTTAATTACGACACAACGGAAAACTCGTTAATTCAGAATTAACGAAACCGAGCCCAGAATGTGTTTGCGACGCCACTCCGATTTTGAATCAAGTGCGGCCACAAGTCACATCGCGAGTTACATCACTTGTCACTTTAGTGATAGATGTCTAAGTCACATTTTTGGTGAGTGACATGCAGTCACTATCCATGAAAGAAGTGGTTGTTGGCATTTAATGAGCTTTTGGAGCCAAAATTTTGGTTTGACTTTTGAAGTATATACCAAATATTTGGTAATTGATTTTAGGTAATTTGTTTTTAGAAAACAACAACACAAAATCAAAGCAAAACTCTCTCTCCCAAAATAGCCAAAAAACCGTGAGCTCTCCAAAGGGAAAGAAAATCATTTTCTTTCTTCCATCTTGCTAGCACATTAGAAGATCAATACAAGGTGATAGGGAAACCGAACTAAGAGCTTGGAATCCATTGAAGCTTGGAGCTTGTTCATCTTCTTCAACAAAATCTTGCTTGGCCGTGAGCTTCAACAAGGAGGAAAAGTTTTGTTGATCATCACATCCAAAAGCCGTTCAATGTAAGTGTGTTTCCGCCACTCTTCGTTGCGTATTCATTCTATTTATATGCTTATATCGATCTTGGGACCACCCTAGAAACCAACAGGAAGTACAATAAAGGAAATGAAGTTGTCGACCATCGGAATGGTTCTGTCTCGAATGGGTATTGGTGGTGGAACTTCCAAAGGTTCAGGTTCCATGTTGACTAAAGCTTCTTGGCCTTCTTGCCTTTCCTTTCTCAACTGTGTGATGGTTCTTTCAATTTCTGGGTCAAGCGGTCGGAGTTCAAAGCTTCTGGTTCATCTCATGTAGTTTCTGAGAACCTGAAACACAAGAAAATAGAAATAATAAGCAAATAGAAAATTAGATACAAGTAAAGGTATCTAACCTCAAAACTAATAGTGAAAGATAAATAAGTCCCCAGTAACGGCGCCAAAAACTTGACCGGTGCGAAATCACACACGTATATCGCAAGCGCACATATCATTCAAGTAGTATAAGAAGTATCGATCCCACGAGGACTTAAAACCTAATATATTAATTTTTATGAGGCCAAATGATTACTAGTATCTAACATATTGATTGATTGACTGGGCGATGACTTTAAACTTAAAAATAAGTAAATAAAATTGCGCGAAAGTAGGTTGAGGAAAATTCAAATTTATAAAACTATCCAGGGTTGTGATTTCTTCCAATATCTTTTTAAAGATGAAGTGGTTATTTCATGTTTGTGTAATATATAGGTTTACTAACCTGGAACACGAAATTCTGCAAAAGCCTCTGTCGATGGTCAGATGCAAATACCCATTATAACCCAATTGAACCATATGTCTATGTCAACCAAATTACTTGGATTTATTAAGATTAAGTTCTAATTATGGCTACCCCTGCCCGACAGGTATATGTCTATCCTGTAAGGAAATCTATTAAAGGGTTATATATCCTCAAGGAAGAACGTGGGCTATTAAGTCTAAGGCTAAAACCTAAAATTCCTTTAAATTACCCAAACTATAAAATAACCCCTTATAAACCGGTGATATTGGAATTCATCAGAACCCCAGATAACTAACTTAGTTACGACACATAACTAGGGCTAGTAAAAACTTAAAAATAAAAGACATAAAGTAAAATATTGAAAAGTAAAATGCTGGAAAGTAAATAAAGAAAAATACAATAAAAGAAAATGATAGAGCTAGATGATCTACTTTTATCACTACTATTTTAGATATCTCCCTTAATATAATATATTAATTTGTGTGGTATTACCAACCAGCCATATAGGCGGTAACCTGATTAAGTCAAATTAAGTCCAACTGACCATAAGGACGGTATCATTATTTGTCCATAAACCAGCTATATAGGCGGTAATTACCAACCGACCAACCAGGCGGTATCCATGTTGGGAAGCGGCCGCGAGTGCGCAGCGGAAAATCAAAAAGAAATGAAATTATGATGTCGTTATCCATTTGCCCAAGACCCACTTGTTTTGATTATTCTAAAAGCCTATGCATATTACTATATATTCTAAGCATAAAAACTTATAAAACATGCAAAGAACATAAACCTAAACATGCTAACTATCATAAGAACTCTAATTAAAATAAAGAAAGAAAAAGACTTACTTGAACTGAAGACTCCTCCGGTCCTCCCTCCAATCTACATGTTTTTCTCGAACTCAGCAAGCTTTTCCATGTTCCAAAGAGTCACCCAAGTGTGTGGCCTCCAAAGGTGCACACACCAAAGCCAAAACTCAACGGCAAGACTACACCTTGAGTGCACGGGTATTTTGCCCTTGGTGCTAGCCTAGGCAAATAACTCAAAACTTTTAACCCGAGTTTCCTCTAGTCAATTAGACTTAAGGATCCTCAAAATCAATGGCTTACTCTTAAACTTTAGAGTTGATCACTTATATAAACCCAATATATGAAAGGTTTGGTGCAAAAATTTGAAAAGAATTCTTTGGGTTTATATAGGTGCTCCAAAGACAATAAAATTAATTAAGAATCTGATGTGGGATAAAAGCTATTATGATTATATCAAAACGATAATTCCAAGAACCTAATGCTTGCTTCAATCCAATCATGGATCGAATAACCTGCATTATCCAAATGGATTTACCGTGGCAACAGGTAAAAGGTTAAATCGTAATCAACACAATGTTGATAACGATACCTTTCCGTTAAAAGCCTAGTTTTATACGCTGGTATGTTGCCATCCATGTATGTCTTCCTAGAAGACTTTTAAGTACCATTAGGCACAATGCCTTGTGATACATCAACTAGTATTCAAACTGGTTGACATACATGGAATCCATTTCGGATTATATGGCACTTTTCCATAATTAGGGAGTTGATATCTTGTATCACTTCCTCATACGTAGTCAGTTAGTATTCCTCAATAAGATTCACATCTTTATGAGGTTAGATCAGAAACCCATACCCCAGGTTTTTTTCTGACTCTGTCCGACCTACGCGGTTCTTGCGTATTCGAAGATTAATGGTAATAGTCTCATCCTGGATGAACTATTCATGTTCCATTAAGATTCAGTGCCTTGAACAGTATTACTCCGATTTCCATCGAGTTATACTATCCTCCCACTTACCACTGCATATCGGTATTCCTTTCAGGAAAACCGTATGGTGAGTAACAATCTAATTGTTCTCTTGTGAGATGTATAAGTACAATACTTATGGTATCCCTAGGATAACCTACATTTGGCACTTATCCTATTTGGGTTTTAGTTTGGTATCATCCAAACATATGCCTAGCATACCCAAATTATCAAGAATGAGAAACCCGGTTTCTTTCCCGTTCATATCTAATATGATATCTGTTAAACAGATTATTATGGAACCTTATTCAAAATAAGTTCTTGCACTGTTGAAAGCTTATCCGTTGAAGGAAATGGTAGCTCAGAGCGACTCGTGATTAACCTTATTATGTCTAACAAAATTCGGTTAATCCGTTCGGACACACCGTCAAACTGACGTATTCCGGGAGGAGTCCTTATTTGAAAGAATACTATACTCTTTCATAAAAACTAGAAACTTATTGCTTAAGTATTTTCCATTACAGTCTTACCATGACGGTTTAATACTTTAGCCGATCTATTTGTCTATTTCGTGTCGAAACTCTAAAAGTTTCCGATTTGTGTTTCAAAAGAAACACATAACCATACGCGATGCCACATCCGTACAGGTCACGAAATATTCATATCCATATCTAGCCTAGCTAGACATGGGCCCACTTGCTTCACTATGAAGTAGGGCTAACAGATCGGTGGCATTTACAGTTTTACCAAGTAAATAGTGTTTTAGGCACTTTGCCCAAATAGACTAGATTCGTAGACTTTATTTGAATGGAATCAAATCAGTCCTGGTATCCGCTCTTCAAAAGTGCGGATATACGATTCTTGTTTATCAGTGTCTCTGACAACTATGCCACAATTAAGTTTCTTAACTGATCAAATCAGTTTGAGCTATTTATTTGTCATGTTATATATTTGAGATATTATTTATATTCAAAATATAAATCCTGTTATTCACATCTAATGTGTTTATCTCAATATCATCTTTATATAATGAAACACTTTAGTGTTCTAGAATATAAAGGTACACCCGCAGTGGGTTATACGCGATATAGAGATAATATTTCTAGTCAAACTAGCTACATTATAACAGTCTCTAAATTTAAGTACTAACCCGAAGGTAGTTCCTAAATTCAGGTATCTACGGTTAAAACAGCGACTTTCGTCCTGTTTCCAATTCGCAGATAAATCTCTATTGAAGTCAGTATCCTGTTCAAAACAGATTCTGAACATCAATATATTTTATGTACCACACTAAGTATTTAAAATCCAATTTCAATACTAGTTGTGAACATAATTATGACAATCATATTTGAAGTCAGAGCCTTGCTCGTCTTTTATTCCTTCTTAGGATATGTCTTTTATCTTCCCAGAAGATTATAATGATTTTGCCTTTGCCTATTTCAACACTCCAGAAGCCTTTGGCCAAGCCTCATGTTTCTGGAATATCGAATTAAGGTGCGCCTTGCGCTACAAGCTTAATATATTATTTTATCAAATAAAATAACCTATTAATTTCCAGGACCATCCTGAAACTTTATTCCCAATTTGAAAATTAAACCATTTAAACACATTTTCCCCAGGATTATGTTTTAAATGTCAATCTTTCAATTATATCTTGATTCTAATAGTCCAACTATTTAATCAACGATTTGTGGTACTATTTATTATAATGATTATAATAGTCCAACTATATAATCAAATATAATTTAAATTAATTAACCTCAATTACATTGATTACTATAATCCAATTATAAAATCAACTGTAAATCGAAATTAATTAATTCAAATATATTGATTAATATAATCCAATTATATAATCAAATATAATACAGTCCAACTGCTTATTAAAACAACAATTTAAATATTAGTCCAACTAACATTTAATCTAATGACGAAATAATTTGAATGAGCGCGTATGGCGAGTAATTGAACGAGTATTGCAAATTCAATTCTTGCCTCCCACTATTTTTCGGCGAGCCTCTAACCCTCTGTCGAGTACTCGGGAAACCGTGTTTCCTACTGGGCTATGATCCCGTTAAATATCACACAATCTTGACTTTGGCCAACAAATTGTATGATAATTAACTAGGTAGATCTCGAAGATCAATTGGATCTCATCCAATTCCTAGATCCAGTAGGCGGATATCCAAATCCTAAACATATATCTTATATATGCCAATACATCCAATGTATTACCTAACCTTTTTCCTCTGAATCAACTAAGCCTTGGCTTTGGCACAACAAACCTAGTGATCCCAGTCAAGCGCGACCCATTGACCATGGAAAGCTTCGTAATCAATGTCGATGGACAAGAAGTGGTCTTGACTTTGGCCAACAAACCACAACTTGGACAAGACACCGATATGGAACAAAACTCTCGTGATTCAAACACATATTCGACGGACAAAGGGCTTGACTTTGGCCAACAACCCAATGCCAATCTCGGATCTTGAGTAAGAATCACTCAATGGAAGGAAAAACACTTGATATTGAGCGAGGGTTTTTCGCGTGCAATTGGCAACCAATTTATTATCTTTGTTAAGGTCTCATCATCATACACCCTTAAACATGCATTCTAAACACATAATAAAGCGCATATGAAATAAAATAATAATGATATGCGGATGGATACTTTACATTGATCCTAGATCAAATCTCTCATTTTCTCTCTCCCAAGCTAGCACATGTATTTACTTCTACCTGTTACACTACACTTCTAAAGAAACCTCATTTACATTGAGGGGAATAGGTGAGAAGAGAATACAAAGAGTATAGAGGTGATAAGGCTGGACACGCAGGTCCAATTAATAAATCAAATTTATTACAATTTCCAAAATTGTCCCACCCGACTAATATCCATCCGATATACATTATTCATGCATCGCAACCATGTATTCATACAAGCATGTTATCAATCAATCTAATCCAATTAATTAATCTGATAATTAGTGATCATCCAATGTTCAAACAACGATTTGATTTTTGCTCGAGTCAAACTCGTTTTGCGAATAAGTACTCAAAGTACGAATTCTTGAATTAAATTAAACTACATAATTAAATCCAATTTAATACGCATTTAATTCTAATTCACTATTTAATTCCAAATTAAATATTACACTTTTATTAACGAACCTTTACGACTTAAGTTCCAAATTTAATCGCAACGGGTCTCAAAGCCCGATTAACATCTAATGTTTATTTAATTAAAGTCCAATGGGCTTTTAATTAATTTCTATAAGGCGTGGACTTTCGGTCAACTCGGGTCAAACCGAACAACCAAAATCCAATCCGGGAGTTACCCCATAAGCCCAGAAATCAATTTTGGCCCATTAGGCCCAATTAAATAATTAAGGTCCATTAAGTCATAATTGGACTTTATGGATGCGGTTTTAGGCCCAATTGGATCCAACCAAATTTGCCTAAACTCAACTTTGTACAACAAAGCCCAAAAGTCCAATCACAACCTTAAAGGCCAATTTCCAAAAATAAGCCCAATTAAATAATTTATAAAATTCTAAATTCCATAATTAATTAACCTAAGTGTAATACACAATTAACCACCCAATTAATATTTCTAAAACATCAATTAGCATACTTAATCATGCACTTTAATGACAAATAGTGTCCAACACAATCTATTAAAATCAAACCCATTTTACATGCTTTTGTTCTCGGTAATTAGGGGTTTTTCCAATCCGATTCGGTTTCAATCCAATTGAATCCACAATCATCATTTCCCAAATCAATTCAACTCATCCAATGAATTAAAATCAAAAACACAATGAATTTCAAATTCAATTGAATTCGGCCAAGCCACTTTAATTTGGGAAAAATGTTCCAAATCAAAATTCAATCAAATTGAACTTCAAAACAACATTACCCAATTGTTTTAAGTCATCCAATGATCAAACAAACAAAATCACCAAGAAATTTAGGGTTCTTTAATTTCGGCCAACATAAGCAATTTGGGGAAATTTGTTCCAAACACAATTTCAACAAATTGATCCAATCAATCTTAAAATAAACATACTTTAAGCATTCTCATTCATCCAATTTCACAAAATATGCTCAAAATCAAGTTTACCCAGATTTGTCACTTTATGCCAACATAAAAAATTGGGGAAATTTGTTCCAAACATAATTCTTCTTCAAATTGATCCAATCAATCATTAATTCAACAACATTTAAGCATACTTAATCAATCAATTTAATCAAATCATGCTTCAATTGATTTTACCCAATTTGTCATGCCCAAAATTTAGGGAAAATTGAATCCAATCCAATTTCATGAAATTGATCATACACAACTTCAATTCAACCTCATTCAAGCATACTTCATCAAACAATTCAACCAAATCATGCCTAAATCGAGTTTACCCAATTTTAACCCTAACTTTTTCATGCTTGATCAAAGCTCAAGATACCATTGTAGGTTTCTAATATAGGTCCCAAGAATCATGAAAATCAAGCACAAAAACGCATGAATACATCAAAGGAATAAGGCGGAATACATACTCACATTGATTGGTTTGATGCTAGGAAGAAAAAAAACCCATTTTCCTCCTTGTTCAAGCTCGGTTTTGGCCTCCTTGGACTGCTATCATGCTCGGTTTTGGGCTGTCTTCCTCCTTGAAAATTCGGCCATTGAAGACCTCCATGGAAGCTCAAAGCTTCAAGGTTCAAAAGGAATTCCAAGCTCATAAATTCGTTTCCCTATCACCATAATATAACCCAAGGTGTGTGCTAGCACTCTTCATCTTCCTTGCTTCCCTTTAAATTCGGTCCAACCAGAAACTTTTGAAGCAAATCGGCTTGAAGCCGTGAATGAGAGGGAGAAGAAAAAGAGAGGGAAAAGAGAGAATGCGTAAAGGGTGGAAAGAGAGAGTAAAAAAAAAGAAAATGTAATTTTGTTTTTATAATTTCCAAAATTAATAAAAAACCAATTACCAATTCTTTTAACTTTACATTAAATGCTAAAGTCAAAAGTAAAAAGCAAAAGTTGCTTTTTCAACTTCTACATCAATCACTCAAATCAAGTGACAACTTGTCACATCACTCAAAGTGACATTTGATTTGACGCTTGATGTGACTTGCGATTTGACGCTCGATTTGACTTGCGTGCCGTACTCGAATTCGAAATGTAAATGCGCTCACAAATAATTCCGGGCTCGGGTTCTCTAATTCCAAATTAATGAATTTTCCGTTGCGTCGTAATTAAATGATTACGCCTAGCGAAATCACTATTCACGTCGCTAACGAATTAATTCTAAATTAATTCATTCGCCCGAATTAAAATCTAATTTTAATTCTGCGTCGAAATCCATTTCTAATAATATATCAAATATATTATTTTATCGATTAATTCCAAATTAATCGTTCTCTCTCTTTAATTAATATTTTATCCCAGATAAAATATCTCCGTGATTAATCCCAGATTAATTTTCTCTCTTCTAATTAATCCCAGATTAATTAAGTGCGAGTTATACGTCATCGGTTAATCTTCGGGAAGCGACCCATGAGATCTCCGGATATGTTGGCAGTAAATACGGTCGTCGGACTATCCGAACACGTAAGTACCTCGTACTACATTTATACCGATTTACAAGACAAGGTTGGCTTCTAGCAAAGCGCCATGCCTACCCAATTCTCCAGAAATATTCTTACAGGAATATATAGATCTGTATCAAGCGTAGTATACCGTAGTATTGTGTATATCGGCCCAGTATCGGATAGTCACGTGCTAGGGCTGGGGCTGGATAAGTGTCTGCCCCGTCCGAAGCACATGTCGGATGTCTGGTAACTAGTCTCTATAATCGGATATACATGACCTTGTCATAATATCCCGATGGCCAGCCATCACTTAAGAGCACTAATACCGTATCCTGCGTGACATCATCTCCACTATGACTAAAGTGATACTTCCGTTTTGACATCACACCCAATACACTACGACTCTCTAATAAACCCAGAAGTGGTGTACTCAGAACCGGTTAAAGCCCTTTACCACCAAGACCAAAGTCTACCGATTATCGCAAGTATTAGCGATGTAAGTCTCAGGTTAAGACTATACACACCTACCTTGATTTCGGCCTCCCATAGACACATAGTCATAATACCAATGGGATTCCGAGGGGTCTATCCAGAGCGAAGCTGTTTCCCATACCATCGGTGAAACACAACCTCCTACTGCACTTGCATAAGTATCCTATACTTAAATATATGAGAACTATGCCATTGTGCCCTCACAACGCGCACAAGTGCAATACTAGCCTATTCCGCATTATCGATGTCATGTCTCGATAATACCACGACTAGGGATATTTAATGATTAATCCTTCGTGGACTGATACTGTCTCATATCATTCTCAATCCAGGAACTAATCATATGGACCTCTCTTCATTTATACATCTAAGGTGATCTAATCACAAATGATGAGAGTACAATCTCCTTTGTCACATAGTTAATTTGTACAACAACACCATGATCTGTACAAATAGTGACGCTATGGGTCATAATTGTCCAACAATGACTTTGGGGACAATCGGTAAATTCTTCGAATTTCGGATACGAAATGGTACGATGTTCCACTTCGGACAGCCAATGGTATTTAGGCCATAACTTTTTCATAAGAACTCTAATTTTTATGAACTTTATATCTTTGAAAAGCTAATATCGAGACCTACAACTTTTATGTTGAATATTTTTCCAAATTAGAATCAGAAATAGGTCGAAAATATAACTCAAAAATTCAGATAAAAAGTTCCCGAGGACCATTCTAAAAAATTCTCAAAGTTTCTCAAAATTTCTAAATTATTCTCCAACTTTATCAATTTCAAATAGCCCCTAGTATAAAATGGGATATTATTCAAACATCCCCAAAATTTGAAAGAAAGAAGAAAACGTGAAAGAATAAGAAAGAGATGGAGTTTTGCAAGTCTACAATAAATTGGAAAGAGAATGGAGAGAAATCTAACCCAAATCAACTTAGAAAGAAGAAAATGGAGCTTGGAGGCTCTAGTTGTGAAGGAGGAATTTGATTTAAGGTAAGAAAAGACTTGACCCAAATTTAAAATATTGTTATTTTCATGATTTGATGATTAGAGTTTATTGTTAACTTGAGTTTATTGATGATTATATAGTTGTTGTGTTAAGAAACTAAGGAATTGGAGAACCCTAATTTAAAAAACCTTATACTTTGAGTCATATTGGAGATGATAAAATGGAAAGTTGTGATGATATCAAAGAGGATGTTGATGATATTTTTTTGTGATTAGGGTTTGAGTAGTGTTGTAGAAATTGAGAATGTGGAAGAATTTGAAGGAAAGCGCTGAAAATAGGCTGGCGTTGTGACGCGCGTCTCTGGCGTCATGATGCGTACTGGGAAAATTTCCCTGAATCGATTCTGGAATGTGAGCTTCGCGTCGCCCAATGACTAGCGTCGCGATGCAGTAAGCCAGGGAAGCATACTATCTCGTCTCTATTTAGTGGGCGTCACAACACGTGTGGGAGTTGCAATGCCCAACCCTTGCATCGCGATGCGGAGGCAAATGATGCTCACTGGTTCATCAGCATGTGTAAGCATCGCGATGCCCGAGGGTCAGCGTCGCGATGTGTGATCAAAATTTCCCCAAACCAATTTTAGTTCATTCCAGTTTCACCCTAGCGTGTTAGAGGCCACCCTAAGGGTCTCGTATCAGCCCGCATACATATATTACATCATGATATAAGTATGATACGCTTTGTAGTGATAGCAAGTACTTGAATAGATAAACTTAGCCTAATTCTGTAATATATTCCTCAGTCCATTTTCTAATCAAGATTATCAATTATATATCATCACATAAATCGTAATTTCCTTCGGTAAAATGAGTAATGCCAGCCAGATTCCAAATCTGTGAGTGGACACTCATTCCTTAAGTTGATTTTTCATTATATTGTTTTTAAATATCAGACTTTCTTTTCCGTATTTAGGGCGTTAGCCAAGTTTACTTTCAAATATACTTTGATTAAGAATGTTTTGAGAAATGATTTAGAAAAATGATGATTACAAATACATGTTTTATGATTTCGAGGCATGGGGGAAAAACCCACCTCAGTATGTAACTTGACTTAGATATGGAATTAATGGATTCAGATATCGTGTGCACACACAGTTCAGGACTAGGGATGACAGATGCCCATAGATCCTAGATTCAGAGTTTGGAGGGTAGCATAGATCTGCACCCCCGACTCCAGATTTATGGCTTGGGGACGACGATACGTAACGCCCTAAGACCACCAGATTTCAAGGCTAGGGGGATGGCGATACGTAATGCCCCTAGACTCTAGTTTCAGGGATATTATAGTGGCATGCATTGGGGGACGGTGATACATAACTCCCCCAATATCATGGATTTGCACACCCGGCTCTAGTTAGGCGTATGGGGGGACAGCGATACGTAACGCCCTCATGCGTCAAGTTTTTCAACAAACATTCAGATATGAATTTTCAGAAAATGGGTTTTCCAAGAAAGATTTTTATAAATAAGATTTTCAGAGATGTGATTTTCAAAAAGACTAGTTTAATGAAAGTTTTCCAGAGAAACAGTTTTATGAAAAGAGTTATTTTCAGAAAGAAATAAGTTTCCAGAAAAATGTTTCAGAAAAAGAATTTTGAAAAGAATTTTCAGAAATGTTCAATTTTTCCAGAAATATTTTCAATTATAGAAAATGAATATTTTTTATAAGTATTACAGTTTCCATTTAAAACTGTCAACTCACTAGGTCGTTCAAACGATCTAACCCCCCACCCCTAGTTTTTTTATTTTGCAAGTCACCCGGAGGACGAGCTCGAGAGGATGGGTACTGATGGCAGTCACTAGGGTGTTCGGTCCACCAGGTCAAGTCAGAGATAGGGTTCATTCAAGTCAATTAAAGTCCAGTTCTAGATATTTATATAGTAAAGTTGTGTATAGAGTTGTTAAGATAAGTGATGTTGAGTTTTCAGTTGTGTACTATTTTACATTATATGTCATTGATTTGGGCAATGATCCCATACATGAGATTATGTTTGAGATTAGAGTATCAGTGTTATTCATAGTTAGAAATTCATAGGCTCAGGGGGATAGTACGGCCTATTCCTTGCCGGTAGCATCTTCGGATTGGGGATGTTACAAATATGGTATCAGAGCATAGTCTATAGAGTCAGTAACTGCAGTGGGTAGAGTGTTGGGGTCTTGTATGCTTAGTATGCCTGGGGTACTCGTATACGAGTCACTACCTCTCCAGTATTTGATCCTTGAGTACGTCCTCAAACTCTATAAATAGGTTAGTAAGAAATTTTTTCAAGATTTTCGAATATTCTCTCTCATGATAGTAACCATATTCTTTGCCAAGTTGAGAAACCTTATATAGTTATCTTGGTGGATCATCAGCAGCTCAAGATAAGTTGCGAGAATGGATAGTAAAATTTTAAAGATACTCACCCAGGAAAGTAGAAAGAGAAAGAGAAAGGTGAAAAAAAAGGAATAATACATAGAAGTTTAAGCAACCGGAGACAATAAGAGGTTGAGATACAGAAATAGATGGTAAAGAAAACACCAGAACTTTTAGTAGTAAAAGAAAATATAGTAAGTTTAAGCATAAGTAAAATGTTGAATAAATCTAAATAAGGTTTCTTCATTCCAAGTAATATTTTGTTCTTTCTCAAAAAACTCCTTAAATAGATCCAATAGCCCTAAGTACCACATATAAATAGCAAGTTTCCCGAATAACGAAGGATAGTCAGAAAGGAAAAATGAGCAAGAAATCAAGATTAGACGTGGGAGTTCCAATAGATAAGAAATGCCAAAAAGGATGAAGAGATTCTAGATCACCAAACCCAGATCCGCAAGCAAATAAATAAAAGTCGTAAGCAGAAATGATTAATTACCTTAACCTAAGAGACCCCGACATAGATGCGACCCTAAGTTACCTAGATTTTCATTCCTCTGTGATACCGGTTAAGGAAGTTGTCCTGACATAGCCTATCTCATACCCATTTTACATGAGTAATAGACTCCACCAGGACATGGAATACCAGAATGACAACATCGATGTCCGTCAAAACATAAGTTGTTTGTCTTAGCTCTTCTCAGCATAGATAGAGATAACTATAAGAAAACTCAGTATCTATAGCAATATATTTTGAGATACAAATAATGAACATTGAGAGACAGTTCACTCAGAAAGAGACCTAAAGGACATTTCAAGTCTAGATAAGTAAGAAATTGACATAAATAAGATTGGCAATTGGCCGCACTAGTAAGAATTCTTAGATCAGACCAATATCAGTGAAGCTCCACGAGAGTTTAAAAAAAAGAAAAGATCCGTGAGATTGGAGATATTCGGGAGTTAGCAAGATTACCAGTACAAACAACAAGACTAATTGGCATAATTTTAGCATATGACAAGAACAAAGAGCAGAGATCTAGAAGGAAACCCATGAGAATGAAACATCACTAGCCTCAATAACACACCTTAGACTCAAAAGATAAGATATGGAGACAATACAAAAGGATACGGCTAGTAATAAGGATATTTAGTGTATATAATAACAACAGATGATGTAGCTTGAGGACATTAAGTAAATGAAGAACTCGGATTAATTAATAAAAATTAAGGAAACTTAAAGCATGGAATAGTCGATGTAGCTTCCAATGGAATGAATAGTAATTCTCCCTTCCAGCAGCCCCAATTCTAGTAAGCATATAGACATCTAACCAGACCATCACCGAGCTTAAGTGGATACTAGAAGTGCATATTCACAGATCTCTATGGATGTATGTGTTCAGCCCCAAGTTAGAGCATAGTTAGAACATGAACAAGTAAATGAGGACACTTATGAGGCAGGCAAATCATGAGCGGGCAAGATAGTCGAAACTAGAAATTCAACGGAATCTAGGTAAGAACCGTAAGATGGAATAATTTAAATCTACCGTAGTCCAGCCAATCTAGAAGAGATAACCTACCTTATGGTATAATTAAGAGCCTTCAATGAAGCAAAAGATTCAGAGAGTAAGAAGCCAGCGCGAGTAATTATCAAGAATAAGATGTACGACTTATAGAGATTTATCTTATATTAGAATATGAGAGGTGGTACACTAACATGTCAAAGAATATGGGATTCTATAAAGAAATGAATTAAAGGATTTAAGGAACTGTGATAAGTAAATGATCTATGTAACATAGCAAAAATTCGAAGGAAGGAATAACAAGGAGAGAGTGGTATGAGTTTGAACAAGCATGACCCTTGAGGAGATTTTCAGTAAGAGGTAGTGAGACCAATAGTTGGAGACGAACCAGGAGTAAAGTTGATAAAGGAAATTCAAATAGTACCTAGCAAAAACACCTTAGTGCGGGAGCCAACGCCAAATGGGTAAACACGGGAGTCCTAGGCTTATAGATAAGCATCAAGTACAACCATAATATGGGTAGCTAATGAGATCACCACCATCAATAAGGCGTCATGACCGATCCCCACCCTCCCAACCCTCGATAGACATCAGCAACGAAGATAGACATCAGTTTCCACCTTAAAGATACTCCCAGAAATAAGTAAATACGCAATAAAAATAGACCGAAACATAGAAATCTCCAGATATAGTACAAGAATAGAGTAAAAGAAAAAAATGGTGCTAAGTAAAAGATTTTGAAGAAAAATAATATATATGAGATGATTAACAGAGAAAGTATTAGTCAGGCAATAACGAAATACAAAAGAATCAGTGCTAGACACGACTAGGGACATGTAAAGATGATATCCTTTGGATAAGGAAACATAGACATAGACCACAGAAGTTCTAGGTATAGAATAGATCAGGAAAAAAGATGAAGGACAACAAGAAAAATATTTGGAGATGGAACCATCAAGATAAAAAAATAATAGAAAATAAACTAGATAAATAATTACAGGGGTGTATAGATGCTAAGATAGACTTCTAAAAGTTAAGTTCAATAGTATTACATAATAGCAAGTTTTCAAAGTGTCGAAATAAGAATGGAATTTTTTCAGATTGAAAACAGAAGGAAGTTAGCGGCTATAACTTATAAATTCCTTTGCTATGTAATAAGAAAAAGTACGACGAGGAACAGATTTATTGAGGTATATCATAAAGATGCCCAAAGAAACTAAGTATACAGATATTGATGAAACGAGGAAAATACCTGACAAAATGAGACTATGAGAATAACTAAAGTAAGATATTTTAAGTATTTTCAGGCTAAGAGAACAAGTCGATGCAAAGGAATGATAATCAGATTTATATTAGCAATGAATATAAAGGTGAAGATAGAAGAACTCAGAGGTTGGAGCCTGTAAGTAATTGAAAATTAGTGAAAAGGAAATAGACTGTTAAACAATCAAATTAAGAGAATAAATTCCAAGTTCAGGTTGAACATGTGGAACTGGGATGTATAAAGTATGATTGATATGACTAGAAATAAGGATTGTCCTTATTCTAAAGCTATGGTATAACGTGAAGAAACTTAATGATAGGAAATATAATCATCTCAAAAAAATGAGAATACGCTAGATAAGAATGGATGGAAGAAAGAGAGAGAAGAATTCGAGCTATACTTGAAGTCAAAAGAAGTAAGACTATCAGTTGTAGTACCAAGTACAATAGTTATACATTAAGAGGGAGGAGTAACAGAAGCTCTAAGTGATATTTAAGAATTAGTGTTATTATGGCAAAGAATATAAGGGCTAAGGAGAAATGATTCAATTGGAACGGTCGTGGATATGCCCCTATTAGCATGAATGCATAAAATTCAGGTAGGACCATACAAGTTAAGTATGCAATTAAGTAAAATACAGTCATAAATTATCCGACATAAAGGAGCAATTTATGCAGGCACCAGTTCGAAGGGAACCTAAGCCCAGAGCATGAGGAAATTGAGTATTTCTAGTACACCCTGCAAGACGTTATATAGTATGAAACAAGAGAGAGATAGAATTTTATGAAGAATAACTTTCATTAAGAGTGACACCTCTGCGGGAAGGCTAGAGATATGACACAAACCCCTAGGATTGAGCATTTATCTACAAGAATGGAATAAAGTATATCGAGGTAAAAGATTCCCAGAAGTCATAATATCAAGTTCTTGTGAAAAATAGTAGAAAGCAAGTAAAGGAAAATAAGAGTAGCAGAGATCATATACCTTCAAACTAAGACAGACCTAAATATTTCAGCATCAGAAAGGATTCGAGGACGAATCATATTTAAGGAGGGGATAATTTATAACATCCGATAATCTCAACTAATGTTACATTGTGGGATGAGTGTTATATAATATAAATTATGTTTGAATACATATACACTCATGAAATGACTTTGGGGACAATCGGTAAATTCATCAAATTTCCGATACGAAATGGTACGATGTTCCACTTCGGATAGTTTATGGTATTTAGGCCATAACCCTTTCATAAAAATTTAGATTTTTATGAATTTTATATCTTCGAAAAGCTAAGATCGATACCTACAACTTCTGAATTGAACATTTGTCCAAATTTGAACCAGAAATAGGTCGAAAAGATAACTCAAAATTTAAAATGAATAGTACCCGATGACAATTCTAGAAAATTCTTGAAGTTTCTCAAAATTTCTAAAATTCTTCTCCAACTTTATAAATTTCAAATAGCCCCTAGTATAAAATGGGATACTATTCAAACATCCCCAAAATTTGAAAGAAATAAGAAAATGTGGAAGAAGAAGAATAAGAAGAATAAGAAAGAGAGGGAGTTTTGCAAGTCTACAAGAAATTGGAAAGAGAATAGAGAGAAATCTAACCCAAATCAACTTAGAAAGAAGAAAATGGAGCTTGGAGGCTCTAGTTGTGAATGAGAAATTTGATTTAAGGTAAGAAAAGACTTGACCCAAATTTGAAATATTGTTATTTTCATGATTTGATGATTGGAGTTTATTGTTAACTTGAGTTTATTGATGATTATATAGTTATTATGTTAAGAAACTAAGGAATTGAAGGAACCATAATTTAAGAAACCTTCGACTTTGAGTCATATTGGAGATGATAAAATGGAAGGTTTTGATGATATCAAAGAGAATGTTGATGATATTTATTGTGATTAGGGTTTGAGTAGTGTTGTAGAAATTGAGAGTGTGGAAGAAGTTGAAGGAAAGTCCTGAAAATAGGTTGGCAAGGCGATGTGAGTCCCCGACGTCGTGACGCATACTGGGAAAATTGCCCAGAATTGATTCTGGAATGTGCTCATCACGACACCCAAAGACTAGCGTCGCGACGCAGCAAGCAGTGGAAGCTGACTATCTTGTCTCTTTTTGGTGGGCATTGCGACGCCTAGCATTTAGCGTAGCGACATGTGTGGGAGTCGCGATGATCAACCCTTGCATCACGATGTGGAGGCAAATGATGTTCATTGGTTAATCAGCATGTGTGAGCATCGCGATGCCTAAGAGGCAGCGTCGCGACGCATGATTAGAATTTCCCCAAACCAATTTTAGTTCATTCCAGTTTCACCCTAGCGTGTTAGAGGCCACCTGTAACGACCGGTAGTTTTTACTATCATATACAACTATATTGTTACTAAAGGGATTAAGGTACATAGAATAAAATTATATAGAGACTCATATATACCCATGAGATGACTTTGGGGACAATCGGTAAAATTTTCGAAGTCCCGGGACGAGACTGTACAGTATTTCCATTGGATAGCTCGTGGTATTTGGGTCGTAATTTTTTCATATAAACTCCGATTTTTATGAATTTTATATCGTCGAAAATCTGAGATCGGGATCTACAATTTTCGCGTTGAACATTTTTTCAAATTCTGACCAGAAATAGGTCACAAATGCAAGTCACAAATTCGGATGAATAGTAATTTCGGACCCAAGTGATAAAATCTCACAATTTCTCCACTTTTCTAAACACTTCTACATTGTTCTTTATATCAATTAAGTCCAACTATATAAAGGGGCTACTATTCACCATTTCAAAAAAATTAAAATGAAATTGAAGAAAAAAAACTGAGAGAAGAGAAGAGAGGAAGAAAAGATAGGAGAAGAAGAAAGAAGAAAGAAGAAAAGAAGAAGAATGAGAGAAAGAAAGAAAGAAAAAAGAGAAGAGAGGGAGAAGCAAAGAAGCTTGGACATTCATGGAAGTTAAGGAATAAGGAAGATCCAACAAAAAAAAAAAAGGTAATGGAACTAAACCCAAATTTCAAGTTATGAGATTTTGACAAATTGGTGTTATGGTAGTTGTAATGGCATGTTATATGTTGTATATTAATGGTTAATGAGTAAAGAAATGGGTTATGGAGTTAAGTGTTTGAGTTTGAGAAGTTTAAAGTTTGATTTGGGAATAATGGATTTGTGATTGAATGAGTAGTTGATGATGATAACTTGGTAGTTTAGTATGTGTGGAATTGATGTGATTTAACGGATTGTGTATTGGAAGTGATAAAGAAGTGTTGAGAATGTTTTTGGGTGAAAAACGCATAAAGAAAGAGATGCAGAAAAACTGGGAATCAGTTTTGCGTAGCGACGCAGGAAGAAGCTCGCGTCGCGACACATGCTGGAATTCAGGGTATGTTCTGGATGATGCGCGTCACGACGCGCAAGACATTCGCTTCGCGATGCGAAGACATAAACTCTGCCAAATTAATTTTAAACCATTCCAGTTCCACCCCAACGTATTAGGGACCACCCTTAAGATCTCGAACCAGTTCGTATGCTCATATTGCATTCTAGTACAATATGATATACTGAATTACGACTTTACGTACTTAAAACTAGTGGTTTAGCCTAGTTCTAGAATTCATCTCATAACTTTTAGTATGATCAAGCTATCACATTTAGACCATTGCAGGAATTACGATCTCCTTCGACGAAGCAATATAGTTCCAGCCAGTCTCTAAGCACAGTGAGTGGACACACTTTTCTCTAAGTTGTTTCTTTTTCTTTATATAATAGTTTTCAGTATCAGACTTACTTTTCTACAATTAGGGCGTTAGCCAAGCTTGTTTTTATATCATTTATGATTTAGCATGTTCTGAGAAATGTTTTAGAAAAGAAAGGTTTTTCAGTATGATTTTTATATTTTTCGGGGCATGAGGGAAAAACTCACCCCAGTATGTAACTTGAGACAGTATGGAATTGACGAACAGAGACATGTGAACATGTAGAGGACTAAGGGGACGGTGATACGTATCGCCCCTAGATCCTAGTTTCAGAGCCAGGATGACGGCATAGGTTCGTGTACCTAGACTCTAGTTCAGAGCTTGGGTGGTAGCATAGATCCGCACCCCCAGTTCAAGTTTGTGGCTTGGGGGGACGGCGATACGTAAGGCCCCAAGACCACCAGTTTCAGAGACAGTAGTGGCATGCCTTGGGGGACGATGATACATAACGCCCCAAAGTCATGAATTTGCACTACTGGTTACAGTTAGGCGTATGAGGGGACGATAATACGTAACGCCCTCATACGTCAAGGTTTTTCAGATACAGAGCAGCTCACAGTTTTCATATTTTTAATACACAGTTTTCAGAAATTAGATTTTTAGAAAATAGTTTTCGGAAACCAGAATTTCAAAAGCAGTTTTCAGAAAGATTAGTTTTATTAAAGAGATTTCAGAAAAGAGATTTCATAAGAATTAATTTTTTTGAAACTTTAGTTTTAAAGTCCTAATGTTTCGATTTGAGATTTTCAGTTTTCTTGTCCACTCACTTAGATAGTGAAGCGATCTAACCCCCCCCCCTCCCAGATTTCTTTGTTTGTAGGTTTTCTCTGAGGACGAGTACGGGAGGACAGATATTGATGCAGTCACTAGGGTTTGGAGTCCACCAGTTCAGAGTCAAAGAGCATAAGAGTCCAGTCAGAGTTAAAGTAGAGTTGTATGCATACCTTAGTGTTGTATAAGTCATTATAATTATCCATTAAAGTGTTGTAAAATGAAGTATATTTGAGTACACAGTAATGAGTAATAAAAGTATTTTATGTTGTTAAGTTGGGCTATGGTCTATGTGCATGACTTTGCATTTAAATAGTTTAATAATAAAGAATATAGTTGGGAAGTCAGAGGCTTATGGGGTTAGTACTGCTATCCCATGCCGGTAATATCTCCCAGATTTAGGGATGTTATAAAGATGGTATCAGAGCATGGTCTAGGGAGTCAGTGACTGCATTGGGTAGAGTGTTGGGGTCTTGTATACTTAGTATGTCCGGGATACTAGTATGCGGGGCACTACCTCTCCAGTATCCAATCCTCGAGTATGTCCTCAAGATCCTCAGACAGGTTAGCAAGTATTTCCAAGTCTTCTGAATCCTTTTTCCTTACTCTAGTTAGGAATCATCCCGTAATCATCCTAGATTACCCTTTGAAGTTCAGTACAAGCTAGGGAACCAGATAGTAAGTTCCAAAGAAAGTTATCCAAGAAAGTAAAAGAAAAAAAGAAAGCTAGAAGATAAGAAAATGAAGTGTAAAGATGATTAAGTAGTCCGAAGTAAGAAAAGATAGAGATACATGATTAGATCAGTAAGAAAATACATGAACCTATAGTAGCCAAGAGAATAGAGAAAGCCCCAGTAAGTATTAGAGTTTCCCAGTAGAAGTAAAACTCATTTCTTCTCATGAAATTCTTCCAAATGAATCCAATAGCCTTCAAGATCTTCCTATAGATAGTGATTTCCCCGAGTAACGAAGAATAGCCAGAGAGATAACAAAAGTAAAAAACCCAGATTAGTCTTGAGGGCCTCAATGGACCTAGATGCCAAAAAGGATTTAGAGAACTCCAGATACCCAAACCCCGATCCGAAATAGAAACGGTTAGTTACTTTACCCCCAACAATCCGATAGAGACAAGACCTTAAATTATTTAGTCTTTGAACCCTCCAATGACACCAGATAAGAAAGCTACCCTGACAGAGCCTACCTCATACCTACCTTACATGAGAAATAGGCTCTATCAGGACACGAATTATCAGAACAAGAATATCAAAACCCATCAAAACATAAGATGTTAATCCTAGCCCCTACCAGTTTAAATATAAACGACTATAAGAAGCCGATGACAGATCATCATCAGAAATGGAAGCATTTGGAAGATAGATCACCTAGAAAAAGATAAAGGAAGTTTCGAGGTTATTAGAAAAAGGACCCAGTGTAGCCCAAAGAACTAGACAAGTCAGCACAAAGTTTGCAGTAACAATAGAAGACCCCAGGAATATATCAAACTTAGAAGAACCTAAGGATCAACCTACCAGCCAGTAGAAAACCCTGGAAGTATAAAAGAACAGACCCGTGAGGTTAGGGATATTTATAGATGATTAAAGTACTAGTACGGACCATAGAACAAAATGTCATAGTGATGATTGGTGGCAAGAGCAAAGAACATAGATTTAGGAAATAGCCAGAAGAGTGAACCACCACTAGCCTTAGTAGTATGACGTGGAGTCAAGAAATAGGATATGGAGATAGCAAGAAGGAAACAGAAGTGGTAAGAAGATTCAGTACGTACGATGAAATAAGAAAAGAAGTCTAGAGATAGTAAGATAAGTGAAGACCTCGGAGAAATCAAGAGTAATGAATCTTAAGACATGGAGTAGTTGACCAGGTCCCCACGGAACCAATGACGACCCTCCGTTCCATAAACCTCAATTTTAGAAAGTGTGCAAACACCTAACCAGAGTGTTACCAGGCTTTAGTATAAGCAGAAGTGTGTATTTGAAGATCCTTATAGAAGAGATATGCCCAACTTAGAATCTAGTAAAGAGGTGGAATAGTAAAGGAGAGTAACTGATAGGTTAGATAAAGTGCGAGATAATTAGACAGATAAATGGATGAGTTCAAAGAGACATAGATAAGCAATAAGAGCCAAAAGAGATTGAAGTCATACTAAGTTGAGCTAGTATATAGGCCATCATTAAATTAAGTAGCCTTTAAAAAGGTAAAGACTTAGAAATACAAAGAAATTAGGGAGAATGATTTTTAGGATTAAAGTAAGTATTTTATAAGGAGACCCACGGTAATGAGAATGAGAAATTAGATCAAGAATAGTACTCGAACCTAAGGTTTAATAAGAAGACGCCTTAAGCAATCAAATATGAGGGAGTTTCCAGAGAAATAAAGATATAAGGAATTCAAAGAACTAAGAAGAGAAGGAAAAGACTAGGTGAAAAACAATACCTGAACTGGAGATTTAGTAAAAGTTGTCCTAGATATTCGAGGTTGAAAGAGAATTTTCAGGAAAATAGAGATGTAAGAAGTCTAAGGAACTGAGGTAAGAAATGAATTTACGCAACAACATAAGCTTATTAAGGAGGAATAACAAGAGAGTGTAGCGACACTCAGAGAGAGAAAAATAGAGATTTTAGAAGGCTAAACAACAGAGATAAGATAAGAAAAAGACAGAGGTAGTACGAGGAAGTTCTTAGAGAGCACGATCTTAGAAGAACTTCTCAGGAGAGGCAGTGAGTTCGATAGACGAAAGTAATCAGAATTAAAGTTGGAAAAGACAAATTAGACAATTTTAGTAGTAGTACCCTAATGTGAGAAAATATGCCAGACGTATAGACATGAGAGTTCTAAGTTTATAGTTCAACAATATGCGCAACTAGGCCACCATAACCAGTAAGGCCTCAGAATAAGGTCTCACCCTCCCAACCCTCATTATACAATAGCAGCAGAGATAGATTCTGATAATTGCCTCAGGCCATTCCCAAAAACAAGTGAAAGTAAAATGGAAGAAACTAGAACAAAAGACCTTCAGACATAGTTTAAGAACATAATAAAAGTAAAAGACAGTGCTGGATCAAGGAATTAGGAAAGAAATTATTCAGATGCTAAATTACAAGGATAAAGTAGTAGGCAAGTATTAACTATTATACAAGGAATCAGTGTTAGACACAATAATGGATATAGAGAGGAAAAGATATCCTTCAGATAAGGAATCAGGGACATAGACCATGGGAGTTCTTAGTATAGCATAAGACAAGCAGAAGGCAAGAAGAGTGCAAAGAAAAAAAGAATAGAAGTAAATTGTGGAGGTACAGTGATAGTAGTAGAAGAATATCTAGTAAGTAAATACAAAGTTTGTAACTACAAGGTTTCGTAGTATCGAAATACAACCAAAGAACCCTTATGTATTTGTTCTTGTAAAGCATTTTAAATACCCAGCCCCAGACTTAGTTGACCAAACCATTACGGGTTTGGGACGGCCTAAGCCACGGGTATGGGTGGTTTGGTAGATGTACAGAATAGTACGGAATCGAGGAGATAAGTTGCTACAGAGTTACAATTAGCATATGGAATGAATCCTTAAGTTATGAAAGGTGTATATATATTTGGGTGATGACCTTTGACAGCACTAGACTTCAAAGAACAAGTCAGTGAGGAACACCGAAACCAAATTTATAGTAGTAGTGAAAATAAGGGCATAAAGAAAAGAATGGATGATAGTCAGAACGGAATCGTCAACATCCCCGTCCTGTAGCAAGAATGTAGTTTAAATAGAAATATGCATACAGTTCAGCTCCCAACGAAACTACCAGACTTAACTTTCTTAGTACAAACCCATTAGGTGAACAATAATAGAGGACAAAGGTATATAAGGAGCCAGACCTTCCACCACAGGAACCTAAGCTATACTGATTAAGCAAAAGCAAGAGAAATTGTAGTCAGGAACCTGTAAGCAGCCTAGTATAAACATATGCACATATGTACCTTCCAGAGTCAAAGTCATAGTAAAATAGCTCAGTTACAGAGAGTGCAAATACCTACAGAGATAAAGGATCTTATGCGGAATACGTAAATAAGCATTGAGTTCTTAGTAAGGAGATTCTTAGAATATATATCTTTTATGGAGTAAATATAAGAAGTCTTGGCAGTCAAGAAATAGAAGGAGTGGACATAACTCATAAACCTAGAATCATTCATAACTGATAATTTATGCGACTATTGAACTAGAATAAGCAGAGTATAATGAAAGATATAGGAATGAGGCTCCTTGGTGCATCATAAGGACTTTAGCATGGCCATAGTGTTAAGTAACCAGCATAAGTTATAGGAACAGGATGAAGAGTCCCCTTCTCACTCAAGAATTTAAGAAGCATAATGTATGAAACAGAAGCCAAGATAATAGAAAGATTAAGGCGGACGTGAGTTAGTTTACATAAAGGTAAAAGGTCCTAGTAGATGAAATAAGAAAGTTATGAGTATTAAGTAAATTCAGCTTACGAGATAGGAAGAGAGCCCGTAAACCCTCTTATCTATGGCAGGGTCCCAAGTTTAGAAAGGATTCGAGGACGAATCCTATTTGAGGAGGGGAGAATTTGTAACGACCGGTAGTTTTTACTACCGTATACAACTATACTGTTACTAGGGACGAAGTTACATAGAATAAAATTATATAGAGACTCATATATACTCATGAGATGACTTTGGGGACAATCGGTAAAATTTTCAAAGTCCCGGGACGAGACTGTACAGTATTTTCATTGGATAGCTCGTGGTATTTGGGTCGTAACTTTTTCATACGAACTTCGATTTTTATGAATTTTATATTGTTGGAAAGCTGAGATCGAGATATACAATTTTCGCGTGGAACATGTTTCCAAATTCTGACCAGAAATAGGTCAAAAATGCAAGTCAAAAATTCGGATGAATAGTAATTTCGGACCCAAGTGATAAAATCTCAAAATTTCTACGCTTTTCTACACACTTCGACATTGTTCTCTATATCAATTAAGTCCAACTGTATAAAGGGGATACTATTCACCATTTCAAAAAAAAAATAAAATGAAATTGAAAGAAAAAAAAAAGAAAAAACTGAGAGAAGAGAAGAGAGGAAGAAAATAGAGGAGAAGAAGAAAGAAGAAAGAAGAAAAGAAGAAGGAGAGAGAGAAAGAAAGAAAGAAAGAAGAGAAGAGAGGGAGAAGCAAAGAAGCTTGGACATTAATGGAACTTAAGGAATGAGGAAGATCCAACTATACATGGCAATGGGCCAGGCCGGGCCTGGGCTTTGACATGCCCGGCCCGAGACCGGCCAACAAAAAAGCTCGGCCCCGGTGTCTTCCAGGCCGGGTTCGGGTCTGAGCTTTTTTGTGGCCCGAATTTTAAAAAAAAAATTAAAAATTAAAAATATACAAATATAAAATACATTCACACTATTTGTAAAGATAATTTACAAATAAATCACAAGTTTCATTGATAAATTAACAATTTAAATGCTACAAACAAATAAAAATACTACAAACATATTTAATATATATATATATATATATATATTTGGTTTTGGATCGGGCCAAAATTGCAAAGCCCGGCTCGGCCCGAGCCCGAGCTGGGCTTTGATCAAAGGGCCCGGCCCGGGCTTTTCTGCCACCCTTAGATCCAACAAAAAAAATAAGGTAATGGAACTAAACCCAAATTTCAAGTTATAAGATTTTGGCAAATTGGTGTTATGGTAGTTGTAATGGCATGTTATATGTTGTATATTAATGGTTAATGAGTGTAAGACACAGAAATCAGCGACGATGTTCTAGGCTCGCGGCCCGGTCGGGAGTACGGAGTAGCCCACGGGGGAACTAAACCGGGGAAATAACATGGAGTCGCCACCCAGTGTGAACTGGGAAAATGATTCAAGGCCGCACTCACCCCTCGCAAGGGAAGACCTCAAACCGTTGGGTTCGGAATGGTCCCTTACTTATGCCACTTGTAATGAACGGATTTATGTAATAATATAACCGAGTCTACGCAACAATAACCTACATCTAAGTTCGCATACGACATGTATCTAAGTTTGCATGCATAAAAGCAAGTCGGAATAACGGCAAGCACACAATCTCATGCATACATTAAATCGCTAAGCATGGCAATGTAAATAAATAATAATCTAAACATAAACGTAGAATAGACATAATCAAGTTCCTAATACGAAAGAAATAACTAAATCATGCTTGGAAATAATCAACTAATCATGCATAAAAAAATAACATACTAAACAACCTAATCATGCATAAAAGTAACATATTATTTCTAACAAACAATAAATAAACATAAGATCGGATGACACGAAATGTGTGTGTCTCTCAAGCGGTACATGGCATTGTATCCCGAGTGCAGACCGCACTACCGTCCATTCGGATTCGGCTACAAAATTTACGTCCAGGTTTCCATCCGATATACCGCAAGAGATAACACATATTTCATTCATCCCATGACCACAACTTACATGAAACTATAATACGCATGCGAAGAAATAATAATAACTAATGGAAAGAAAGTGTGGGAATAAATAAAAAGGTGCCATCAGGTCTAACCTCTTAAGTCGTCTCTTAGAAGTGAAATAAAAGTCTTTGGTCGCCCTATGGGCCTGCTTATAGTCTCCTCCTGTCAATTCTATTCTGGTGATTGCTTAGTTTTCTTTGGTCCCATGGCTTTAGCGTGAAGTAGGCAGGTGGCTGTTTGAAGGGAGCTTTAGCGTGAAGTATGGCTGTGTTGCCGAGAAAGAGTAATGGCGTGAATGGGCTGTTAGGTGTGAAGGGGTTGTGTTGCCGAGAGTTTGGTGAAGGTTGCTGTGCGTGGGGGGTTTTGTGTGTGAGGTTGAGGGCTGTTTGTGGGGGGTTTTTTATTGCCGAGAGAGTGAGCAAGAGTGAAGATGGCTGGTGAGTGTCTTTTTTTGGGCGTGAATGCTAGGTAGAGAGAGGAGGGGTGTGAATGAGCTAGGCCTTCTAAGGTTGGGTTTATGCTTCTTTTTATAGGCAAGGGTTGGGGGTTGTCCTTATGCGAATAGAGAATGAATATTGTGTAATTATGGGGGATATTTAGTTTGTGTATCATAAGGAAAATATCTCTTCAATTTAGGAAGGTAATTTGATTTGATTTTATTTTATTTTATTTAGTTTAGGAATGTGATTTAATTTAATTAGGAAGGTGATTTATGGGATTTGATTTGATTTCTTTAATTTGGGAAGGTGATTTGTTTTTATTTCAACATGTGTTTAATCTGTGGATTTTTATTTTGGATGTGATTTAATGGGCTTTGGTGGGCGTGTGGGCTAGTGTGTGGGCTTGGTGTGTGGGTTTTGGGCCAAGGATGGATTTCAAAACAGAGGTCCAACGAGCGAACCCGAAGCTAAGCAAACGAATTAAGTCCAACAAGGTACTGATTTCTGAATTTTCCCTTCTGAAATCTGTTTCCCGTGACTTCCGCAACTTAAAGAGTAGTGCCTCCACACGAGGCTCATCATCGGGACTTATATGCAAAAATGCAGTGCCTACAGTCGCCTCCACTTTGATGGGACTTGTGCAGTGTGTGACATTGACAATCCTATCAAAGTTATGCATGCATTTTTACTTACCTGGCTCACCAGCTGTTGCTTATCTTACTTGTTATCCTGAGATTCTTTGACCTTTAGGCTTTGTTCCCAAACTGTATTGAATATGGGCTTTGTTCCCAAACTGTGTTAAGAGAGGGCTTTGTTCCCCTGGGCTTTATTCCCGAACTGTGTTGAGAGCGGGCTTTGTTCCCGAATTTTGTAAATTGTGGGCTTTGTTCCCTTGGGCTTTATTCCCGAGCTGTGTTGAGAGTGGCTTTGTTCCCCGGGCTTTGTTCCCGAACTGTATTGAGAGTGGGCTTTGTTCCCCTGGGCTTTATTCCCGAGCTGTGTTGAGCGTGGGCTTTGTTCCCCGGGCTTTGTTCCCGAACTGTGCTAAGATAGGGCTTTATTCCCCTGGGCTTTTTTCCCGAACTGTGTTAAGATAGGGCTTTATTCCCCTGGGATTTATTCCCGAACTGTGTTAAGTGTGGGCTTTGTTCCCTAGGCTTTGTTCCCGAATTTGTGTAGAGAGTGGGCTTTATTCCCTAACTGTTGATTGTGCGGGCTTTGTTCCCGAACTGAATTGATTGTGGGCATTATTCCCTGGGCTTTGTTCCCGAACTTGTGTTGATTGTGAGCTTTATTCCCGAACTGTTGATTGTGGGCTTTATTCCCTGGGCTCTGTTCCTGCACTGTTGATTGTGGGCTTTATTCCCTGGGCTTTGTTCCCGAACTTTTGATTGTGGGCTTTATTCTCGAACTGAATTAATTATGGGCTTTGTTCCCTGGGCTTTGTTCCCGAACTTGTGTTGACTGTGGGCTTTGTTCCCGAACTGTTGATTGTGGGCTTTATTCCCGAACTGAATTAATTATGGGCTTTGTTCCCTGGGCTTTGTTCCCGAACTTGTGTTGATTGTGGGCTTTTCTTTTTCTTCAAAACCTGCGAACAAAAACAAAACAAAAAAATGTGTGCATGTGACGTGTATGCATGTATGGATGTATTTCCTATTCTGATGGGTTAGGCCTTCCGTGTGCTCTTTGGTGCCTTTTGCATGTAAAATTCTTTGGTCGACCCTTGGGTCTGCTTATAGTCTTCTCCTGTCAATTCTATTCTGGTGATTGCTTAGTTTTCTTTAGTGTTCTAGGATATAAAGGTATATCCGCAACGGATTATACTCTGATGTAGAGATAATGTTTCTAGTCAAACTAGTTACATTCTAACAGTTTCCTAATTTAAGTACATACCCAAATGGTAGTTCCTAAACTTAGGTTTCTACGGTTAAAACAGCGACTTTCGTCCCGTTTCTGATTCGCAAATAAATCTCAACTGAAGTCAGTATCCAGCTTTTCAGCAGATTCTGCACACCACTACATATTTATGTACCACATTTAGTATCTAAAATCCAATTTTAATATTAGTAGTGAACATGTTTATAACAAACATTGTTGAAGCCGGAGCCTTGACCCTTTTCACTTCCTTCATGTCTGCCTTGTCCATACGGCAGTCACGCATCCAGTGACCCCGTTTGCCACAATTTAGGCAGACATTTTGGGATATGTCATTTGTCTTCCCAGAAGATTATAATGATTTTTCCTTTGCCCCTTTTCCACACCCCTTAAACCTTTGGCCAAGCCTTGGCCTTCTGGGATGTCGAAGTAAGATGCGCCTTGCGCTTCTTGCCTATTGCAAACTCTGGCTTTGTCTCCTTGAGTATAGCCATTAACTCTCCAAGAGTTTTCTATTGCAATTTGTACTTCTAAGATATAAGGATAGATCTATGAAGATCCTTCAATTTCAATATCATACTATAAGGATCTAATCTTTAGTTCTGACTAAGAAATTAAGGAGTCTTTGCGGCAAGCATAACGAATTAAGCACTAAAGTTATCATCACATGAATATTCCAAATATCATGTTCTACTATTTGCTCAACTCCGGGCTTAGGCTCGAGACGTCACTATATCAAATAAAGTAACTTCTCGGTTACCAGGACTATCCTGAGATTTTGTTCCCAATTTGAAAATTAAAGCCGTTTAAAAACATTTTCACCCAGGATTATGTTTTAAACACTAATCTTTCATTTATCTTGATTCCAATAGTCTAACTATCAAATCAACGATTTTAGGTACAATTTATTATAATGATTACTATAGTCTAACTATATAATCAACTATAATTTAATTGGTTAAATTCAATTATATTGATTACTATAATCCAATTATAAAATCAACTATTAATTGAAGTAGTTTGAATACAGTCCAACTGTTTAATTCAAAACAACATTAAATATTAGTCCAACTAATATATTAAATTATTAACGAAAAATGAAATGAGCGCGTATTGGCAAGTAACTAAACGAATATTGCAAATTTAATACTTGCCTCCCACTATTTTTCGGCGAGCCTCTAACCCTCTGTGGAGTACTCGGGAAACCTTGTTTCCTAGTGGGCTAGGATCCCGTTAAATAACACACAATCTTGACTTTGGCCAACAAATTGTATGATAATTAACTAGGTAGATCTCTAAGATTAATTGGATCTCATCCAATTCCTAGATCCAGTAGGTGGACATCCAAGTCCGAAACATATATCTTATATATGCCAATATATCCAATATATTCCCTAACCTTTTTCCTCTGAATCAATTAAGCCTTGGCTTTGGCACAACAAACTTAATGATCCCAGTTAAGCGGAACCCATTGACTTTGGAATGCTTCGTAATCGATGTCGATAGACAAGAAGTGATCTTCACTTTGGCCAACAAATCACAACTTGGACAAGACACCGATATGGAACAAATCCTTCATGATTCAAACACATCCGCGACGGACAAAGGTCTTGACTTTGGCCAACAAACCAGTGCCAATCTTGGATCTTGAGTAAGAATCACTCAATGGAAGGAAAACGCTTAATATGTGTTGAGGGTTTTTCGCGTAATTGGCAACCAATTAATTATCTTTGTTAAGGTCTCATCATCATACACCATTAAACATGCATTCTAAAAACATAATAAGGCGCGTATAAATAAAAAATAATAATGATATGCAGATAGATACTTAAAACATTATTCCTAGAACAAATCTCTCCATTTCATCTCTCCCGCTAGCACAATTCTAACTTCTACCCAATTACATAACACTTTTAAAGAAACCTCATTTACATTGAGGGGAATATGTGAGAAGAGAAATACAAAGAGTCAAGAGGTAATAGGCTGGACACGCAGGTCCAATTTAATAAAATTCTAAATTTATTACAATAATTTCCAAAATTGCCCTCACCCATCTAATATCCATCTGATATACATTATTCATACATCGCATCCATGTATTCACACAAAGCATGTTATCAATCAATCTAATCCAATTAATTAATCTGAAATTAATGACCATCCAATGTTCAAACAACGATTTGATTTTGCGCGAGTCCAACTCGTTTTAAGAATAAGTACTCAAAGTACGAATTCTTGAATTATATTAAACTACAATATTAAATCCAATTTAATTTGTATTTAATACTAATTCTATATTTAATTCTAAATTAAATAATTACACTTTTTAATATGCCTTTACGACTTAGATTCCAAATCTAATCGTTACGGGTCTCAAAGCCCAATTAACATCCAATGTCAATTTAATTAAAGTCCAATGGGCTTTCAATTAATTTCTTAAGGCATGGACTTTTGGTCAATATGGGTCAAACCCAAATACCAAAGCCCATTTAAGGAATCACCCTTATTTGCCAAGAAACCAATTTAGGCCCATTAGGCCCAATTAAAATTAAAGGTCCATTAAGTCATATTTGGACTTTATGTATATGGTTTTGGGCCCAATTGGATCCAACCAATTAGCCTAAACCAAACTTGGCCCAACCAAGCCCATTAAGCCCAAATACAACTTTAAAAGCCCAATTCCAAAATTGGCCCAATTAATTAAATTACAAAAATTCCAAATTTCATAATTAAATTAATTAAAGTGTATAGCCATAATTAATTAACCAAATTAACATTTCCAAAACACTAATTTACTCAATTAATTATGCTTATTATCATCAAAACATGTCCAACACATTTGAATCAAAAATCAATCATTTGCATGTTTTACATGTCACAGCATTTTAGGGTTTTTATTGTCCGATTCGATTTCAATCCAATTGAATCATAAATCAACATTTCCCTAATGATTTCAACTCATCCAATGATCAAAATCAAAAAATTCCATGACATTAGGGCACCTCCAAGTTTCGGCCAAGCCTAAGATTTGGGGAAAAATTGATCCAATCCATTTTTCACAAAATTGATCACAAACAACTCCAAGTCATCCATATACAAGCATGTTCAAACAAGTAATTTAGTCAAAACATGCTCAAATCCAATTTCCCCAATTTTACCCTAATTTCAATTTCATGCTCAAAATGGCTCAAGATACCATTTTTTGGGTTTCTAGATTAGTCCCAAGGATCATTCAAGCAATGAAACATGTGCGAATACAATAAGAAGTATGGCGGAATCATACTTACAAAGATCAGCTTTTGATGCGATGAACACAAAATCTTTTGGCTCCTCATTGGAAGCTCTAGGCAATGGGCTGTTTTGTGCTCCTTGTGATTTTCGGTCATCCCTCCATGTGTGCTCCAAACTCCAAGCTTTGCAAATGGTGATTCCATGCTCAAGGGTATGTTTCCCTATCACCTTTGGATGACTCTTCATGTGCTAGCATTGGATAGATTTGAAACAAATCTTACATTCCTTCTTTGTTATTTTCGGCCTTGCCAAGAAAGAATGAAAATGGCCCTTGGCCTATTAGAAAAGAGGAGAAGAGAGAGTGAGAGTTGTGTTGGTTATTTGATTTTCAAAAACCAAATACCAAAAACCAATTACCAATTCCAAAAAGGTGCATGGCATTTATGCCTCCCAACAACTCACATCACTCATGAATAGTGACTAGTTGTCAATCACTCAAAGTGATAATAAATCCATCACTTGAATGACGAGTGATGTGACAAGTGATGTGACTTGTGGGCCGCACTTGAATTTGAAATGCGAGTGGGCCCGCAAACACTCCCGGGCTCGGGTTCACTAATTCCGAATTAATGAATTTTCCGTTGCGACGTAATTAAGTCAAATTTAATTAAATAATTTTGCCTAGTAAAATTACTATTCACGTCGCTAGCGAATTAATTCTAAATTAACTCGTTCGCCCGAATTAAAATCTAATTTTAATTCCACGTCGAAATCTAATTTCGTATAATATATCGAATATATTATTTTATCGATTAATTCCAAATTAATCGTTCTCTCTCTTTAAATAATATTTTATCCCAGATAGTAATTAATCCTAGATTAATTTTCTCTCTCTTATAATTAATCCCAAATTAATAAAGTGCGAGTCATACGTCATCGGTGAATCTTCGGGAAGCGACCCATGAGATCTCCGGATATGTTGGCAGTAAATCCGGTCGTCGAACTATCCGAACACGTACGTACCTAGTACTATATTTTTACCGATTTACAAGACATGGTTGGCTTCTAGCAAAGCACCGTGCCTACCCAATTCTCCAGAAATATTCTTAAAGGAATATGTGATCTATATCAGGCGTAGTATACGTAGTATTGCGTATTTCGATCTAGTATCGGATGTCACGTGCAAGGCCTGGGGCTGGAATTGTGTCTGCCCGTACGAAGCACATATCGGATCTCTGGTAACTAGTCTCTATAATCGGATAATCATGACCTAGTCATATTATCCCGATGACTACAGTACAAAAGAGAACCAGTTCTGTATCCTACGTGATCATCATCTCCACTATGACTGGAGTGATACTTCCATCTTGACATCACACCCAATACATTACGATTCTCAATATACCTAGAAGAGGCGTACACAGAACCTGTTAAAGCCCTGGACGACCAAAACCAAAGTATATTGATTGTCGCAAGTATTAGCGGTGCAAGTCTCAGGTTAAGACCAAATACACCTACCCTGATTTCGGACTTCCATAGACACATAGTCATACTACCAATGGAATTCCGAGGGGGTCTATCCAGAACGAAGTTGTTTCCGTACCATCGGTAAACACAACCTCCTATTACACTTGCATGAGTATCCTATACCCAAATATATGAGAACTATGCCGCTATGCTCCCACAACGCGTACAAGTGTAATACTAGTCTTTTACGCATTATCGATGTCCAATCTCGATAATACTCTGACTAGGGATATTTAATGATTAAACCTTCATGGATTGATACTGTCTCATATCATCTCAATCCGGAACTAATCATATGGACCTTTTATCATTTATACATCTAGGTAATCCAATTACAAATGATAAAAGGGTAATTTCCTTTGTCACATAGTTAATTTGTACAACAACACCATGATCTGTACAAATAGTGATGTTATGGGTCATAATTGTCCAACAATAAGAGTATCAATATTGTTCATTGTTAGAAAGTCAGAGGCTCAGGAGGATAGTACGACATATTCCTTGCCGATAGCATTTTCGGATTGGGGATGTTACAATAGCCAAAATGGAAAGAGGAGATCAAGAATGAAGTCTCCAATCTCTTATTCATAAAAATGAAAGAGGCTATAAATTTGATGGGGAAACAGAGAAAATGTTATTGAATAGTAAAAAAAAAAAGCAATTATGCTAGCTGAGCCTCTTATAACAGTTGATGTATGTGTTGTATGGCTTTTAGTAGAGGTAAAAAAGTTTTTTTAATTGCAAAAGCACTTTTCAAAAATTTTGAGAGTGTTTGGTTATATTTTGAGTAGAGCTTCGAGGGATTAAAAAAGTTATTTTTCCTTTACTAGCAAAAGCTCAAAATTTAGGTTTTTGAGAGTAGAGGCTAATGAGCTTTTTTTAAATATATAGAATGAAAAATATATCCAACAATATTTCATTAATTCTACAATACCCTTCTCATATATAAAACCCTATAGACAAAAATATTAAAGTGTTGATAAAAAAATTAAAAAAAATCACCGTCAGCTAAGCTATTTCTCTGTAAGAAATTATCATTTGAAAAAAAGTAAAAATTATCGTCAATTTATAATTTGTCGGTGTCTCTTGTTGGCTTGTTATTTCTATTTTTTTTTAAAAATTATCATATGAAAAAGAAAGTAAAAATTGTTGCCATCAATTCTCATTCAATACAAAATTTGAATGTTTGATTTGTCATCAAAAGTTACCGTCGGCTTCAAAAATCGTTGTTATCAATTCTCATGTATTTCAATATTTCTCTTTATTATTCTATATTGAATGTATAATTTCTTTGATTTATATGTGCATTATAACATTAGATAATTTTTTTTTAAAGAATGGAAAAGGCTGTAGAGGAAAAAAAAAAAAAGATTAAAGGCAAATTAGGATGACACTACTGTTGATGCTTTTATTAAAATTTACGTCAACGAAACTCTAGTTGGTAATGGACCAAACGGACACTTTAATAAAAATGGGTGGAAAAATCTTATCACTAAATTTTATTATATAACCGGTAGAAATTATACTAAAAAATAATTGAAAATAAGTGGGACTCCTTTAAGAAAGATTGGCAAATTTGGACAAATTTGTTGAGAAATGAAACTGTCTTAGGATGGGATCCTGTGAATCAGACAATTGATGTCAGCGATGAATGGTGGAATAAAAAATTAAAGGTATAATTTATATTTTTTAGTGTAATAAGAAATATTTTTGGGAGTAATTTAGACAAATTTTTAATGTATAACCCTTATGTATTATTGTAGGAGATTCCTGATGTAATTAAATTTCTTCAAAAGGATTGAAAAATGTTGGACAATTAGAAATTCTATTCAAAGATATTGTTGCTACAGGAGAAGGATCATGGGCACCATCTATGGGTTTTGTACCAAATGATTGTGAGGGTGAACCATTTAGAAAATATGTAAAAGAAGATAATATCAATGATGAACTAAATATAGATGCCAGATTGTTGGGATTTATGTCCTAAAGCTTCATGTATTGTAAAACGGAATTGATCATTGTAAAAATAATAAATGCATTATCCATTTTATCAAAGTTGTTTGATGTATATCGCATATTGTCCAATTGTCTTGTTTACCTTAATTACTATTGTACCTTCAGACTTAGTGTATGTTCGATGCACAAGAGGGTTTATGTCTGAAGTTGGTAATATAAATAGTCCGTAGAGAGCAAACAAATAGGGTAATTTATTTGTGGTTTATCTATAGCTGCGGTTCATTCTATACTTGTATGACAACCTTGATCTGGGATCGTTCATATAATGACATGGGAATGGAGGCACCTTGTATGGTGAGATCATATAGGACTGGACTTAGATAACTTTGAATTTCTTTTAATATATGTTAACCGAAGAAATTCATTTTATCTAATAGATGGTCATATATGGATTCAATCTGAATCCTGAATGTACTACGAACTCCTGCATTACAGGCTATGTCCTTTGATTTACTATGGTGAGGTAGGTGTTGCATTCTCGGCCAATAACTACGTATTTTGGGGATATGGTTTGGTGTGTAGCTGGGAACATTTTACATAGATATGAAATTCACTCCTTCTTATGAGAAGCAAAAGAATATCTTTTTTAAGAGTTGATTCAGGACTTGAACAATATGAGCGCTCAAATTTTCTATTACGAATAGAAAATTTATATTCATAATTGTTATGAATTAATTGTTCATGATAGAATCAATATAATTTAAGAGACAAAATATTTAGAGGGGTTTAACGGACTTTTGACCCGGCTCTATTTATGAGATATTCGTGAAGGGCTATATCCATATGTAATGACTATATCGATGGAAACCGAAGTTGTTCAGCATATTTTATCCATCTACGGTAACGGGAGTTCAACTTCGAGTTTTTAGGGGAATAAAGCAGAGTTAATAGTTTGTAATATTTGATTAAAGAGTTTAATTAATATTTCGGAATTATTAGAGCTCGGAACCGTAGGTCCATTTGGTCCTCGTGCTAGCTCGATTAACTGTAGCAAACCTAATATAATTAGATTGTTGACCGGCGTAAACACACACGTATAACGCAAGTGTACATATCGTTCAAGTAGTATAAAAAGTATCGATCCCACAAGGACTTAATACCTAAGCTATTAATTTTATGAGGTCAAATGATTACTAGTATCTAACAGGTTGTTTGATTGATTTGAAATGGAGACGATTCTAAATTTAAAAAAACAAGTAAATAAAATTGTTCGAAAATAGGTTTTAAGAAAATTCAATATTAAAAACTACCTAGGGTTGTGATTTCTTCCAATATCATTTTAAAATGAAGTGGTTATCTTAAAGTTGGGTAATATATTGATTTATTAACCTGGAACACTAAATTATGTAAAAGCCTCTTCCGATGGTCAATTACAAATACCAAGTATAATCCAATTGAACCATATGTCTATGTCAACCAAATTACCTAGATTCATTAAGATTAAGTTCCAATTTGGCTACCCCCGCCCGACAGGTATATTCCTATCCTGTAAGGAAATCTATTAAATGGTTATCTATCCTCAAGGAAGATCGTGGGCTATTGAGTCTAAGGTCTTTAAACTTAAAATCCCTATGTCTAGTTCATTTTAAGTTTACCTAGTCAATTTTACTAGTGGCCAGTTAATAAAAAGCATTAAGATTATGACTCAATAAATAAATCTTTTAATTACCCAAATTATAATCTAACCTCTTATAAACCGGTGATATTAGATTTTATCACAACCCTAGATAACTAACGTAGTTACAACACATAGCTAAAGCTGGTAAAAACTTAAAAGACATAAAGTAAAATTGCTAAAAAGTAATTGTGGAATAATAAATTACAATAAAATGAAATGCTAAGGTAAAAGGAATTAACTTTTACTATTTACTATTTAGATATCTCCCATAATATAATATATATACTTGTGATAATTTTGCAAACCAGCCATATAGGCGGTAACCTGATTAAGTCAATATTAAGTCCAACCAGCCATTAAGGCGGTAATATTTGTCAATAAACCAGCCATAAAAGCGGAACCAAAAATAAACCAGCCATAAAGGCGGAACAAAAATAAACCAATCGACCAGCATGGCGGTATCATCATTAAGTCAGGTTTAATCAGATTAAATTGAATAACCAACCGACCAGTATGGCGGTATCCTCATTAAGTCAGGTTTTAAATAGTTTATATATTATATTTTAAGGGAGATTAATCTAAATAGTAATAGTAAAAGAATTACATTTTTACCTTAGCATGGAGAAGTTACATCCTCATGGTTGAATAGTAAAAGTAAAAAAAAAAAGTTTAAGAAAGAAAATTACTATTACTATTATAGAAGAAAATTACTATTACAAAACGTAATTAAAACTGAAATTTTAAAGAAACTAAGAAGAGAACTCCCTATTTACATCAGAGAATTCAGAGAAAGTGGTACATTTGAAACTGAAAATTCGAGCCGAATTTATAGGCCCGAGTAAGGGGTGCGCGTCGGGCCGCGCAAACCTTGCGCGGCGCGACGCGCTGATGTGGCAGTCTCTGATTCGTTGCTTCTAGTCTTATCTGACACGTGGCAGGGCGGCTGGAGAGATAAGGTGACACGTGGCAAGGCGGCTGGCTGATGTCGGCTCGTTGAATTTTTGACACGTGGCATGCGGCGCACGATAGCAGATCGCTTGTGATGATGACACGTGACATGGCGCACGTTAGCAAAGTCAAACTTCTCAAACTCTGACTTGTGGACCTGGCGCACGTTAGCAGCCCTCCGGCGCATTTTAGGCGTCGCGACGCGCCCAAATTTACAAAAATGCCTTTTTTGCCAATCTTCACAGTTTTGCTCCAAATCACCTCCAGAGTGTCCTGAAACTTTATTTATCTACAAAATAACACAAAACACATCAAAATATTCACAAAACTCAAGAAACTATACAAAATATTAAGTTAAATGAGTGGGAAATAGTGATACAATTACCACTCATCACACCCCCAAACCTAACATTTTGCTAGTCCTCGAGCAAAATAAAATAACATAATAAAATTTAAGCCACTTTCGTAGGGATCACAGTTTCATTTAGCATATGCAACAAGCCTTTAAACCTCTAGGTGTCCCTAGTGGACGAGTTGTAGTCTCGTGAGGGTTTACAGCAATGATACCCACAAACATTTTATAAAAGTAAAAAGAAAGTAAAACTAATGCACACAAAAGCAAAAAGACAAGAGAAAATAGAATAAAGAAGTTAGTGACTAATTAGGTGAAACTTTTACTCCAAGTTTACTAGTTGTTTTGTTTCTTTCTAAATTACTGAATAAGTAAATTCTCCGATCATATTTACCATTCTTCATATACACACCCAACAAAATATTAATCAACTCATTTTTGCCTACAACAGTCACAAGTGCAATTGATAAGAGAGTAATATTTTTGTCCTAAAGTTTTATCAGATTTCACACCTTTTTGTAGTAATTGAATAAATTTTCTGATTTTTCTGATTTTTTCTTTGATTTTTTTCTTTTCACTATTTTTTATTTATATACAATATCTTTCATCTATGTAGCGAGCTTTGGGTCGGTGGCTCCCAAACCAGTTGGCTTTAGGGCACCAGGTGTTAAGACACCCCTACGGACTTAATTACTCAGACTTCAGATATATATATATATTTTCTGTCATCTTTTTGATCCATGTAGAGAGCTTTGGGCCAATGACTCCCAAACCAGTTGGTTTTAGGGCACTAGATGTTAAAACACCCTTACAGACTTAATAACTCGGATCTCATATTTTTTTTTTATTCCATCACTTTTTGAGATGATTCCTCCAAATGAACTAGATCACTGAATATTACAAACTTTTCAATTTTAGCTCATGTCTGTATATTACTATGCATGTTGATAATACCTGCCAACTGAGCATATGAAGATCCATTTTAGTCAGTTTTATGGAGAATTTACAAATTAAATAATTTAAAAGGAAATAAACAAAAATTAACTTATTTCGAAAATAGGCTTGAGATACATCTCAGGAGTGGAAACTCCTTACTCAGCTATCTCTCACCAATTTCACCCTTTTAGTCAAAATAAAAATACAAAAACACAAAATATTTTTTTTGTAATTTTTGAAAATTTTTCAATTTTTTTGTATTTTTCGAAAAATTTTGGACTAAAAAATAAAAATAACACACAAACTAAAAACAAGGTACTGATCAACTAATTTCCTCCCCCAAACCTAAATGCGACATTGTTCCCAATGTCTTAAACAGTAGAAGAAGAGTTTAGAAGATAGTACATGGTTAGCTGAAATTCTACAAGAAATTAAAGGTTAAGATCCAGATTAACACGATGCCTCTTACCACGATCATCCTCGGACCAATTTATCTTTGAAAGGATAGGGTCAATTTGTGGTTCATAGGCTAAGAGTTGGTCTATTAGATCCGGAGCAGTTTTGGCAGTAAAGAGTAGTTCTTTTAAAGGTTTTGACACGAACCCATTTCTCCGAGCATCATCAAGAAATACACAAAGAAAATCATAAAATCCATCAACGTTAAACAGCCCAATTGGTTTCTGGTGTATGTTCAGGTTCGCCCAAGATAGTACTATAAAAATTTCCTCCAATGTACCCAAGCCACCTGGTAAAGCAATAAAAGCATCAGAACGGTTAATCATTTCCACTAGTCGTTCAGACATACCTGGCATGATCAGTTCCTCTCTGTTTGATGATCCAATAAGATTTGCCTCTGCCAAAGGTTTTGGGATGATTCCCAAAACGTGACTGCCTCCTTCCTGTACAGCCTTTGAAACGATCCCCATTAGTCCAAGATTGCCTCCGCCATATACTAAGTGCATATTTCTTGCAGCTAAGACTCGACTCAATTCATGTGCTGCTTCTACGTATTGTGGTTTAACACCAACACTACTACCACAAAACACACAGATGTTTTCAACTCGTCTTCTTGAAGTGGCTTCCATGTTTTACTTTGGATGTCTTCAAAAGTGCAATGATGAGTTGAATTTATAGAACCTGAAAAGGGTGAGTAATAATAGCACTAGTACCTGCCAAATGACAATTATTAGTTAAACGGTAAAATAAATCGTGGTAATCAAAAAGGTCTGGATCATGTCGGAGAAAATATAAGAAAACAACAAAACAAATCACAATTATTAGGAAAAGACAAAGATATATAATATTTACAAGAATTTACAGCTTGATTGACGTCTATGCGTCAGGGACAAGCTTCCCATCCAATTTTCTTATAAATTGGCAAACAGGGTCTTTTTGAGTCAGATTCCCAAGACTTAATTGTTGTCTTTCTTTTTGGAATTGTGTGTGTAACTTGTGAATGGCTATATGAACATATCCATTGGGATGTGTCTCAAAAGTCAAAGATATATCATCTACAGACTCCTTACTCAAGCCATCCCTAATGAATTTAATTTTATCTTCACGATTATCAGACACCATTCCTAAAGAACGACAACGAGTATTGCAATTCCAACGCGCACATTTGAAACAAACACTCATTTTCTTAGCTCTACGTTTCTTTGCATATGTGCTTCTTCCGAAACCAGGTAAATAAGAACTACAAGTCTCAGAATACTCACCTGCTAATCGGACTCGTGCTTCGATTACCCAACAAATATCAGTAGGAATACCTTTGATCATCAGTAGTCTTATCCGTTCCAAGCGAGCTTTGTAAACTTTCATCAGAGATTTTTAAGGGAGAGAAGGGAATTGCTTGTGAAGATTTGCGAGAACTTCTTCCATCCTGAAATGTCTTAATCTGCAAAAACTAAACACAAAATTAAATCACACCAAATCACAATATATACAAAAATTGCATGGGTTGCCTCCCTGCGAGCGCTAAGTTTTAAGTCGTCAGCTAGACGTGACTGCCTGAACGTTATGCTGGATCTGAAAGTGTGATACTTTCTTTTTGTCACTCCAACAGTTCTCCCCAGTAGTGCTTGGCACGCTGACTGTTAACCTTGAATGTGTTGTTGGTGTTGGGATCCAGTAACTCAACAGCTCCATATGGTAAAACCTGAGTGATCACAAATGGACCTGACCACCTTGATTTCAACTTTCCAGGGAAAAGTTTCAACCTCGAGTTGTACAACAACACCTGCTGCCTTGGTTTCAACTGTCTATGCACTATTTTTAGGTCATGCCATTTCTTGGTCTTTTCCTTGTACAATTTGGCATTCTCATAAGCTTGTAGGCGAAATTCCTCCAATTCATTGAGTTGGTGAAGTATTTTCTTTCCTGCAGCTTGTGGATCAAGATTCAACTTCTTCAGTGCCCAGTACGCCTTATGTTCAAGCTCAACTGGCAGATGGCATGCTTTCCCAAACACCAATCGATATAGGAACATACCAATGGGTGTCTTGTAAGCTGTCCGGTAGGCCCATAATGCATCATCTAGTTTTGTTGACCAGTCCCTCCTTGTTGATCCAATAGTTCTCTCCAATATTCTTTTGATTTCTCTGTTTGAAACTTCAACTTGCCCATTTGACTGTGGATGGTAGGCTGTGGCAACCTTGTGAGTAACTCCGTATTTGGATAGGAGTGCATCAAAATATATGTTGCAGAAATGTGTGCCACCATCACTGATAATTGACCGAGGTGTTCCGAAGTGAGTGAAAATATTCTTTTTCAAGAATTTGATCACCACTTTTGAATCATTGGATGGTAGTGCAATTGCTTCAACCCATTTTGAGACGTAGTCTACAGCAACCAAGATGTACAGGTTTCCGAATGATAGAACAAAGGGTCCCATGAAATCAATTCCCCACACATCGAATATCTCCACTTCCAGAATATTTTGCAACGGTCCTTCATTTCTCCTCGAAATATTCCCCATTCTCTGACACCTGTCACATTGAAGAACAAACAAGTGAGCATCTTTAAAAAGAGTGGGCCAGAAAAAACCTGATTGAAGGACTTTAGCTGCAGATTTATTCCTGCTGAAGTGTCCATCGTATGGTGATGAATGAAAGTGTTGCAAAACACTGTTGACCTCTTCCTGTGGAACACATCGTCTCAGTAATTGATCAGCACATCGTTTGAACAGGTATGGCTTATCCCAGACATAGTGTTGACTTCTTTGAAGAATTTCTTCCGTTACTGAGTTGTCCATTCCAACGGCCATTTTCCTGACACTATGTAGTTGACATAGTCAGCATACCAAGGGACTTCTTGCTGTTTTATAGCAAACAGTTGTTCATCTGGAAAAGTTTCTTTGATTGATAGTTCTTTGCCAGCTGTTTCTCCATTCTCGAGCCTCGATAGATGATCTGCCACTTGGTTTTCTGTTCCTTTCTTGTCTCTGATCTCCACATCGAATTCTTGCAGAAGAAGTATCCAACAGATCAATTTGGGTTTGGCATCTTTCTTCGCGATCAGGTATTTGATTGCTGAATGATCTGTGTAGGAGTTTGTCAAAAGCGAACACAACTGCAAGCAACTCCTTTTCAGTGGTTGTGTAGTTGAGTTGAGCTTCATTCAAAGTTCTGCTGGAGTAGTAAATAGTGTGGAATATCTTTTCTTTGCGTTGTCCCAAAACTGCACCTACAACAAAATCACTAGCATCACACATTACCTCAAATGGAAGGGTCCAATCTGGTGCAACTATGATGGGGGCAGAAACCAGCTTCTGTTTTAAGATCTCAAAAGCTTCCTGGAATTCTTTGGTGAAGTTGAAAGACACATCATTTTTCCAGAAGATTGCAAAGAGGTTTTGCAATTTTGGAAAAGTCTTTGATAAATCTCTTGTAAAAACCTGCATGTCCAAGAAAACTCCGAATTCCTTTGATTGATGTTGGTGGAGGTAGTTTTTCAATTGTCTCTATCTTTGCTTTGTCTACCTCAATTTCCTTTTGTGAGATCCGGTGTCCAAGAACTATGCCTTCCTGCACCATAAAATGGCATTTCTCCCAGTTGAGTATCAGGTTTGTATCTTCACAACTTTGTAACATCTCTTCCAGATTTTGCAAACAATGGTCAAAAGAATCTCCAAACACAGAAAAGTCATTCATGAAAACCTTCATACTCTGCTCCAGCATGTCTGAGAAGATGTCCATCATACAACGCTGAAATATGGCAGGGACATTACATAATCCAAATGGCATCCTGCGGAAAGCAAAAGTACCATAGGGACATGTAAAGGTGGTTTTCTCCTGATCTTCTGGGGCGATGGCAATCTGATTGTATCCTGAATATCCATCCAGAAAGCAATAGAACTCATGTCCCGCCAATTTGTCCAACATCTGATCAATGAATGGCAGCAGAAAATGATCCTTCCTCGTGGCTTTGTTCAGCTTCATATAGTCCATACATACTCTCCATCTAGTCACCGTTCTTATTGGGATTAGCTCGTTCTTTTCATTGGTAACCACAGTAATTCCTCATTTCTTTGGCACACACTGCATAGGACTCACCCAACTGCTGTCTGAGATGGGGTAAATGATGCCAGCATCCAACCATTTAATGATTTCTTTCTTCACAACTTCCTTCATGATTGGATTGAGTCTTCGTTGATGTTCCACTGTGGGTTTGTGACCGGCGTAAACACACACGTATAACGCAAGCGCACATATCGTTCAAGTAGTATAAAAATATCGATCCCACGAGGACTTAATATCTAATCTATTAATTTTATGAGGTCAAATGATTACTAGTATCTAACAGGTTGATTGATTGATTTGAAATGGTGACGATTCTAAATTTAAAAACAAGTAAATAAAATTGTCGAAAATAGGTTTTAAGAAAATTCAATATTAAAAACTATCTAGGGTTGTGATTTCTTCCAATATCATTTTAAAGATGAAGTGGTTATCTTAAAGTTGGGTAATATATTGATTTATTAACCTGGAACACTAAATTATGTGTAAGCCTCTGTCGATGGTCAGACACAAATACCCAGTTTAACCCAATTGAACAATATGTCTATGTCAACCAAATTATCTGGATTCATTAAGTTTAAGTTCCAATTATGGTTACCCCCGCCCGACAGGTATATTCCTATCCTGTAAGGAAATCTATTAAAGGGTTATCTATCCTCAATGAAGATCGTGGGCTATTGAGTCTAAGGCTGAAACCTAAAATCCCTATGTCTAGTTCATTTTAGATTTACCAGATCAATTTTATTAATGGCCAGTTAATGAAAAAGCATTAAGATTAAGACTCAATAAATAAATCTTTATATTACCCAAGCTATAATCTAACCCTTTATAAAACGGTGATATTAAAAGTCATCACAACCCTAGATAACTAATTTAGTTACAACACATAACTAGGGCTAGTAAAAACTTGAAAATAAAAGACATAAAATAAAAATGCGGTAAAGTAAATACTGAAAAGTAAATTACAATAAAATAAAATGCTAAGGTAAAATGAATTACTTTTACTACTACTAATTTAGATATCTCTCATAATATAATATATAAACTTGTGATAACATTACCAACCAGCCATATAGGCAGTATCCTGATTAAGTCAAATTAAGTCCAACCAGCCATTAAGGCGGTAAAAAGATTTGTCCATGAACCTGCCATATAGGCGGTAAGAAAGTTTAATTACCAACCGACCAATCTGGCGGTATCCTTTTTAAGTCAATATTTTAAATAGTGAATATATTATATTTAAGGGAGATTAATCTAAATAGCAATAGTAAAAGAATTACCTTTCACCCTAGCTGGGGAAGTTACCTCCTCATGGTAAATAGTAAAAACTGTAAAAAGTAAGAAACAAGTAAATTACTATTATTACAAAACGTAATTAAAATTAATTACAAAACTAAAAAACTAAAAAACTAAAAAACTAAAAATTAAAAGAAAGTAGAGAGATAAACTCTCTCTTTACATCAAAGAGATGAGAGAGAGTGGTACAACTAAAACTGAAATTTGAAGCTCTATTTATAGGCCCTGGTAGGCTTCCAGCGTCGCGACGCCAAGGCCTTTGGCGTCGCTACGCCAGCTTCTGTCGATGTGGCACGCTCTGGTTCTTCAGTTTGCAGATTCTGGATAAGCTGATAAGGTGACACGTGGCGAAGTGGTTGGGCTTCAATTACTGTGACACGTGGCGGCTTCTGATTGGTCTATGAGATTTTTATCCGCCACGTGTCAGATAAGGATTAGATACTCAATGATTGATGCTGACGTGGTGCTGACATGGCGGTGACGTGGTGACACGTGGGAAAGAGACTGTTGGCACCGTAGGATTGCGACACGTGGCACTTCCTGATTGGCTGATGATGACGTGGCGGTGAGGTGGCAGTTTGACTTGGTCAACCTGGTGATGTGGCTGATGACGTGGCAATGACGTGGAGTGACACATGGCACACGTGGCGATGATGACTGTCGGCACCGTAGGATGCTGACACATGGCACGGCGCATGTTAGCAGATCGGCTGTGATAGTGACACGTGGCACGGCACACGTTAGCAAAGTTAAACTTTTCTCAGATTCTGCTTTGTGGACCCGGCGCACGTTAGGCGTCGCGACGCTGAAGGTCTTGGCGTCGCGATGCGAGAATTTACCAAAATGCCCTTTTCGTCCAATTTTCACTGTTTTGGCCCAAATCACCTCCAGAATGTCCTGAAACTTTATTTATCTACAAAATAACACAAAACACATCAAAATATTCACAAAACTCAAGAAACTATACAAAATATTAGGTTAAATGAGTGGAAAACTCAAGAAACTATTCAAGTTTGTCCGTGGGAACTGTATCAGTATCATGAATGATACTATCAACAACATCAATTCTGAAACATTCTTCCTCTTTTTCTTCACTCGGGAATTTCATAGCTTTGAAAACATTGAAGGTAACTTCTTGGTCCTGAACTTTCATGGTCAATTCTCTTTTTTGTAAATCAATCACAGTTCGACCTGTTGATAAGAATGGTCTCCCAAGGCTGATTGGCACATCTTTGTCTTCATCCATGTCAAGGATAATGAAGTCTGCTGGGAGAATGAGTTTATCAACTTTGACCAGCACATCTTCAACGACTCCTCTTGGAAATGCGAGCGTTCGATCAGCAAGTTGCAATGAGACTGAGGTAGGCATTGCTTCTCCAATTTGCAGTTTCCTGTAAATAGAAAACGGCATTAAATTAACACTTGCACCTAAATCACATAAAGCCTTACCGAAGTTATGTTCTCCTATGATGCAAGGAATGGTGAAACTGTCATGATCCTTCAACTTTGGGGGAAGGTTTCTCTGAATGATGGCACTGCATTCTTCTGATAATGCTACTGTCTCATAATCTCCCAATCTCCGTTTTCGTGAAAGAATGTCTTTCATGAATTTAGTATAGCTGGGCATTTGTTCCAAAGCTTCTGTAAATGGGATGTTGATGTGCAGCTTTTTGAAAACCTCCAAGAATCGAGCAAACTGCTTGTCCAGTTTGCTTTTCTGAAGACGCTGAGGAAAAGGTGGAGGTGGATTAATCTGTTCTTTTTCCTTTGCTTCTTTTTCCTCCATCTGTTTCTCTGCTTCTTTTGGAACATCTTCAGCAGTTGTTTTGGCTCCAACATCTTTGTTGATTTCAGTACCATTTTTCAAGGTGATGGCTTGACATTGCTCCTTTCCCATGTTCCTTGGATTTGGTTCTGTTTTGCCGGGAAGATTTCCTGGTGGTCTGTAACTCTGAACATTGGCCAGTTGTCCAATTTGATTCTCCAGTGATTTGATGGAAGCAGATTGGCTTTCAAATATAGCATCATATGCTGTTTGTTGCTTTTTGAACATCTCTGCAAGCCAATCTTTCATTTCTGGGTCTTTTTCAAACTCCTGGCTTTTGTTCTGTTACTGGAATCCAGGTGGTGGATAGTTCTTTTGCCCTGAATTGTTGTTCCATAAGAAATTGGGATGATTCCTCCACCCTGGATTGTAGGTGTTGGAATATGGATTGTTCCCCTGTCTTTTGAAATTGTTGACATAATTCACCATTTCTTCAAGTTGATTTTGTTCTGGTGCTTCTCCATATGGTGAATTTGTGGTTCCAATGTTGCTTTGCATGCCGAGAGTCTCCATGAATTTGCATATTTGATCCAGTTTGGCACTGACTGCTGTATTGGCTCCAACTTCATAAATTCCAGCAATTCGTTGAATCATGCTCCTTTCTGTTGGCCACAATAAATTGTTTTTGGCCATTTTCTTCGATTAGGTCCCAAGCTTGATCTTCTCCTTTTTCCATCAACGCTCCTCCAGCAGCAGCATCAATTGTGGTTCTCATTATTCCAGAAAGTCCATTATATAATGTTTGGACTTGAAGCCATTTTGGAATCTCATGGTGAGGACATTTCCGGAGCAAATCTTTGTACCTTTCCCAAGCTTCATAGATAGTTTCTGATTCTTGTTGTACAAAGGATGTGATGTCATTCCTCAGTTTTCTAGTTCTGGCTGGTGGAAAGTACTTTGCAAGAAATTTGGTGGCTAAAGTGTTCCAAGTTCTGATAGAACCTGCTGGAAGTGAATGTAGCCAAGCTTTAGCTCTGTCCTTCAAGGAGTATGGAAAAACACGCAGTCTCATTGCTTCTTCAGCTTCTCGGTTGTAATTAAAAGTACTGCAAACTTCCAGGAAGTTGCTGATGTGGGTATTAGGATCTTCAGTTGCTTTTCCCACAAATTGCACTGATTGCTGAATCATCCGAATGCAAGTTTTGATGTCACCTGCATTTGCTAGTAAGTGAGGAAGTACAATACATGAAATAAGGCCATCAACCACCGGAATGGTTCTGTCTCGAATGGGAATTGGTGGTGCAACCTCTAAAGGTTTAAGTTCCATGTTAACAATTGCTTCTTGGCCTTGTCGCATTTCCCTTCTCAACTGTCTGATGGTTCTTTCAATTTCTGGGTCAAGCGGTCGTAGTTCAAAGCTTCTGATTCGTCTCATTAAGAATCTGATAACCTGAAACACAATAAAACGAAAACAATAAGTAAAAAGAAAATTAGATACAAGTAACGTATCCAACCTCAAAACTAATAATGGAAGATAAATAAGTCCCCGGCAACGTATAACGCAAGCGTACATATCGTTCAAGTAGTATAAAAAGTATCGATCCCACGAGGACTTAATACCTAAGCTATTAATTTTATGAGGTCAAATGATTACTAGTATCTAACAGGTTGTTTGATTGATTTGAAATGGAGACGATTCTAAATTTAAGAAAACAAGTAAATAAAATTGTTCGAAAATAGATTTTAAGAAAATTCAATATTAAAAACTACCTAGGGTTGTGATTTCTTCCAATATCATTTTAAAATGAAGTGGTTATCTTAAATTTGGATAATATATTGATTTATTAACCTGAAACACTAAATTATGTAGAAGCCTCTTCCGATGGTCAATTACAAATACCTAGTATAATCCAATTGAACCATATGTATATGTCAACCAAATTACCTAGATTCATTAAGATTAAGTTCCAATTTGGCTACCCCGCCCGACAGGTATATTCCTATCCTGTAAGAAAATCTATTAAAGGGTTATCTATCCTCAAGGAAGATCGTGGGCTATTGAGTCTAAGGTCTTTAAACTTAAAATCCCTATGTCTAGTTCATTTTAAGTTTACCTAGTCAATTTTATTAGTGGCCAGTTAATAAAAAGCATTAAGATTATGACTCAATAAATAAATCTTTTAATTACCCAAATTATAATCTAACCTCTTATAAACTGGTGATATTAGATTTTATCACAACCCTAGATAACTAACTTAGTTACAACACATAGCTAAAGCTGGTAAAAACTTAAAAGACATAAAGTAAAATTGCTAAAAAGTAATTGTGGAATAATAAATTACAATAAAATGAAATGCTAAGGTAAAAGGAATTAACTTCTACTATTTACTATTTAGATATCTCCCATAATATAATATATATACTTGTGATAATTTTGCCAACCAGCCATATAGGCGGTAACCTGATTAAGTCAATATTAAGTCCAACCAGCCATTAAGGCGGTAATATTTGTCAATAAACCAGCCATAAAGGCGGAACGAAAAATAAACCAGCCATAAAGGCGAAACAAAAATAAACCAACCGACCAGTATGGCGGTATCCTCATTAAGTCAGGTTTAATCAGATTAAATTGAATAACCAATCGACCAGTATGGCGGTATCCTCATTAAGTCAGGTTTTAAATAGTTTATATATTATATTTTAAGGGAGATTAATATAAATAGCAATAGTAAAAGAATTACATTTTTACCTTAGCATGGAGAAGTTACCTCCTCATGGTTGAATAGTAAAAGTAAAAAAAAATTAAGAAAGAAAATTACTATTACTATTATAGAAGAAATTTACTATTACAAAACGTAATTAAAACTGAAATTTTAAAGAAACTAATAATAGAACTCCCTATTTACATCAAAGAATTCAGAGAAAGTGGTACATTTGAAACTGAAAATTCGAGCCGAATTTATAGGCCCGAGTAAGGGGTGCGCGTCGGGCCGCCCCTTTTTGCCAATTTTCACAGTTTTGCTCCAAATCACCTCCAGAATGTCATGAAACTTTATTTATCTACAAAATAACACAAAACACATCAAAATATTCACAAAACTCAAGAAACTATACAAAATATTAAGTTAAATGAGTGGGAAATAGTGATACAATTACCACTCATCAATTGTCTAATAATATGCTCACATTATATTTATATATTATTAATGAGATTAATAATATTTATTGTCACAAATGAAAACTATGTTAAATTAGTCTAACTTAATGTTTTCTAGAATTCTTTGATTATGAGATAATCAAGCATTGATTATGAGATAATCAAGTTAGTAATAATTATGAGATAATTACTACAACAAAATTGAAGGTAATTTAATCATTATTGAGATAGTTATTTTTATTTACCTTAGGAGACAAAGTCATATGGCTTGTCCTGCTCTCCAATTTATTATATCTATTAGATGGCTTGTATACACCTGATAGTTTTGTCATTAGCTAATCCATTCTTATGATTTGGTATGGCCTTCAAATTTAAGTGTTTGCCATTGAAATAAAGCATTAGATGCTTAATGACAAAGTCTTTGTCTTTAGCTTATTATTTCTTATGCTTTGGTATGGCATTCATATTTTTGTTTTGGCCATTGCAAGAAAGCATTAGATGCTTAATGACAAGGTTAGTTGGCTTGTGTAAGAGAATATAACCTCTACCATTTCTCTCACTTCTAAGGTTAACATTTTGCATTCGGTCCGAGACCATGTGTTAAGGATGATGTCTCATCTTAATATGGCTGAAACCCATGGTGACAATGATCATGGAAACCCTTCCGAAGAGTTTCTTGCAGTTTAAAAGCAATTGTTCTATGAATAAGTTAACTTTTACGTTGACTGAACTGCTAAATGTGCTCACCAATTATGAGTCTATTATAATGGTCCTCGTAGGTCCAATGCTGAGGCAAATGTTGTCGAATCTTCTAAATCTGCAAAGAATAAGAAGAAGAAGAAGAAGGGAAATTGGAAGGCAAAGGCAAAACTAATGAAAAAGAAGAACAACAAAGGCAATAAAGGAACCAATGCCAAAGGAAAATGTTTCCATTGTGAACAACAATGGCATTGGAAAAGGAATTGTCTGAAATAACTTGCTGAGCTTAAATAGAAGAAGAATATAGGTAAATACGATTTACTTATCATTGAGTCTATTTTGGTGGAGGATGATAAATCTATATGGATTGTTGATTCTGGTGCCATTAACCATGTTTTTTGTTCTTTCTAGCTACTTGACTCATTGAGGGACCTTGCTGAAGGTAGCTTTACCATGAGAGTTGGTACATGGGATGCGGTTTTAGAAAAAAGCAGTGGAACTTTCAAATTTGAATTTTAATAAGAGTTATTTATGTTTGAATGGTGTGCTATATATCCTGGTTTTTGCAGGAATTTGATTTCGGTAACAAAACTTATGGAATGTGGTTTTTCTATTTCATTTAATAGTAAGTCAGTTATTATTAATAGAAATAGATTAAATATACGCACGCGAAACTCCAAAAATAATCTATATGTATTAATGTCGTTAATGCATGAATCACTGCTTAATACTGAAATGTTTAAGATTGAAATATCAAAAACTAAACAACAAAAGATTTCTCATGATGATAACTATTTATGGCACCTTAGACTTGGTCACATTAACCTTGACCAGATAGATAAACTAATTAAGAACGAATTTTAAATCAGTTAAGACTCGGTAGTTTACCTGTCTACGAATCCTATCTAGAAGGCAAAATTACTAAGAGACCTTTTATTGGAAAAGGGATAAGAGCCAAAGAAACACTTGAGCTATACATTCGGACGTTTGCGAACCGATGAATATAAAAGCCTGAGGTGGGTATGAATACTTCGTCACTTTCATTGACGATTATTCCAGATATGGGTATGTTTACCTAATGCAGCACAAGTCATATACATTTGAAAAGTTCAAAGAGTAGCGTGCTGAGGTTGAGAACTATTTAGGTAAAAGCATCAAAATTCTACGATCAGATCATGGAGGAGAATACCTTGATTGAGATTTCGAGGAATTCTTAATTGAGCATGGAATTGTTTCACAGCTCACAACACCTGGAACACCACAATAAAATGGTGTTACAGAAAGGAGAAATCGGACCCTACTAGACATGATGAGATCAAAGTTTAGTTATAGCATTCTACCTAGTTCCTTCTGGGGGTATGCATTGCAAACTGCAATGTATATCCTGAATGTAGTTCCTTCTAAGTCTGTTTCTAAGACTCCCTTAGAGTTGTGGAATGGTCGTAAAGCTAGTTTGCGATATTTCCGCATATAAATTGGAACCACGTTCACAAGTGTGCCTATTTGTAGGCTATCCTAAGGAAACTAGGGGTGGATTCTTTTATAGTCCAGAAGATAATAAAGTATTTGTGTCGACAAATGCTACATTTCTTGAGGAAGACTATATGAGAGAGTTCAAACCTCGAAGTAAAGTGTTACTTGAGGAGTTACTTGCTATGACCAGTACACCATTGTCAAATATTGACAAAGACATAACACCTTTTACATCTGAAAGTCATATGCAAGTTTATCAGGATACCATACCACATAGACGTAGTGGGAGGGTTGTAAGACAACCTGAACACTATCTAGGAAATGGTGAGGTGCAAGTTGTTGCATCTTGTGATGGTATAGATGATCTATTGACCTATCGTAGCGCAATAGAAGATACTGATAAAGAGGAATGGCTCAAAGCCATGAACCTCGAGATGGAGTCTATGTACTCTAACTCAGTCTGAGAACTTGTAGACCAACCTGATGGGGTAAAATCCATAGGTTGCAAGTGGATCTACAAGAGAAAAAGAGGAATAGATGGGAAAGTACATACTTTCAAGGCTAGGCTAGTGGCTAAGGGTTATACCCAGAAATATGGAGTTGACTATAAAGAAACTTTTTCACCAGTAGCCATGCTTAAATCCATCAGGATTCTTCTTTCCATTGCCGTATATTATGACTATGAGATTTGGCAAATAGACGTCAAGACTGCATTCTTGAATGGAAATCTTGATGAGAGTATCTATATGGTACAACCAGAGGGGTTCATTACCCAAGTCCAAGAGCAAAAAGTTTGCAAGTTGCAAAGGTCCATTTATGGACTTAAGAAAGCATCTACATTTTGGAACATAAGGTTTGATACTACGATCAAGTCTTATAAATTTGAGCAGAACATCGATGAACCTTGTATTACAAACGCATCATTGATGGGTTTGGCCCAAGGCGACTGGAGTGTAAAGAAGAAGAAAAAGAAGAAGGGCAAGGCCAAATCGTCAAAGTCTTCTGGGAAGACTAAGGACAAATCCCAAGATGTATGCCGGTAGTGTGGCAAACGGGGTCACTGGAAGTGTGACTTCAGTGAGTACAAGGCACATATGAAGGAAATCAAAGCGGGCAAGGCACCGGCTTCATGTATGTTTGTTATAGAAATAAACATGTCTACTTCTAGTTTTGAAAATTGGAATTTTTGATTATGGTTGTGGTACTCATATATGTACTGATGTACAGGATCTGCGGATTAGTAGGAGACTGGCCTCAGGAGAGATAGACCTCCGCGTTGGAAATGGGACTCGAGTCACCGTTTTGGCCGTTGGGACTTATATTTTGGAACTGCCCTCGGTGCATGCACTAAATCTTTCAGACTATTATTATGTACCTAGTTTGACTAGGAATATTATATCTGTATCTTTATTGGCCCAATGTGGCTATACTTTTGTTTTTAGAAACACTTGGTGTTTTATGTATAAAAATGATATGGAGATATGCAGTGCTGATGTGAATAATGGTCTTTATATTTTGAATATAAATCAATCTCAAACATATAATGTAACAAACAAAAGGCTTAAATTAAGTAACAAATATGAAACTTATATGTGGCATTGTCATCTGGGACACATTAACAAGACTCGCATATCCACACTTTCGAAGAGTGTGTACTTGGACGGATTTGATCCAAATTCATATGACGTCTGCGAATCTTGTTTATTAGGCAAAATGCCTAAAACACCTTTTAGCGGTAAAGGTGCACGTGCTACCGAACTGTTAGCCCTCGTTCATAGTGACGTATGTGGGCCCTGTTGGACAATTATGACCCATAGCATCACTATTTGTACAGAACATTGTGTTGTTGTACAAATTAACTGTGTGACAAAGGAAATTACTTTTTTATCATTTGTAATTGGATTACCGAGATATATATAAATGATAAAAGTCCATATGATTAGTACCTGATTAATAAGATATGAGACAGTATTAATCCACATAAGGTTTAATCATTAAATATCCCTAGTCGTAGTATTATCGAGACTGGACATCGATAATGCGGAATAGGCTAGTATTACACTTGTGCGTGTTATGGAAGTGTAACTGCATAGTTATCTTATATTTGGGTATTGGATACTCATGCAAATGTAATAAGAGGTTTTGTTTACCGATGGTAGGGAAACAGCTTCGCTCTGGATAGACCCCTTGGAATCCTATTGGTAGTATGACTATGTGTCTATGGGAGTCCGAATCAGGGTAGGTGTATTTGGTTTTAACCTGAGACTTGCATCGCTAATACTTGCGACAATCAATATACTTTGGTTTTGGTCGTCTGGGGCTTTCACAGGTTCTGTGTATGCTTCTTCTGGGTATATTGAGAATCGTAGTGTATTGGGTGTGATGTCAAGATGGAAGTATCACTTCAGTCATATGGAGATGATGATCACGAAGGATACGGAACTGGTACTCTTGTAAGCTGCAACTATCGGGATAATATGACAAGGTCATGATTATCCGATTATAAAGACTAGTTACCAGAGATCTGATATGTGCTTCGTACGGGGCAGACACAATTCCAGCCCCAGGCCTAGCATGTGACATCTGATACTGGATCGTAATACGCAATACTACGTATACTACGCCTGACAAAGATTACATATTCGTTTACAGAATATTTCTGGAGAATTAGGTAGGCACGGTGCTTTGCTAGAAGCCAACAATGTCTTGTAAATCGGTAAGGACGTAGTACTAGGTACGCACGTATTCGGATAGTCCGATAACCGTATTTACTGCCAACATATCCAGGGATCTCTTGGGTCGCATCCCGAAGATTCACCGATGATGTTTGACTCAAACAAAATTAATCTGGGATTAATTATAAGAGAGAAAAATAATCTGGGATTAATTACGGCAATGAATTAATCTGGGATTGATTAAAAGAGAAAGAATTAATCTTGGATTAATTGCGTCGAGAATTTATCTGGGAATAAATTTGTCAAAGAGAGAGAACGTGATTAATTTGGAATTAATCGGTAAAGTAAATTTAATAGTTAAATTAGATTTTACTATTTAATTTATTTAATTGGGCTATAATAATACATTAGATATATTAATTGAAATTAGATTTCAATGCGGAATTAAAGTTGGATTTTAATTCAAACGAACTAATTAATTTGGAATTAATTCGCGAGCGACTTCCGTAATAATTTTACTAGGCATTATTATTTAATTAAATTAGATTTAATTATGTCGCGATGGAAAATTCGTTTAATCGGATTAAGCGAACCTGAGCCCGGAGTGTGTTGAGAAAGCCACTTGAATTTTGAATTAAAGTGGGTCCCACCAACTTACATCACATGTCTATCAAGTGTCAACTTGAGTGATGGAAGTGGTTGGAGGCATTAAATGTCATTTTCCCTCCAACACTTTGCTTTGCTTTTCGAAAAAGCATATACACCTTTTGGAAAAGTGTAATTGGTAATTTTTGTTTTAGAAACAAAACACAAAACTCTTATCTCTCTCTTTTCTCTACCTTGGCCGAATGGCCTTGGAACTTCTTGGACGAATGGCCATGCTCCTTGGTCGAATGGCCTTGAACTACGACGAATGGCATTGCCTCATCAAGGCCGATTGGATCCCTCTCTCCCAAGCCAAATATTGCTTCTCTTGGAGGGCGATTTTGAGCTTATTTTGTTCTAGTTAGCACTTAAAGGAGTCAAGTGAAGGTGATAGGGATACTCACCCAAGAGTTTGGAACTCGATCTCAAACTCTGAAGCTTCCAACACATCCAACAAAGAAGGAAAAAGTTTTGAACTCAATCCGATCAATGTGAGTATTCTGCAACTCCCTTTTGATTTATTCACACACAAATCACAACTTATAGATCTTTGCATGTTCTAGGAATACTAACAGTGGTATCAGAGCGATCTAAGTTTGATTTGAAATTCTAGGGTTCTTAAACTTTAATTTGGGAATTTTGTGTTTGGAGCTTGATTTTCTTAAATTAATGATTTGGTTGAGCTTGGATGATGTTTAATTGGATTTGTATGTCATTGATTTTGTGAAAAATTGATTAGATTAATTTTCCCCAAATTCACATGTTTGGTCGAATATACCCTGGAATTAGCTCATAGGAATTTTTGAAATTTGACATATTGGATGTGTTGTTGGCATGATAGAAATATTGAATGTTGATTTAAATTGGATTGAAATCAAATTGAATGATTTTTGTATGCCTTAGCCGTGAGCCTTGAAGCATGTTATAAGATTGATTTTGCTTCAATTTGTGTTGGACATGAATTGGAAATGTAGAGCATGATTAATTGAATTAATTAGTGTTTTGGAAGCATTAGATTAATTAATTAATTATGATAATTATACTTAAATTGAATTAATTTGTAATTTGGAATAATGAATTAATTTAATTGTTGTATCTGGGCTTAATGGGCTTGGTTGGGCCAAGTTTGGTTTAGGATAATTGGTTGAATCCAATTGGGCCTAAAACCATTTCCATAAAGTCCAAATATGATAATTGGGCCTTTAAAATTTTAATTGGGCCTACTGGGCCTAAATTGATTTTTAGCATAGGGTGATTCCTAATTGGGCCTTGGCATCTTGGGTTTGACCCATAATTGCCAAACCCCATGCCTAAATAATTAATTGAAAGCTCATTGGACTTTAATTGAATAGTGTTGGATACTAATTGGGCCTTTGAGACCCATAAAGATTGGATTTAGAATCCAACTCTAAAAGGCACTTTTAAAAGTGTAGTTATTTAATTTGGAATTAAATATGAATTAGTATTGAACATAATTTAAATTGGATTTAAAATTGTAGTTCGATATAACTCAAGAATACTTACTTTGAGTATTTATTCTCAAACGAGTTGGACTCGCGCAAATCAAATCGTTGTTTGAACATTGGATGGTCATTAATCAAAGATTAATTAATTGGATTAGATTGATTGATAACATGCTTTGTGTGAATACTTGGATGTATGAATGAATAATGTATATCGGATGGATATTAGAAGGGTGAGGGCAATTTTGGAAATTGTTGTAATAATTTTAGAATTTATTAAATTGGACCTGCGTATCCAGCCTATTACCTCTTTTCTCATTGTATTTCTCTTCTCACCTATTCTCCTCAATGTAAATTAGGTTTCTTTAGAAGTATTATGTAATTGGGTAGAAGTATGTATAGTGCTAGCGGGAGAGAGGAAATTGAGAGAGATTTGTTCTAGGAACAAATTTGTTGTATATCCATCCGCATATCATTATTAATTTACCGCGCCTTATTATACTTTTAGAATGCATGCTTAAAGGTGTGTGATGAGACCTAATCAAAGATAATAAATTGGTTGCCAATTTACGCGAAAAACCCTTAACAAATATTAAGCGCTTTCCTTCCATTGAATGATTCATTCTCAAGATCCAAGATTGGCACTGGTTTGTTGGCCAAAGTCAAGACTTTTGTCCATCGCGGATGTGTTTGATGTTGGGTTTCTACTATAGTCCCAAGATCATTCAAGCTATGAAAATATGTGAATACTATAAAGAAGTATGGTGGAATCATACTTACAATGAACGGATTTGCGATGCGAAGAACAAAAAACTTTTCCTCATGCCTTGAAGCTCTCGGAAATGTCCAATTTGTGCTCCTTGTTGGTTCGGTCAACCTCCATTTGAAGATGTCCAAGCTCTAAGCTTTGTAAATGGATTCCATGCTCATGAATGGGTTTCCCTATCACCTTTGTGTGACTCTTTTGGTGTGCTAGCACTTGGAAATTTTGCCACAAAATTCCCTTAAGCTTCTTCTTGTTCTCGGCAATGGAGAAACAAAAGAGAGAAAGATTTGGCCCTTGGCCGAAAGTTTTAGGGAGATAGGAGAAGAGTTGTGTTGTGTTTGATTTTAAAATCAAATACATATTACTTTTTCCAAAAAAATTGTACAAGGCATTTAAGCCTTCCAACCACCACCATCAATCACAAGTGACAACCATCACATCACTCAAAGTTGATATGACTTACATCACTAGAATGACTAATGATGTGTTGCATGATGTGACTTGTGGGCCCCACTTGATTCGAAATGCGAGTGGGCCCGCAAACACTCTCGGGCTCGGGTTTGATAATTCTGAATTAACGAATTTTCCGTTGCGACGTAATTAAATCAAATTTAATTAAATAATTATGTCTAGCAAAATTACTATTCACATCGCTAGCGAATTAATTCTAAATTAACTCGTTTGCCCGAATTAAAATCTAATTTTAATTCCGCGTCGAAATCTAATTTCGTATAATATATCGAATATATTATTTTATCGATTAATTCCAAATTAATCGTTCTCTCTCTTTTAAATAATTTTTTATCCTAGATAAAATATCTCTGTAATTAATCCTAGATTAATTTTCTCTCTCTAATAATTAATCCCAGATTAATATTGTGCGAGTCATACGTCATCGGTGAATCTTCGGGAAGCGACCCATGAGATCCCCAGATATGTTGGCAGTAAATCCGGTCGTCGGACTATCCGAACACGTACGTACCTAGTACTACATTTTTACCGATTTACAAGACATGGTCGGCTTCTAGCAAAGCATCGTGCCTACCCAATTCTCCAGAAATATTCTTAAAGGAATATGTGATCTATATCAGGCGTAGTTTACATAGTATTGCGTATTGCGATCCAGTATCAGATGTCACATGCTAGGCCTGGGGCTGGAATTGTGTCTGCCCCGTACGAAGCACATATCGGATCTCTGGTAACTAGTCTCTATAATCGGATAATCATGACCTAGTCATATTATCCCGATAGCTGCAGCGTATAAGAGCACCAGTTCCGTATCCTACGTGATCATCATCTCCACTATGACTGGAGTGATATTTCCATCTTGACATCACATCCAATACACTACGATTCTCAATATACCCAGATGAGGCGTACACAGCCTGTTAAAGCCCTGGACGACCAAAACCAAAGTATATTGATTGTCGCAAGTATTAGCGGTGCAATTCTGAGGTTAAGACCAAATACACCTACCCTGATTCGGACTCCCATAGACACACAGTCATACTACCAATGGGATTCCGAGGGGTCTATCCAGAGCGAAGCTGTTTCCGTACCATCGGTAAACACAACCTCCTATTACACTTGCATGAGTATCCAATACCCAAATATATGAGAACTATGTTGTTATGCTCCCACAACGCGCACAAGTGCAATACTAGTCTATTCCACATTATCGATGTCCAATCTCGATAATACTACGACTATGGATGTTTTAATGATTAAACCTTCATGGATTGATATTGTCTCATATCTTATCAATCCGGAACTAGTCATATGGACTTTTATCATTTATATATCCCGATAATCTAATTACAAATGATAAAAGAGCAATTTTCTTTGTCACATAGTTAATTTGTACAACAACACCATATTTTGTACAAATAGTGATGCTATGGGTCATAATTGTCCAACAATCTCCCACTTGGCCTATAGCCAATCACTCAAGTGTCCTACACTTGAACTATGTACGGTTCGCTCAAATTTCTGCTGAGAAAGTGCTTTCGTCAGCGGATTTGCAAAGTTATCATCTGATGCGTTTTATTCGATCATCATATCGCCACGATGTATGATCTGAACGAATCAGATGAACAGTTGAAGTATATACTCGGATCGTTGATGAGACCATTAATTCTTTAGCCTATGATTTAGCCTAGCTCAGCTGCTAACAGAACTACACCTAATCTAATTAGGATTATTAGATCCAAAGTGCTTCTATTGCTGCCTCAGCTGCAGCAATATTCCGCTTTTGTTGTTTATTCAGCAACAGTATCTTGCATGGAAGATTTCCAGCTCACTGTTCCGTTATTCAAACTATATAGTACCTTTATTACGACTTATAGTCATTTTTATCGGTTAGGCAACTTGCAACGGTGAACCCAGTCACTTCAAGTTCGGCTTCTCCATAGCATAAGAAAGCATCCTTAGATCATCTAAGATACTTAAGGATGTTCTTAACATCAATCCAGTGACTATCACTTGGATTGGCCTGATTGTGACTCCATATGCTCAAAGCATATGAGACACCAGGTCGCGTACATTTATTTTAATGTACGAGTTCTCGGAGAGTGCCAACAACCTTTAGATCTATCCTAGTAGATCCTTATTCCTAGAATAAAGGTTGTCTCTCCCAAGAATTCTATGGAGAATTTTCATGAAAGCCAAGCTTTCACCGATTGTATTATGGGAATGTCATTTCCAAGAAATGATATATCATCATTATTTAGGACAATCACTATCAGTGTGCTCCCACTAACCCTCTTATATACACAAGAATCATTTCGTTTTGAATTAAATCATATACCATTATGATTACATCAACACGTCAGTTCCAAGAACGCAATGCTTGCTTCAATCCATAAATGGATCGAATTTAACTTGCAAACTTTGTTTGCTCATTTTGGTACGACAAAACCATCAGGATGTTGTAAACATCCTCCAAAACGTTTCCGTTTAAGGAAAGCGATTTTGATGTTCAGCTGCCATATTTCATAAATGAAACATGCAGCATCAGCAAGCATTATCCAAATGGATTTAACCATGGCAACAAGTAAAAGGTTTCGTCGTAATCGACACATTGTTGATAACGATATCTTTTCGCTACAAGCCTAGCTTTATACGTTGGTATGTTGACATTCATGTATGTCTTCCTTGAAGACTTATACAGTACCAATAGGCACAATGACTTCTGGTACAACAACCAGTGTCCAAACTTGGTTGGTATACATGGAATCCATTTCGGATATCATGGCAATTTGCCATGAAATGAGTCGATACCTTGTATCACTTCCTCATACGAAGTCAGTTCATATTCCTCAATAAGATTGACATCTTTACGAGGTGAGATCAGAAACCCATACCTCTCAGGTTATTTTCTGACTCTCTCCGACTTGCGCGGTTCTTGTGTATTTGAAGATTGTGGTACAGTTTCATCCTTGATGAACTGTTTATGTTCTGTTAAGCACTCGGTGCCTTGAACAGTATTACTCTGATTTTCATCGAGTTTTACTTTCCTCCCACTTACCACTGCATATAGGTATTCCTCTTAGGAAAACCGTATGGAGAGAAATAATTAAATTTTTCTCTTGTGAGTTGTATGAGTACTATACTTTGGTTTCCCTAGGATAACCTACAATTAGGCACTTATCCGATTTGGGTTCTAGTTTGGTATCATCCAAACATATGGCCAGCATTCCCAAATCATCAGGAATGAGAAAACTCGGTTTCTTTCCTGTTCATATCTAATATGAAGTCTATCAAATAGATTTTCATGGAACCTTATTCAAAATAAGTATTGCAATGTTTAATGCGTATCCCTAGAAGGAAAATTGTAGCTCAGAGTGACTCATCATTAACCTTATCATGTCCAACAAAATTCGGTTTCTCAGTTCGGACACACCGTCAAATTGAGGTGTTCTGTGAAGAGTCCATATTGAAAGAATACTATACTCTTTCAAGTAATTGAGAAACTTATTGCTTAAGTATTTTCCACCACGGTCTAACCGTGACGGTTTTAATAATCTTGCCGATCTGTTTGTCTACTTCGTGTCGAAACTCTTTAAATTATCAAAAGTTTACGATTCGTGTTTCAAAAGAAACACATAACCATAACGCGATGCCACATCCGTAAAGGTTACGAAGTGTTCTTATCCACCTCTAACCTAGCTAGATATGGGCCCACTTACGTCACTATGAACGACGGCTAACAGATCGGTGGCACTTGCACTTTTACCAAGTAAAAGGTGTTTTAGGCACTTTGCCTAAAAAACTATATTCGTAGACATTATTTGAATAGAATCAAATATGTCCTAGTATCCACTCTTTAAAAGTGTGGATATATGAGTCTTGTTTAATATGTCCCAGACAACAATGCCACAAATAAGTCTCATCTGATTAATTCAGTTTGAGTTATTTATTTGTCATGTCATATGTTTGAGATTCATTTATATTCTAAATATAAATATTGTTATTCACATCGAATGTGCTCATCTCAATATCATCTTTATAAAATAAAACACTTTAGTGTTCTAGAATATAAAGGTATACCCGCAACGAGTTATACTCTGATATAGAGATAATGTTTCTAGTCAAACTAGTTACATTATAACAGTTTCCTAATTTAAGTACATACTTGAATGGTAGTTCCTAAACTTAGGTTTCTACGGTTAAAACAGCGACTCTCATCCCGTTTCTAATTCGCAGGTAAATCTCAACTGAAGTCAGTATCTTGCTAATCAGCAGATTCTGCAGATCAGTACATATCTGTGTACCACATCTAGTATCAAAAATCCAATTTTGAAACTAGTAGCGAACATGTTTATGACAAACATACTTGAAGTCGGAGCCTTGCCCCTCTTCCCTTCCTTCATGTCTGCCTTGTCCATACAGCAGTCACTTATCTAGTGACCCAGTTTGCCACAGTTTAGGCAGACATCTTGGGATATGTCCTTTGTCTTCCAAGAAGACTGTGATGATTTTGCCTTTGCCCTTTTTAGAAGCTCTGGCTGTGCCTCATAAGCATAGCCATCAACTCTCCAAGAGTTTACTCTTGGTTCACAATAAACCTGCCCCAGCTTTCGGGTAGAGACTATAAGATCAAATCTTTAGTAGTCTCGGCCACGTAGGTAATGCCCAGCTAACCTAGCTGATCGATGTCAGCAATCATCTGTGACACCTAGTGCTCGAAAGATGTACCCTCTGACATACACGAGCTAAAGAGCTTCTTATGCAATTTGTACTTCTAAGATCTAAGAATAGATCTATGAAGATCTTTAATTTAATCATCATGGTACAAGGATCTAATCCTTAATTTTGACGACGGGATTAAAGAGTCATTGCATCTAGCATAAAGGATTGAGCACTAAAGTTATCATCACCATGAGTCATCCAAAACGCATGCTCCAGTATTTGCTCAACTTCGGGCTCAGGTCCAAGAGGTTTCTCTATCAAATAGAGTAACTTCTTAGTTCTCAGGACTATCCTGAGGTTTTATTCCCAATTTGAAAATTAAAGTCGTTTAATGACATTTTCTCCCAGGATTATGTTATAAACGCTAATCTTTCATTTATCTTGATTGCTATAGTCCAACTATCCAATCAACGATTTCAGGTACTATTGAATATAATGATTACTATAGTCTAACTATATAATCAACTATAATTTAAATGGTTAAATTCAAATATATTGATTACTATAATCCAATTATATAATCAACTATAATTTGAAGTAGTTTGAATACAGTCCAACTGTTTAATTTAAAACAACGATTAAATATTAGTCCAACTAATATATATTTTATGTATTGACGAAAAATTAAAATGAGCGCGTATTGGCAAGTATCTAAACGAAATTGTAAATTTAATACTTGCCTCCCACTATTTTTTGGCGAGCCTCTAACCCTCTGTTGAGTACTCGGGAAACCTTGTTTCCTAGTGGGCTAGGATCCCGTTAAATAACACACAACCTTGACTTTGGCCAACAAGTTGTATGATATTTAACTAGGTAGATCTCTAAGATCAATTGGATCTCATCCAATTCCTAGATCCAGTAGGTGGACATCTAAGTCCGAAACATATATCTAATATATGCCAATATATCTGATATATTTCCTAACCTTTTTCCTCTGAATCAATTAAGCCTTGGCTTTGGCACAACAAACTTAATGATTCCAGTTAAGCGGGACCCATTGACCTTGGAAAGCTTCGTAATCGATGTCGATGGACAAGAAGTGATCTTGACTTTGGCCAACAAATCACAACTTGGACAAGACACCGATATGCAACAAAGCCTTCATGATTCAAACACATCCGCGATGGACAAAGGTCTTGACTTTGGCCAACAAACTAGTGCCAATCTTGGATATTGAGAATGAATCATTCAATGGAAGGAAAAATGTTTAATATATATTGAGGGTTTTTCGCGTAATTGGCATACAATTAATTATCTTTGATTAAGGTCTCATCATACACCCTTAAACATGCATTCTAAAAACATAATAAGGCGCGTAAATAAATTAATAATGATATGCGGATGGATATTTAAAACATTTGTTCCTAGAACAAATCTCTCCATTTCCTCTCTCCCGCTAGCACAAATCTTACTTCTACCCAATTACATAACACTTCTAAAGAAACCTCATTTATATTGAGGGGAATAGGTGAGAAGAGAAATACAAAGAGTCAAGAGGTAATAGGCTGGACACGCATGTCCAATTTAATAAATTCTAAATTTATTACAATAATTTCCAAAATTGCCCTCACCTATCTAATATCCATCTGATATACATTATTCATACATCACATCCATGTATTCACACAAAGCATGTTATCAATCAATCTAATCCAATTAATTAATCTGAAATTAATGACCATCCAATGTTCAAACAACGATTTGATTTGCGCGAGTCAAACTCGTTTTAAGAATAAGTACTCAAAGTACGAATTCTTGAATTATATTAAACTACAATATTAAATACAATTTAATTTGTATTCAATACTAATTCTATATTTAATTCCAAATTAAATAATTACACTTTTAATGTGCCTTTACGACTTAGATTCTAAATCAAATCTTTACGGGTCTCAAAGCCCAATTAACATCAAATGTCAATTTAATTAAAGTCCAATGGGCTTTCAATTAATTTATGAGGCATGGACTTTGGCAACCAAAGCCCAATAAGGAATCACCCTTTTTCCAAAAATCAATTTAGGCCCATTAGGCCCAATTAAAATTTTAAAGGTCCATTATATTATATTTGGACTTTATGGATATGGTTTTGGGCCCAATTGGATCCAACCAATTAACCTAAACCAAACTTGACCCAACCAAGCCCATTAAGCCCAAATACAACTTTATTAGCCTAATTCCAAATTTAGCCCAACTAATTAAATTTCAATATTCCCAATATCACAACTTAATCAATTCAAATGTGTTAGCCATAATTAATTATTCAAATTAACATTTCCAAAATACTAATTTAATCAATTAATCATGCTAATCATTATCAACACATGTCCAACATCATTGAATCAAAAAATCAATTCATTTCCATGTTACTTTGTTCACGGCAATTTGGGGATTTTTTGTCCAATTTCGATTTCAATCCAATTAAATCCTAAATCAACATTTCCCAAGTCTTTCAACTCATCCAATGATCAAAAAACAAAAATCACCATGACATTTAGGGCACTAAACTTTCGGCCAAGCCTAGTTTTTGGGGAAAAATTGATCCAAATCAATTTTCATCAAATTGATCATGCATAACTCTAAGTTATCATCATTCAAGCATACTCAATCGATCAATTTCATCAAATCATGCTCAAATCAATTTTACCTAAATTTTACCCTAAATCAATTTCATGTTTAACCTGGCTCTGATACCATTGTTGGGTTTCTACTATAGTCCCAATATCATTCAAGCTATGAAAATATGTGAATACTATAAAGAAGTATGGCGGAATCATACTTACAATGAACGGATTTGCGATGCGAAGAACAAAAAACTTTTCATCATGCCTTGAAGCTCTCGGCAATGTCCAATTTGTGCTCCTTGTTGGTTCGGTCAACCTCCATTTGAAGATGTCCAAGCTCCAAGCTTTGTAAATGGATTTCATGCTCATGATTGGGTTTCCCTATCACCTTTGTGTGACTCTTTTGGTGTGCTAGCACTTGGAAATTTTGCCACAAAATTCCCTTAAGCTTCTTCTTGTTCTCGGCAATGGAGAAACAAAAGAGAGAAAGATTTGGCCCTTGGCCGAAAGTTTTAGGGAGAGAGGAGAAGAGTTGTGTTGTGTTTGATTTTAAAATCAAATACATATTACTTTTTCCAAAAAAATTGTACAAGGCATTTAAGCCTTCCAACCACCACCATCAATCACAAGTGACAACCATCACATCACTAAAAGTTGATATGACTTACATCACTAGAATGATTAATGATGTGACGCGTGATGTGACTTGTGGGCCCCACTTGATTCGAAATGCGAGTGGGCCCGCAAACACTCCCGGGCTCGGGTTCGATAATTCCGAATTAACGAATTTTCCGTTGTGACGTAATTAAATCAAATTTAATTAAATAATTATGTCTAGCAAAATTACTATTCATGTCGCTAGTGAATTAATTCTAAATTAACTCGTTTGCCCGAATTAAAATCTAATTTTAATTCTGCGTCGAAATATAATTTCGTATAATATATCGAATATATTATTTTATCGATTAATTCCAAATTAATCGTTCTCTCTCTTTTAAATAATATTTTATCCCAGATAAAATATCTCCGTAATTAATCCTAGATTAATTTTCTCTCTCTAATAATTAATCCCAGATTAATATTGTGCGAGTCATACGTCATCGGTGAATCTTCAGGAAGCGACCCATGAGATCCACTGATATGTTGACAGTAAATTCGGTCGTCGGACTATCCGAACACGTACGCACCTAGTACTACATTTTTACCGATTTACAAGACATAGTTGGCTTCTAGCAAAGCACCGTGCCTACCCAATTCTCCAGAAATATTCTTAAAGGAATATGTGATCTATATCAGGCGTAGTATATGTAGTATTGCGTATTGCGATCCAGTATCGGATGTCACATGCTAGGCCTGGGGCTGGAATTGTGTCTGCCCCGTACGAAGCACATATCGAATCTCTGGTAACTAGTCTCTATAATCGGATAATCATGACCTAGTCATATTATCCCGATAGCTGCAGCATATAAGAGCACCAGTTCCGTATCCTACGTGATCATCATCTCCACTATGACTGGAGTGATACTTCCATCTTGACATCACATCCAATACACTACGATTCTCAATATACCTAGAAGAGGCGTACACAGCTTGTTAAAGCCCTGGACGACCAAAACCAAAGTATATTGATTGTCGCAAGTATTAGCGGTGAAAGTCTCAGGTTAAGACCAAATACACCTACCCTGATTCAGACTCCCATAGACACACAGGCATACTACCAATGGGATTCCGATGGGTCTATCCAGAGCGAAGCTGTTTCCATACCATCGGTAAACACAACCTCCTATTACACTTGCATGAGTATCCAATACCCAAATATATGAGAACTATGTCGTTATGCTCCCACAACGCGCACAAGTGCAATACTAGTCTATTCCGCATTATCGATGTCCAATCTCGATAATACTACGACTAGGGATGTTTTAATGATTAAACCTTCATGGATTGATACTGTCTCATATCTTATCAATCCGGAACTAATCCTATGGACTTTTATCATTTATATATCCCGGTAATCTAATTACAAATGATAAAAGAGCAATTTCCTTTGTCACATAGTTAATTTGTACAACAACACGTGTTCTGTACAAATAGTGATGCTATGGGTCATAATTGTCCAACATTTGAATCATGAAGGCTTTGTTCCATATCGCATGTCTTGTCCAAGTTGTGATTTGTTGGCCAAAGTCAAGATCACTTCTTGTCCATCGACATCGATTACGAAGCTTTCTAAGGTCAATGGGTCACGCTTAACTAGAATCATTAAGCTTGTTGTGCCAAAGCCAAGGCTTAGTTGATTTAGTGGAAAAGGTTAGGCAATATATTGGATATATTGGCATATATCGGATATATGTTTCGGACTTGGATGTCCACCTACTGGATCTAGGAATTGGATGGGATCCAATTGATTTTAGAGATCTACCTAGTTAAGTTTCATACAATTTGTTGGCTAAAGTCAAGATTGTGTATAATTTAACGGGATCCTAGCCCACTAGGAAACTAGGTTTCCCGAGTACTCCACAGAGGGTTAGAGGCTCGTCGAAAAATAGTGGGAGGCAAGTATTAAATTTTCAATTTCGTTTAGATACTTGTCAATACGCGCTCATTTCATTTTTCGTCATCAATTATTAAATATATTAGTTGGACTAATATTCAATAGTTGTTTTAACTTAACAGTTAGACTGTATTCAAACTACTTCATTTGTGGTTGGTTATATAATTGGATTATAGTAATCAATACATTTGAATGTAACCAATCAATTGTAGTTGATTATATAGTTAGACTATAGTAATCATTATATTTAATTGTACCTGAAATCGTTGATTGCATAGTTGGACTATAGCAATCAAGATGACTGAAAGATTAGCGTCAAAGAACATAATCCTGGGGAAAATGTCTTTAACGGCTTTAATTTTCAGATTGGGAAAAAAACTTTAGGATAGTCCTGGGAGCTGAGAAGTTATTCTATTTGATAGAGAAACCTCTTGTGCATGAGCCCGGAGTTGAGCAAATAATAAAGCATGAGCTTAGGAAGACTTATTGTGATGATAAATTTAGTGCTCAATCTGTTATGCACAGCCAGAGCTTCTTAAAAGGACATATCCCAAGTTGTCTGCCTAAACTATGACAAACGGGGTCACTAGAAGTGTGATTGCCGTATGGACAAGGCAAACATGAAAGAATTGAAGGCGGGACAAAGTTTCGGCTTCAAGAATGTTTGTTATAAACATGTTCACTACTGGTTTTAAAATTGGATTTTTGATACTAGATGTGGTACATGAATATATATACTGATGTGCGGAATCTGCTGATTAGCAGGAGACTGGCTTCCGTTGAGATCGACCTATTAGTTGGAAATGGGATGAGAGTCACTGTTTTGGCTGTGGGAACCTAAGTTTAGGAACTACCCTTTGGGTATGTACTTAAATTAGGAAACGGCTATAATGTACCTAGTTTGACAAGAAATATTATGTCTATATCTAGTATAACCCGTTGCGGGTGTACCTTTATATTCTAGAACACTAAGTGTTTTTGTTTATAAAGATGATATTGAGATAAACACATTAAATGTGAATAACAGTATTTATATTTGGAATATAAATGAATCTCAAACATATAACATGACAAAAAGATTGCTCAAGCTGAATTAATCAGATGAGACTTATTTATGCCATTGTTGTCTGGGACACATTAACAAGGCTCGTATATCCACACTTTTGAAGAGTGGATACTAGGACAGATTTGATTCTAATTCATATGATGTCTGCGAATCTAGTTTATTAGGCAAAGTGACTAAAACATCTTTTACTTGGTAAAAGTGCAAGTGCCACCAATCTGTTAGCCCTCGTTCATAGTGACGTAAGTGGGCCCATGTCTAGCCAGGCTAGAGGTGGATTTGAATACTTCGTAACCATACACGGATGTGGCATCGCGTTACGGTTATGTGTATCTTATGAAACACAAGTCAGAAACTTTTGAGCAATTCAAAGAGTCTCGACACGAAGTAGACAGACAGACCGGCTAAAGTATTAAAACATCACGATTGGACCATGGTGAAAATACTTAAGCAATAAGTTTCCCGATTACCTGAAAGAGTATAGTATTCTTTCACAGTGGACTCCTCCCGGAACACCTCAATCGAGTGATGTGTCCGAACGGAGAAACCGAACTTTGTTGGACATGGTAAGGTTAATGATGAGTCGCTCTGAGCTACCATTTTCCTTCTAGGGATACGCATTAAACAGTGCAATACTTATTTTGAATAAGGTTCCATGAAAGAAACCGGGTTTTCTCATTCCTGAAGATTTGGGAACGTTGGGCATACGTTTAGATGATACCAAACTAGAACCCAAATCGGATAAGTGCCTATTTGTAATTGGTTTTCCTAGGGAAACCAAAGTATAGTACTTATACAACTCACTAGAGAACAATGTAATTGTTTCTCTCCATGCGGTTTTCCTAAGAGGAATTCCTATATGCAGTGGTAAGTGGGAGGAAAGTAAAACTCGATGAAAATCAGAGTAATACTGTTCCAGACACCGAGTCCTCACGGAACACCAACAGTTCATCAAGGATGAAACTGTACCAATAATCTTCGAATACACAAGAACCGCGTAGGTCGGAGAGAGTCGGAAAACAACCTAGGAGGTATGGGTTTCTGATATCACCTCATGTAGATGTTAATCTTATTGAGGATATTTAACCGGCTACATATGAGTAAGTGATACAAGGTATCGACTCCTTTTATGGCAAAGTGCCATGAAGTCCGAAATTGATTCCATGTATACCAACCATGTTTAAACATTGGTTGATGTACCAGAAGGCATTGTGCCTATTGGTACTATATGAGTCTTCTAGGAAGACATAGATGGATGGTAGTATATAAATGTACATAACTAGGTTTGTACAGAAAAGGTATCGTCAACGACATAGTGTCGACTACGACGAAACTTTTTCACTTGTTGCCATGATTAAATCCATTTGGATAATGCTTGCTATTGCTGCATATTTCGTTTACGAAATATGGCAAATGGAAATCAAAACCGCTTTCCTTAAAAGGAAACCTTTTGGAGGATGTTTATCAATATCCTGACGGTTTTATCGTACCAAAACATGCAAACAAGGTTTGCAAGTTAAATCGATCCATGTATGGATTGAAGCAAGCATTGAATTCTTGGAATCATCATTTTGATGTAATCATAATGGTATATGATTTAACAAAACGAAGATAATTCTTGTGTATATAAGAAGATTAGTGGGAGCACACTGAAAATTAATGTCCTATATGATGATGACATATCATTTCTTGGAAATGACATTCCCATAAAACAATCGGTGAAAGCTTGGCTTTCATGAAAATTCTCTGTAGATTACTTGTGAGAGGCAACCTTTATTCTAGGAATAAGGATCTACTGAGATATATCTAAAAGTTTTTGGCACTCTCCGAGAACTCATACATTGAAATATATGTACGTGACTTGGTGTATCATACGCTTTGAGCATATGGAGTCACAATCAGGCCAATCCAGATGATGGTCACTGGATTGATGTTAAGAACATCCTTAAGTATCTTAGATGAACTAAGGATGATTTCTTAAGCTATGGAAAATGAGAACTTGCGGTGATTGGGTTCACCGCTGCAAGTTTCCAAACCGATAAAAACGACTATAAGTCGAAATAAGGGCACTATATAGTTTGAATAACGAAATAGTGAGCTGGAAATCTTCCAAGCAAGATACTATTGTCGAATAAACAACAAAAGCGGAACATTGCTGCAGCTGAGGCAGCAAAAGAAGCATTTTGGATCTACAAAATTTATAATTGGATTAGAAGTAGTTCTGTTAGCAGCTGAGCTAGGCTACAGCGCAGGCTAAAGAACCGCCGTCTCATCAATGATCCAAGTATGTACTTCAATTATTTCATCTGATTCGTTAGATCATACATCATGGTGATGTGATGATCGAATAAAACGCATCAGATGATAACCTTGCAAATCCGCTGACGAAAGCTATTTCTCAGCAGAAGATTGAGCGAACCGTACATAGTTCAGGTGTAGAACACTTGAGTGATTGGCTATAGGCCAAGTGGGAGATTGTTGGACAATTATGACCCATAGCATCACTATTTGTACAGAACATTGTGTTGTTGTACAAATCAACTATGTGACAAAGGAAATTGCTCTTTTATCATTTGTAATTGGATTACCGAGATATATATAAATGATAAAAGTCCATATGATTAGTACCGGATTAATAAGATATGAGACGGTATTAATCCACATAAGGTTTAACCATTAAATATCTCTAGTCGTAGTATTATCGAGACTGGACATCGATAATGCAGATGAGGCTAGTATTACACTTGTGCGTGTTATGGAAGCGTAACTGCATAGTTCTCTTATATTTGGGTATTGGATACTCATGCAAGTGTAATAGGAGGTTCTGTTTACCGATGGTAAGGAAACAGCTTTGCTCTGGATAGACCCCTCGGAATCCCATTAGTAATATGACTATATGTCTATGGGAGTCCGAATTAGGGTAGGTGTATTTGGTCTTAACCTGAGACTTGCATCGCTAATACTTGCGACAATCAATATACTTTGGTTTTGGTCATCCGGGGCTTTAACAGGTTCTGTGTACGCCTCTTCTGGGTATATTGAGAATCGTAGTGTATTGGGTGTGATGTCAAGATGGAAGTATCACCTCAGTCATATGGAGATGATGATCACATAGGATACGGAACTGGTACTCTTGTATGCTACAGCTATCGGGATAATATGACAAGGTCATGATTATCCGATTATAGAGACTAGTTACCAGAGATCCGATATGTGCTTCGTACGGGGCAAACACAATTCCAGCCCCAGGTCTAGCATGTGACATCTGATACTATATTGTAATACGTAATACTACGTATACTACGCCTGACAAAGATTACATATTAGTTTACAGAATATTTCTAGAAAATTGAGTAGGCACTGTGCTTTGCTAGAAGGAAACCATGTCTGGTAAATCGGTAAGGACGTGGTATTGGGTACGCACGTATTCGGATAGTCCGATAACCGTATTTACTGCCAACATATCCAGGGATCTCTTGGGTCGCATCCCGAAGATTCACCGATGATGTTTGACTCGAACAAAATTAATCTGGGATTAATTATGAGAGAAAAAATTAATCTGGGATTAATTATGGCAATTAATTAATCTGGGATTAATTAAAAGAGAAAGAATTAATCTGGGATTAATTGCGTCGAGAATTTATCTGGGAATAAATTCGTCAAAGAGAGAGAATGCGATTAATTTGGAATTAATCGGTAAAGTAAATTTAATAGTTAAATTAGATTTTACTATTTAATTTATTTAATTTGGCTATAATAATATATTAGATATATTAATTGAAATTAGATTTCAATGCGGAATTAAAGTTGGATTTTAATTCAAGCGAACGAATTAATTTGGAATTAATTCTCGAGCTACTTCCGTAATAATTTTGCTAGGCATTATTATTTAATTAAATTAGATTTAATTATGTCGCGACGGAAAATTCGTTTAATCGGATTAAGCGAACCTGAGCCCGGAGTGTGTTGAGAAAGCCACTTGAATTTTGAATTAAAGTGTGTCACACCAACTTACATCACATGTCTATCAAGTGTCAACTTGAGTGATGGAAGTGGTTGGAGGCATTAAATGTCATTTTCCCTCCAACATTTTGCTTTGCTTTTGGAAAAAACATATACACCTTTTGGAAAAGTGTAATTGGTAATTTTTGTTTTTGAAACAAAACACAAAACTCTTATCTCTCTCTTTTCTCTACCTTGGCCGAATGGCCTTGGAACTTCTTGGCCGAATGGCCATGCTCCTTGGCCGAATGGCCATGGTTCTTGGCCAAATGGCCTTGAACTAGGCCGAATGGCCTTGCCTCATCAAGGCCGATTGGATCCCTCTCTCCCAAGTCGAATATTGTTTCTCTTGGAGGGCGATTTTGAGCTTATTTTGTTTAACCTAGCACTTATAGAAGTCAAGTGAATGTGATAGGGATACTCACCCGAGAGTTTGGAACTCGATCTCAAGCTCCGAAGCTTCCAACACATCCAACAAATAAGGAAAACGTTTTGAACTCAATCCGATCAATGTGAGTATTCTGCAACTCCTTTTTGATTTATTCACACACAAATCACAACTTAGAGATCTTGGCATGTTCTAGGAACACTAACAGGCCCATGTCTAGCCAGGCTAGAGGTGGATATGAATATTTCGTAACCTTTACGGATGATGCATCGCGTTATTGTTATGTGTATCTTATGAGACACAAGTCGGAAACCCTTGAGAAATTCAAAGAGTTTCGACACGAAGTAGAAAAATAGACTAGCAAAAGTATTAAGACAATACGGTCGGACCGTGGTGGATAATACTTGAGCAATGAGTTTCTTGATTACTTGAAAGAATATGGTATTCTTTCACAGTGGACTCCTCCCGGAACACCTCAATTAAACGGTGTGTCCGAACGGAGAAACCGAACTTTGTTAGACATGGTAAGGTCGATGATGAGTCGCACAAAGCTACCTATTTCCTTTTGGGGATATGCATTGAACAGTGCAATACTTATTTTGAATAAGGTTCCGTCAAAGTCTGTTCAACAGACTCCGTATGAGATATGGACAGGAAAGAAACCGGGTTTCTCATTCCTGAAGATTTGGGGTTGCTGGGCATACGTTAAACGTTTGGATAGTACCAAACTTGAACCCTAATCGGATAAATGCCTATTTGTAAGTTATCCTATGGAAACCAAAGGATATTACTTCTACAACCCACAAGAGAACAAAGTATTTGTTGCTCTACATGTGGTTTTCCTTGAGAAGGTATTCCTAAATGCAGTGGTTAGTGGGAGGAAAGTAGAACTCGATGAAAATCGGAGTGATACTGTTCCTGGCACAGAATCCTTAACGGAACATGAATAGTTCATCAGGGATGAGACTGTACCACAATCTTCGAATACATAATAACCACGTAGATCGGAGAGAGTCAGAAAACAACCTGAGAGGTATGGGTTTCTGATCTCACCTCATGTGGATATTAATCTTATTGAGGAAGACGAACCGGCTACGTATGAGGAAGCGATACAAGGTATCGACTCCGGTTTATGGCAAGATGCCATGAAATCCGAAATGGATTCCATGTACACCAACCAAGTTTTGACACTGGTTGATGCACCCGAAGGCGTAAAGCCTATTGGTTGCAAATGGGTCTTCAAGAAGAAGACCGACATGGATGGCAACATACAAACGTACAAAGCTAGGCTTGTAGCGAATGGGTATCGTCAACGACAAGGTGTCGATTATGACGAAACTTTTTCACATGTTGCCATGATTAAATCCATTCGCATAATGCTTGCTATTGCTGCATATTTCGATTACGAGATATGTCAAAACCGCTTTCCTTAACGGAAACCTTTTGGAGGATGTTTATATGCAACAGCCTGACGGTTTTGCCGTACCTAAACATGCAGACAAGGTTTTCAAGTTAAATCGATCTATTTATGGATTGAAGCAAGCATCGCATTCTTGGAACCAACATTTTGATGAGATCATAAAAGAATATGATTTCGTTCAAAACGAGGATGATCCTTGTGTATATAAGAAGGTTAGTGGGAGCGCACTGACATTCATTGTCCTTTACGTTGATGATGTATTGCTTATAAGCAATGACATTCCCATTCTAAAATCGGTGAAAGCTTGGCTTTCATTAAAATTCTCCATGAAGGATCTGGGAGAAGCAGCCTTTATTCTAGGAATAAAAATCTACCGGGATAGATCTAGAAAGCTGCTTGGACTCTCCCAGAGCACGTACATTGACAAAGTGTTGAAGAGATTCAACATGGAACAGTCTAAGAGGGGCTGTTGCCAGTGTCACTTGGCGTCACTCTATCTAAGGACATGTGTCCTAAAACTCAAGATGAGAGAGACAACATTAGTCAGATCCCGTTCGCCTCGGCAGTCGGATCGATCATGTATGCCATGATATGTACGTGACCTGATGTCTTCTATGCTTTGAGCATATGTAGTCGCTATCAGACCGATCCAGGTGATGGTCACTGGATGGCGGTTAAGAATATCCTTAAGTATGTTAGATGAACTAAGCATGCTTTCTTGATCTCTGGAGATGGAGAAGTTGAGGTAACTGGGTATACCGATGCAAGTTTCCAAACCGATAAAGACGACTGTAAGTCGCAATCTGGGTACAAATTTTGGTTTGAACAACGGAGCAGTAAGCTGGAAATCTTCCAAGCAAGAGACTGTTGTCGATTCAACAACAGAAGCGGAATACATTACTGCAGCTGAAGCAGCAAAAGAGGCAGTTTGGATCCGTAAATTCCTAATTGGATTAGGAGTAGTTCCATTAGCAGCTGAGCTCGTTCCATTGTATTATGACAATAACGGGGCTACAGCGCAGGCTAAGGAACCGCGGTCTCATCAACGATCCAATCATGTTCTTCGACGTTTCCATCTGATTCTTGAGATCATACATTGTGGCGATGTGAAGATCGAGAAGGTCGCATCAGAGGACAACATTGCAGATCCGCTGACGAAAGCTATTCCTCAGCAAAAATTTGAGCGACATGTACATAGTTCAGGTGTTAGATGCTTGAGTAATTGGCTATAGGCCAAGTGGGAGATTGTTGGACAATTATGACCCATAGCGTCACTATTTGTAAAAGACATTGTGGTTTTTGTACAAATTAACTGTGTGAAAATGGAAATTGCTATTTTATCATTTTGTAATTTGATTACTTGAATATATAAATGATAAAAGTCCTTATGATTAGTTTCGGATTATAAGATATGAGACAATATCAATCCACGAAGGTTTAATCATTAAATATCCATAGTCGTAGTTGTTGGTTTCTAAAGTGGTCCCAAGATCATTTAAGCATAAAAACATGTGAATACAATAAAGAAGTATGGCGGAATCATACTTACAATGAACGGATTATGGAAGTTTTGATAACAAAATTTCTCTTTGTCCTTGTAGAAGTCACGTCCAAGGTCCCAATTTGTTGAAGATGAACAAGCTCCAAGCTTTGAGAGGATTCCAAACTCTTAGATTGGTTTCCCTATCACCTTTTAATGACCCTTGAAGTGTGCTAGCAAGTGAAGAAAGAAAAACAATTTCCTTGTTCTTCAATGGAGGCTCACGGTTTTGTGAGTATTTGTGAGAGAGAGAGAGTTTTGTTTGTTTGATTTTGTTTTCCAAAAATAATAATGCAAAAGTGTTACCAAAATTTGGTAATAGCTTTTCCAAAAAGCAAAACCAATTTTTGGAGCCAAAAATGGCATTCAATGCCCTCAACAACCACCATCATGAATAGTGACTAGTTGTCATTCACCAAAAGGTGACTTGACATTCATTACTAAAGTGACATGCGATGTGACGAGCGATGTGACTTGTGGCCGCACTTGATTCAAAATCGGAGTGGCCTCGCAAACACATTCCGGGCTCGGGTTCGTTAATTCTGAATTAACGAATTTTTCGTTGCGACGTAATTAAAATCAAATTTAATTAAATAATAATGCCAAGCAAAATTACTATTCACATCGCTCGTAAATTAATTCTAAATCAATTCGTTAGCCCGAATTAAAATCCAATTTTAATTCCGCGTCGACATCTAATTTCGTTTAATATATCGAATATTCAATACTTAAATATATGAGAACTATGATGTTACGCTTCCATAACAAGCACAAGTGCGATACTAGTCTATTCTGCATTATCGATGTCCAGTCTCGATAATACTACGACTAGGGATATTTAATGATTAAACCTTTATGGATTGATACTGTCTCATATCTTATAATCCGGAACTAATCATAGGGACTTTTATAATTTATATATTCATGTAATCAAATTACAAAATGATAAAATGCAATTCTATTGCTACATAATTAATTTGTACAAAAACCATAATGTCTTTAACAAATAGTGACGCTATGGGTCATAATTGTCTAACAATCTCCCACTTGGCCTATAGTCAGTCACTCAAGCATCTAATACCTGAACTATGTACATCTCGCTCAAACATTTGCTGAGGAATAGCTTTCGTCAGTGGATCTGCAATGTTGTCCTCTGATGCGACCTTCTCGATATTCACATCGCCATGATGTATGATCTCACGAATCAAATGGAAACGTCGAAGAACATGCTTGGATCATTGATGAGACTGCGGTTCCTTAGCCTGCGCTATAGCCCCGTTATTGTCACAATACAATGGAACGGGCTCAGCTGCTAACGGAACTACTCCTAATCCAATTAGGAATTTTCGGATCCAAACTACCTCTTTTGCTGCTTCAGCTGCAGTAATATACTCTGCTTCTGTTGTTGAATCGGCAACATTCTCTTGCTTGGAAGATTTCCAGCTTACTGCTCCGTTATTCAAACGAAATATGTACCCGGATTGCGACTTGCAGTCGTCTTTATCGGTTTGGAAACTTGCATCGATATACCCAGTTACCTCAAGTTCTCCATCTCCATAGATTAAGAAAGCATCCTTAGTTCGTCTAAGATACTTTAGGATATTCTTAACCACCATCCAGTGACTATCACCTGGATCGGCTTGATAGCGACTACACATGCTCAAAGCATACGAGACATCAGGTCGCGTACATATCATGGCATACATGATCGATCCGACTGCCGAGGCGAACGGTATCCGACTTATGTTGTCTCTCTCATCTTGAGTTTTAGGACACATGTCCTTAGATAGAGTGACGCCATGTGACACTGGCAACAGTCCCCTCTTGGACTAATCCATGTTGAATCTCTTCAACACTTTGTCAATGTACGTGCTCTAGGAGAGTCCAAGCAGCTTTCTAGATCTATCCCGGTAGATCTTTATTCCTAGAATAAAGGCTTCTTCTCTCAGATCCTTCAGGGAGAATTTTAATGAAAGCCAAGCTTTCACCGATGTTAACATGGGAATGTCATTGCCAATAAGCAATACATCATCAACATAAAGGACAATGAATGTCAGTGCGCTCCCACTAACCTTCTTATATACACTAGGATCATCCTCGTTTTGAACGAAATCATATTCTTTTTTGATCTCATCAAAACGTTGGTTCCAAGAACGCGATGTTTGCTTCAATCCATAAATGAATCGATTTAACTTCCAAACCTTGTTTGTAAGTCTTGGTACGACAAAACCGTCAGGCTGTTGCATATAAACACCCTCCAAAAGGTTTCCGTTAAGGAAAATGGTTTTGACGTCCATCTACCATATCTCGTAATCGAAATATGCAGCAATAACAAGCATTATGCGAATGGATTTAATCATGGCTAACAGGTGAAAAAGTTTCGTCGTAATCGACACCATGTCGTTGACGATACCCTTTCGCTACAAGTCTAGCTTTGTACGTTTGTATGTTGCCATCCATGTCGGTCTTCCTCTTGAAGACCCATTTGCATCCAATAGGCTTTACGCCTTCTGGTGCATCAACCAGTGTCCAAACTTGGTTGGTATACATGGAATCTATTTCGGAATTCATGGACATCGATAATACAGAATATACTAGTATTGCACTTGTGCGTGTTATGGAAGCGTAACAGCATAGTTCTCATATATTTAAGTATTGTATACTTATGCAAGTGTGATAGGAGGTTGTGTTTACCGATTGTACGGAAACAGCTTCGCTCTAGATAGACCCCTCGGAATCCCATTGGTAGTATGACTATGTGTCTATGGGAATCCGATTCAGAGTAGGTGTATTTGGTCTTAACCTGAGACTTGCATCGCTAGTACTTGCGACAATCAATACGCTTTGGTTTTGGTCGTCTGGAACTTTAACAAGTTCTATGTACGCCTCTTCTGGGTTTATTGAGAATCGTAGTGTATTGGGTGTGATGTCAAGACGGAAGTATCACTTCAGTCATATGGAGATGATGATCATGCAGGGATACAGAACCGGTTCTCTATTATGTTGCAACTATCGGGATAATATGACAAGGTCATGATTATCCGATTATAGAGACTAGTTGATTGTGATTCGATATATGCTTCGTACGGGGCAGACACTATTCCAGCCCCAGGCCTTGCATGTGACATCAGATACTGGATCGAAATACGCAATACTACATATACTACGCCTGTTATAGATTATATATTCCTTAAAGAATATTTCTAGAGAATTGGGTAGGCACGGTGCTTTGCTAGAAGCCAACCATGTCTCGTAAATCGGTAAGAACGTGGTACCGGGTACGCACGTATTCGGATAGTCTGACGACCGGATTTACTGCCAACATATCCATGGATCTCATGGGTCGCTTTCCGAAGATTCACCGATGACGTATGACTCGAACATAATTAATCTAGGATTAATTATAAGAGAGAGAAAATTAATCTAGGATTAATTACGGCAAGATTTTATCTGGGATAAAATTCTATTAGAAGAGAGAAAACGATTAATTCGGAATTAATCAATAAAATAATATATTCGATATATTAAATGAAATTAGATTTCATAACAGAATTAAAATTGGATTTTAATTCAGGCGAACGAATTAATTTAGAATTAATTCGCGAGCGACTTTAATAGTAATTTTGTTAGGCATAATTATTTAATTAAATTTGATTTAATTACGTCGCAACGGAAAATTCGTTAATTCGGAATTAACGAACCTAAGCCCGGAATGTGTTTGCGGGCCCACTCGGATTTTGAATCAAGTGGGTCCCACAAGTCACATCACAAGTCACATGATGACTTGTTCAACACACTAATGTGAGAGATGATTGACCTTTACCAACTTTGAGTTTGGTATATCATATTTTTTTATTTTTGGAAATCAAACGTAAGTCAACACTTATCTCTTCTCATCTCTCTCATTCACGCAAAAAAAAAAAGTGAAAATTTTCTCTCCCAACTTGGCTTGGCCGAGAGCTTCACGGAACAAAGAAGAAATTATTGCAACTTTTCTAAGTGCTAGCACACATCAAAGAATCATACTAAGGTGTTAGGGAAACTTTTCCCATTGAACTTGGAATCAAAGATCAAAGCTTGGAGCTTGATACACACTTTGGAGGAGCTTGGAACAACTTCAAAGAGAGGAATTTTTGAACTATACACATCCATCCAACCGAGCATTGTGAGTATATTTCCGCTATACTTCTTTCCGTATTCACATTATTTCATGCTTGAAATGATCTTGGTTTGACCTTAGAAACCCAACACCCACTTCACCTAATGGGAATATACTTTATTTGGTTTGGTCAATTGCTGTAATAGTTGTGCAAATTGAGTCATAAATATATTCAACAAGATATGTTCAGAAGTGGTTATATAGAAAGCATTTTTTGTCTTATATTTGGAAGTGGTTATTCAGAAATTAGTTTTGTTAAGTTATGCATAAAAATTATCAAGTGCGTATTTAAAAAAAATCTACTTTTCATTAGCAGTTTATCAATCCAAAGGACAAAAGATGTTACAGCATATTCCAATCAAGACTTTACAGTAAGTTTTGTGACAATCTAACTTCTCAGATGGTGTGTTTGAAATCTTAAAAAAATAAAATAAATAAAATAAAATAAAATAAAAAAAAAAACAGGCATTAGCACCACATGAAGAGTCACAATAGAAACCGTGATGTTTTGTTAACCATGCAACTACTGCTCATCAGAAGGATGATCAGGCAACAGGAGTCGTTCTTCTCCATTATCATTTGTTTCAGTGGCTCGATCAGGTGAAGGAGGACTCTCTTCTCCATGCTCGTTATTCTCAGGATGAAAATTGATTGGAAACTTTGTGACTCTAGGCTTGTCAGCTAATATGTTTCTTTGAACCCTATCAATCAAAACCTTTGTAGGAGGTTCCTCTCTTAGCTGCTCGTCATCATAATCATTGTTCACATAGTATCCCACTCGGATAAATTCCTGCCCCATATAAGAACATGTCAAGAGCAGTACAGTGACACCAATTATATCCTCTTCACGGATTTTTGATGGGTCAGGAGGGTCTGCCTGTTACAAGGCCAACAAGAAACAAGTTAATATAATTCCATTATGCAGATTAAAGATGAAAGACTATTTAAGGACATCCAGGAGACTCGTCAAGAATTTACCTGCAAGACAAAACGGTAGTTACCAACATTAACAGGCCCAACAAGCACGCTTTCTAGTAGTTGGTCATAAGTCTCATCCTCAGCAGATCCCACATAAATAAGTTTCCATTCCAAGTCTGTAACAAAGCATTTACAATTAACATATTATTACACAAGCAGTGGTCTAGCAAACAAAATTAGCTTCAGTTATGCTAGTTTAATATTTTGAGAATGAAATTCATAGCAGGTAAAATGAGATTACCCCCCATCAATAGACATTCAATCAACACAACCCAATACCGAGCATAATTCAAATTTATTGACTTTTTAAATAAAAAGATGAACGTATTCCTCAATCCGATGAAATACAAGAAGCTTCAAACTATTAATAATTTAAAACACAAATATTTCTCAACTTTTAATACCCTGGTTTCAGAAAATCGAGCAATGCATCTAAAGGCATATTGCAATGATACAAAAGGAGAGAATTATGTAGTTCATGTAAATCCTTATACCTGCTATTAGCACAAACTATTAGCCTTTATGGTTCTCATCCTTTTATCTCAATAATACTTTCACAGAACTGGATGGGGCTTTATTGCCAGTCCATCCTCTCCAAACATATCTTAGCAGCTGACAAAAATAAAAGCAATACTCTCAAATATGGCAATCTCAATCCAGTTATCATATTCAGACTTCAGATTTCCAAAGATATAATAACTTTTGGACAAGAGTATCCTCAACCACATGCCTCCTTCAATGGACAATCAATAATAGTAGCCGGTGAACAACACAATTATTTCTGATTACTGAAAGTCTATCTGGGGGTCATGTATGTTCAAGCGAACAGGTAGGCAAATGTCAAAAATTTAATTATAAAATTTTGAACAAAAACCAGACCTTCACAAAATACTTCAGCTACCATATTTTTACTAAACTAGAGGCTACTCGACACAGAAACTCTCATGTCTTAATCTAAAACACCAAGTACAGCAGTTAGCAATGGAAAATGAAAAATAGTTTCAACGTGTTTGTATCACTTTCCTAGTTCATCACATGATCAAGCCAACATGGACGATTGAACAATTTAATCCTTTCTTGCACATAAACTTGAAGCATTCAAATTTTTTCTTTTTTCCTAAAAATAAAAACAAAATCAAAGACTGAATGCAAGGAGGTCCACCTAGATAGCTAAATGTCAAAATCAAACCATACATATTCCTCAAGAAATAATATGTCAACTCACCAATTTGTAGGAACTGAATCGCCCAAAGGGAATTTTATAACAAACCAACAAATTAACTTGTAAATATTCAATAAAAACTTGCGATTCAATTGTAGGAATTAAATCACCCAAATTTAAATACATCCATACAAACGTTTTTAATTGTATATCACGAGATTAAGTGCAACGATGAATCAACTAATTTTACACCTTCCAAAACCCTAGTTCAAGCACAAGTGAGAAATCCCAAAAATAATCCAGAACAATAAAACAAGGAGGGAAATTTGATCAAAATTACCGTCTTTAAGAGCGGCCAAGCACTCGTACGAAATTTCGAACTGGAACGGATTGAGAAACGCGGCGGGGTTGTCTAAAACGGTGACGTTTGTGATATTCACGGCGCTCATAGTCTTGAGAGAGAACAGGACTCTGCTGATGGATTGGCTTTAATCCTGGATTCGATATCCTTCATCGAATAAATCAGAAACCCTAGAGGACAGAGAGGGGCATTGATTGAGGAGGAACGGTGACTGGGAAATGGCGGTGAAAAGGACGGTTGATTGTCAACGAAGTCGAAGTGTTTGAAGAATTTTTATAGTGGAGTGGTTACCGGCAGTAGCCGGTGGGCGGTGTGGAGGGAAATGAAATTGCAAGATGGCGGGAGATTTTGACATTGTACGCAAGCATCTTAGTGAAATTTTTTAACTATAATTGGTGGTGCTTAAAAAAATGTGAGGGAGTTAAATTATAAAAATATTAAAATACAAAAAAAATTTGAAAATAACAAAAAAATTAATTTCTATAAGGGCATGGGCATATTCCCTTTAATCTTAATAGGGTGTATTCAATTGAGATTTTAAAAGATTATTTTAAGTTAAATAAGTTTTGTGGTATTCAATTAAGACTTCTTAAATAATCTAAAAAATCTTGTGGTATTCCATTAAAAGGAGTGTATTCAATTGAGATTTTAAAAGACTTTTTTGGGTTAAATAAGTCTTGTGGCATTCAATTAAGATTTTTAAATAATCTAAAAAGTTTTGTGGTATTCCATTAAGACTATTATGATTTTTTAAAGAGTGTATCCAAATCTAGTGATATTCAATTAGGACTTTAAACAAATAATAGAAAGTCTTATGGTATTGAAAAACATAATTATTTTGAATGATTTTTTTATATGTGTGATTATGTGGGACTTTTTAGTGAAAATTATAAACATCAAACTCTATAAAAAAATCATAGCCTAACCCATGAGACTTTACATAAGATTTTTTTGACTGTTAGAAAACAGAATATGAACATACATGTTAGTTCTTCGAGAACAGGTTACTTGCTTATTAGTAATTTCTTTTTTCTTTCAAACAAAACAATATGACTTTCTTTTAAATGCAACTGGTATTGTCCTTCCTCCAACCATTTTTCTTAATGAATTTCATTTTCGAGGATGAAAATTTTATCACATTTAAAAATAATTTCCTAAATTTTCTTTGAGGCCAGCATAACTTCTTCAATCGGAAAGATGATAATGTACAAAAGGGAATTTAGCATAATAATGATTTTTTTCCTCGTTTTCTCGCTAATTTCTTACTTGTATTTTTTTTATTAAAAAAATCCAAATTTAAGGAAAAAAAATATTTATCAATTATTAAAATCATTGATGCCGAGGTATTATCTTTTATTCCTAGGTCAGAGACATGACATTCTGTCACATAAACTCAGAAAATAATCTGAGATAATTAAGCATTTTCGTCAGTAAAGTTATCTACACTGTTAGTAAAATATTGATAGATTGCTTAAGTTCATGAAATATTACCGCCAATATAGCCTGTAAAGAAAATATAGTTGTAATGGTTGAGACAGCATCATCTAACCATGATAGAAATTATAGCATTGTTAATTTAGTGGAGGGGTGACCTGGATGAGAATGGCCCAAGAAAAGAATATCTCATTGAACTATATACACATTACTCATAATCAAATTAAAAGTTGGTTGGTTAGCATCATATAAGTAAGAAAAAAAAATTATATATGATCCTTTCAAATCTTTTAAATTCTTATGATATAAATCTTTTAAAATCCAATAAATAAAAAATCCTGATTAAAAAAACTATAACAAAATCTTATAAGTCATTACATTCTTAAATAGTCTTTTAAAATCCACTAGACTTATTTATCCATAAATAATCTTTTAAAATCTCAATTGAATACACCCCCTAAGACTCTTAGGATTTTTTAAAGAGGGTGTCCAAATCTAGTGATATTCAATCAGGACTTTAAATAAGTAATAAAAAGTCTTATGGTATTGAAAAACTTACTGATTTTGAAGGAATTTTTTATATATGTAATTGTGTAAGACTTTTTAGTGGGATGTATAAATATCAGACTCTATAAAAAATCTCACCCTAACTCATCAGACTTTTGACGTGAGATTTTTTTTTACTACTAGAGAATAGAAGATGAACAGACATACGAATTCTTCGTGAACAAGATATTTTTGTATTATACCTTAACTTTTAACTTCTTTTGAGTATTTTGATATACATAACATGCACTTATCTTGAATTCATTATCCAAAAATTATCAAACCTAGGGTTTCGTTAATTACAAATAAGTTCTGTAAAGTAAAAATAATAATAATAATACTTCATTGTGAAAATGACAGTGGCACACAACAATTTCTTGTCTCAGGTGATTGTTAAGCTTTATAGCTAGTTAACAAGAATGGTTGTTCTCCTCATGCGTAGTGTCACGGACCAACTTTTTCCTTAATGGAAAAAGAGCTCGTGCGGCACTTACCAAGGGACATGCTCCTTATAAGTTAGCCTTCTCAAAGCCTCTATACCCAAATTCACATTTTTGGGAGGCTATATACCTATATTGTGATATGTTACGGAAGTTAACAAGCTATCTCAAAGCATAAACACGTGAGCTCGCACTACCTCAGGACCCGGTAAAAACACAGCACAACCGGATATAAAAATATGGTATTTTCCCACGAACTCGATCATGACAATATATCATTATCCCAACAATATCTATGGGCGAGAGGGTCCACGGCTAAAGCCCATAGATCACCGAAACCCCCTTGGCCACCCCCAAGATTCACATAAACTTCTCCTTAAAGAGGTTTTAAAGGCATTGCACATATTTCACCAGTATACACACTTAGCGCTTGAGTGGTCACACCCCCTCTAAAATCTATACTAGGGGGAGTTTCTGTGAAATCTTTTAGCGAGTCAATAAGCCATAATATAAGTGACTTTGGGTTAAAATTTCATCATAAGACGAGCTCGTCTTAATGGATTTCCACAACACCCTCACTTTTGCAGCAAAGTGCACGATAAGGGCCAAAAGTGGGCATACTGTAAGAATCTTCTGGCAAATCTCAAAATCAGACTCCGGAGCTGAACTTTTCCCAGTATATGTGACCATAAAATTCGTTCATGACCTTGGTCCAACTTGTTCTGGCGCCCCGGGGCATTAGCTCCTTCACAATGCACCAAAACTAGGCCAACTACTAGCGACAAACTAGCATATCTTTAAATCTCCCGACAAACTTATGAACGGGACCTCCCGACCAAAATATCCCCAGTACATGTGCCTATGAGAGTTACTTATGACCTTGAGCGAGCTTGATCCGGCACTCCAGAACATAAGCTCCTTCACAACGCTACACAACTAGGCTAGCGGCTAACGACAAGCGACAAACGAGCATGTTTCTAAATCTCCAGGAAAACTTCTGAATGGTACCTCATAGGTAAAATCTCTCCAGTACAATGGCACATGAAGGATATATATATATAACCAAGAACGACTTTGATATGATGTCTCGAAACATAAGCTCATTTACAAAGTGTTCGAACGTGCTAGCCTTAAACTAAGGCCGTGACATTCTCCCCCACTTCATTCATCGGTGTCCTCGATGATGGTATAATTTGAGAGTTGTTCCAACCGTATTCGATCACGAATCTCTTTCGATTCCTATAAATAAGGCACATGAAGAAGACATTGCAATAGCATTCATATGCCAATTAATGGAATTACATGTCCAAGTTAGTAACATTATATGATTTTATAGTGAATTAGGCACACGATATCAAAATATAACAACAACATATACATTCTCGCAGACGAGTCTTTATTTCCGATATAATGGCTCAACTTAGGCATTTGGGCACAAGCTTCAGCACATGGTTGGTTCACCAACCCAACACATAGCTCATGAAGCTTCTAAGACTCCCTCATCATTATATGTGGAAAAACTCCATGCATATGATTGAGTAATAATTTTTGTGTCCAGACTCAGTCGTAGCTCCATATAAGCTCTCATGCATTAGTGTTTCTGATTTTGGTGGTCACTACTTTATACACGCTTTTGTGCGCGGGTTTTTATTTCTGATTTCATAACTTTTACATAAAAGACGTCAAAAACGTGTACATGAATGGGTTTTATTTCGATAAAATGACAAGGGTCTCACTTGTTTTGGGTTGACTAAATCGTTTGTTCTCTTCACCCTGACCCTCTGCCTACCTTTTCACCTCAAGGCGCTTAGCGTAGCCCATCGGGTCTCCTGAAGACGAACACACATGACCAATTAGCCTATGGTGGAGCTAATTTCTCATTAGTCTCATCTGAGACAACACAGTTGCTCTCATATCACTAGAAACTATCTCATTCTCACACTCAACTCTATGTCACTTGCTCTGTTATGAGCTTCTCAATTGTCTCGATACTCAACTGTCGTAGACATAATTATTTCATCTCGCATTATAATTCATTCCCGCGACCATTATAGGTCACTTCGCCTTATTACTCTTAGGCACTAAACCAAGATATTCTGTTCCCCGGGTGTTCTCCATCCTATCCTGGAACACTTGCCAACGCCGTATTGACTCCCAAGATCATTTCACAAGACCTTCATCAAATCCTAAGGTCATTTCATGAGACATTCTCAGAGTTTAGATCACTTTCTCGGAGTAATTAAGGTTCTCAAAATCATTCTCGAACCAAACTTACATATATTATCTATTACTGGTGTAACTGGTGTACACAATCTCATTACGACTACTCATAGTCGTGTTATGCCACTAGCATTCTCCAAAATGCAATACATCTCAGGGTTCTCTTCCGAGATCATACGCATACCTCTCACAGTTGCAATTCACGTGCAACCATTGTTCAAGATTTTGAACTTTCGCAAGGCACTCTACCTTTAAATGCACATCATTGCATTATCGATACATAAAGCACACTGTCTATACGTACAACTCGTTTCATCGCCAAATCGTGAGGCACTCTGCCTTACGAGAAGCTCATTACACTGCCGATAATATATCGGCCTCTGTTTTTCACGTAATCATTATATAACCAACATGATTGTTATCGCACTCTATAAGGGTCATTGGAGATACCTTACTCATTTCAGGTTCACTCCCCCACTTTTACTTTGGCCCATCTCAAGCCATTGCACTTTTGTTGGCATTCCCATTCACGGGAGTCCACACAACTCGTTACTTGTAGCCTTGAGCTGAAGGCATTCCACTCACAAAATCCAAACAACGCGTTACTCGTAGCCTTGAGCTGAAGGCATTCCCACTCATGGGAATCCAAACAACTCATTAATCATAGCCTTAAGTTAAGGTCATTCCCACTCACGGGAATCCAAACAACTAATTACTCATAGCTTTACGCTGATGGCTTTGTTTCTCAAGACATTCTCAAACTATTCACACTGAATATCGAGTCCACACCTGATTCCTATCGTTGCCTCACACGAGATATCTTACTCATCTCGACATTCCCATCAAGTTCTGGCATCCAACTGCCATAAGAAAAGGATTTCACGCCCTTTTGAACCATTCACAACTTCAATCAACCCCACATCGGGTTTTTATGAAAACATATATTTGTGCCAATATTACTTTGGCACCCTGGTGATGTTTCTCATACATCCCAAACACCTCTCACACCTTCACGGTGCATAGAGTGATTTCTTATCTCTCGTAGAAAAGTTTCACGTCCACTTCGGGCCTCAGCTGGATAATTTGGCTACACTCGAGCTAATATCATATGTAAATAACACTTTTCGTGTGCTCGGATATTATCCATCACCATTCCATAACACTGGGGGTGTTACTCTTCCCTGCGGGTGCCATCGTGCAATCTCGTGGCTTCCTCTCGAGTCGTTTCACAACTGAGGCTTCACACTACCTTTATAATGTCAAATTCCCCTCAATAACTTCCGCTCACATTTGTAGACATCCCCCTAGCCCAACCTAAGGCTCTGATACCAACTGTCAGAGGCCAACTTTTTCCTAAATGGAAAAATGGCTCATGCGACACTTACCAAGGGTCATGCCCATTGTAATTCAGCCTTCCCAAATCCTTTGTACCCAAAATCACATTTTAAGGAGACTACAGATCTATATTGTGATATGTTACGGAAGTTAACAATCTATCTTAAAGCATACACATATGAGCTCGCACTACCTCGGGACCCGATAAAAACACCACACAGCCGGATATAAAAATATAGCATTTTTCCACTATAACATCCCTCTCCAGGAGATGCTACTGACATGGAATATGCTAACCTATCTCCCTAAGCCTCTGACTATCTGACTGTGATCATCATTACTAAACTCATCTCAAATTACTGACTCTTACATATGGACCATTGCCCCGACTCAACAACATGAAATACAACTCAATACTGATAATTGTATACTCAATAATACTTTCCTTTATAACTTTATTCATAAATATTTTAACTTTACACAATGACTGGTGCAATACCAATTACTAACTCTCTCCATTTGACTTGACCTAGTGGACTCGACACCCTAGTGACTGCAATCAGTATCCATCCTCTTAATCTCGTTCTCTGAGTAAATCTGCAAAACAAAAACACTAGGAGTGGAGGGGGTTAGATCGTTTGAACGACCTAGTGAGTGGACGATAAAAATGAAAACTGAAATACTTATGAAATTCCATTATTCTAAAACCAAAATCATTTCAAGAAAATCATCATTTTTGAAATCATTCTTCTTTTCTGAGAACAACTTTTTTTTCGGAAAAACCTTTTGTGGAAACTGCTATCTTTCTGTAAAACTCTGAGATTCTATAAAATATTTTCTCTTGAAAACTCTTTCTTAAAATCATCTTTTCTGCAAATCACATCTTTGAAAATCTTATATTTGAAAAACTGTTTCTGAAAAAAGATCACTATAAAACCTATCTCTGAAAAACCTGACGCATGGGCGCGTTACGTATCGTCTTCCCCCCATACGCCTAACTAGTGGTCTTGGGGCGTTACGTATCGACGTCCCCCAAGCCATTGTACTATAGCCAGGAGTGCCGATCCATGCTACTACCTAACCATGAAACTATGATTTAGGGGCGTTACGTATCGCTGTCCCCTTAGCCCTGAATCTAGGATATGTGGGCGTTGTGTATCGCCGTCCCCTCAGTCATTCTCTACATGTGCACATGTTATCCGTCAATTCCATAAGTTACAGCCTGAGGTGAGTTTTTCCCTCATGACTCTAAAAATCATAAAATCATGTTTTTAAAATCATACGTCTTAAAACATTTTCTTTCATGAATTAACAGTAACAAAATCGGTTAACGCCCTATGTACGTAAAAATAAGTCTTTACTTAAAGCAATGTATATGAAAAATCAACTCAGAAAGAGAGTGTCCACCCACAGATTTGGAGTCCCGCTAGCATTACTTCACTTCGCCGAAGGAATTTGTGGTTTCTACGATGACCTTTAATGGGTAACTTAATTAGAATAAAAATCGTGGAATATACTTCGAAACTATTATCGCTATATGATATTCTATGTTTGTGACATGATATATTACGAGTATATGGGCTGATATGAGACCCTAAGGATGGCCTTTATCATTCCGAGATGAAACTGTAATAATATGAAATTTTTTCTGTATCACGTTGCGACGCCGTGTCTGGCACGTCTCGATGCCCATGCAAATAATCACGGGCAGAGAGCATACTCTGTTTAGCATCACGACGCCAGACGCTACACGTCGCGACACGCACTTGATCAGACTCGAGGCAGAGCCTCTTCCTATTATGCGTCGCGGCGTCCAATGATGAGCGTCGCGATGCTCCCCCAATCAGGCCCAATGCAGTGAGCCTCTGATTCATATGCGTCGCGACGCTGGGTGCTGTGCGTCGTGACGCTAAGCAAACTTTCCAAGGCCTAACATAACTCCACCATGTCTTACTTGCCGAAATACATTCCGAACACTTCTACACTATAATCCTTACACAATCCATTCTATTGAGCTTCAACTTCATACATTATATACCAATATATCATTATGCAAATAACTCTTTAATCTTATAATTCTTGTTTTAGCTCAATACTTAGGATTCCCAAAAATTTGGACATTTCATCAACAATCAATTTCTTTGTTTATTAATCTCTTAAATGCATTCCCTAGCATGCCAATAACTCTAACATGGCATCACATCCTCAAAATTTCACAATCCAAGTTTAGGGTCAAGATTTTCTTACCTCAATTCACTTGATTTTCTTCACATTTCAAGTCATCTAGGCCTGACATTCTTATTCCTAGCTTGTTGTGGAATAACTTGAAATTGCTTCTTCTTGGGTTTGGGTGAGAAAATGACTTCCCCTTCTTCATTCTTCTCCTCTATTTCTTCTTTCATGTTTTTCTTCTATTTTCTCAAATGTTAGGGATGCTTGAATAGTTCTCCCTTTATATACTAGGGCCTATTTGTAAAATAATTTAAATGGAGAGAATTTGGAAACTTTGAGAAACGTTGAGAATTTTCTAGATTGGTACTCGGGTACTATTCATCTGAATTCATGAGTTGTAATTTTGACCTACTTATGGTTCAAATTTTGATAAATGTCCAACGTAGAAATTGTAGATCTCGATCTTAGATTTCCAACAATATAAGGTTCATAAAAATCAGAGATTGTATGAAAATATTACGGCCCAAATACCACGGGATGTCCGGATTTAATCTTGGAATGAATTCTGTATCGGAACTGTGAGGACTTTGCCGAATGTCCAAAAAGTCCTTATGTGAGCACATACATGCTTGAACATGATTTTCATCATGTATCATGCCTCCGATAATGTAATAGTCGAATGAATTTCGTATCGGAACTACGAGGATTTTGTCGAATGTCCAAAAAGTCCTTACGTGAGCACATACATGCTTGAACATGATTTTCATCATGTATCATGTTGTTGGGGTTAGTGCTCAGAGCGCCAATTCCAATTTGTATTTCCTTGAAAATACTTATGTAAAATATTTTATTTTGAATAATACAAGCAGTTCCTATTATATATATATCTTCTTATATGGTAAAGACGTAATAGACCATATGATGATTAGTCATGATACTGTTGCAAAAGCGTCGCAACTGACATTGAGTTGTATCATGACGTTGTCATTCTTAGACAGTTCCTGGTCAAGGTTTACACTACTTGGTCAGTAAAGTAAACCAGTTGAGACCGATATATGTCGTATACTGGAATATATGATTCCAATGGTTTCTCAATGAACCATGAGTCTTGGAGACTCGTATAGACATGTAGGTGTTTATAACGGATAAACACTGAACGACTTACCGAAGATTCTTAATGGATGGTACACCAACGTCAATAAGAATCTTCTCGGGTTGAGTAGCATTTGTGATTCTTCGACTTGAGATACCACTGTGGGCACTAGGGGTGGCAATTTGGGTCAGGATTCGTTTATTCGTTCGATTCGATTCGCTTTAAAGCGAATACGGGTTTGAAAAAATAGATTCGTTTAATAAATGGGTCAATTCGATTCGATTCGTTTATTAAACGAATCGAATACGAATTTAAGCTTATTGATTCGTTTATTCGTTTAGGATTCGTTTAATTATTTTTATTTACTAGTTCTTATTAATTTTCAATTAAGATTCGAGAAATTATAGCTAATTATCATAGAAAAAGTAATATTTTCAATATTTGGTGAAATATTTTTAGTAAATATATTAATTACATATTTCATATGTATATATTTATGAAGAATTAATGTAAATCAAGTGTGATCAATTATTTTATTAAATAATATCATTGACTAAATGAATAAACGAATATTCGTATTCGATTCGTTTAATAAACGAATCGAATACGAATCCTGATATTAGGATTCGTTTAATAAACGAATCGAATACGAATCCATCACATTTTGATTCGATTCGTTTAGGATTCGATACGAATTCGATTCGTTGATTCGTTTTGACACCCCTAGTGGGCACATGAGACATCTTCCACACTTAGATGGCAGTGACGTCATCGATCTATTTAGATCAGACCTCCATCTGTTTGTTGGGTGTGGATAGATCCTCAAGGTGTCATGTGTGTGTCGAGATAAGATCCGTCAGTTCCGTGTACAGAGCATAGGTAGTCCATATATGATTAGCAATCAGATAAAAATCATGGGCCCGTTGTACACTTTAGAAGTCAGTTCTAAGTGTTCCTTTTTGAGATTGCAAATAGAGACGTCGACGGGATAGTCCCTATAGAGATTTGACGTTTACATGTTTATCTCTAGGATATATCCGGATACATGTGACGAAGGAATAATACATTTTCCATGACCTCGACCTGTATGATTTAGCGAGATTATCTGTGGTCGTCATAATTTATGGGTGGGTAAATTATGGACACGAAATTGGATTTTGTGACGGATATGCCTAAATCTATAGAGTCTCACTAATGAAATATACTCGTAGAGCACTAGGGCAACATTTATAAATAATACTGATTATTTATAAGTCGTTTAAAAGTTAAATGAAAAATACATGTGAAGTGACCTAATAGTCATTTCCTAATTTTTATGTGTTTGCATTTAATGTTAGATTTTATCAAATACACATTAATTAATTGTCAAATTGAGATATTTGACTAATATCATAAATATATATGTATTTGATATTTAATGTAAATATAATACATATATTTAATATATTTGTATTTCAATAATTATTTAATTATTAAATAATTAAATTAATTAAAAATATAAATATCCTAAAGTTGTGATAATTATTGAGATGACTTAAAGATGCTTTACTTGACTTGTTGAATAAGCTTTAAATGGTTTAATGATAAAGTTAAAAAGTTGTAAAGGCATTTAAGTAAAACAAAAAAAATATCTAGATATTATTTATTCACCAAATTCGGCCAAGGCTAAATGTTGGAGATATAAATTGTTTTGTTTCATTTTAGGGTTTCATAAGTTCAAAAAGACATAAAAATAAACACAAAAGAGTTGAGAGAAAAAGCTTGAAGGTAAAAGGAAGAAAGCTTGAAAATCTTGAATTTTGTAAGTCTTTTTTTAATGCTTTCAACATGAAATTAATTTCTAACATGCTTGGCATCATTTTGTGTTGCTTGGATTTTCTCTTTTCTCTTATGGTTTTTTTTTTATTTGTTTAAGAACTTGGATGAAAGATTGATGCATGTAAGTGAGCTTAAACTTGTTTTAAAAGCTTACTTTTGATTCTTTAAAAATCAAAGTTGACATTCTAGAGTTAGTAAGCCACTCCTTGGTGACCTAGAAATGTTCAAGAATTATTTCAAAGTGGTGAGGCTTGTTTAGTGATGTATTGAATGAATTAAAGTGTTGGATTTTAAAGATTTGGTTAAATTTGACAATTTGGTAAAATTGAAAAAATAGGATTCATAACCCACTCCAAATTTGGGGATTTTCATATATGTGATGTATTATGGTATGAATATGATGCATGTAAAATTTTAGATTGATTGGATTTGATCTTGGCATGTTTTGAACAAAATGGACCAAATTGTAATTAATTGAAATTTTGGGGTAGTCACGGCAATTGCTCAAAAATTGGGGATTTTTATGTGAAATCTGTTTTTGATGCATTAGATGTGTTGAAAAATATTTTAGAAAATAATTTAGAATCATCCAAAATTATATTTGATAATTTTTGGACTAAAATGATCAATTTACAAAGTTATGGGGCAATTCGGTAATTACCAAGAAATATGATTTCTTGTGTAATTTTTCAGAATTTAATAATTGGATAATTAAATAAATAAGTTTATTTGATTGATCCAATAAAAATTTTGAAATCAGAAAATTTTGATTTTCCCCTATTCCGCTGCGTTACCGTATTTCCGCCATAAAACCCCTTCAAAATGGTATCAGAGCGAGTCTGATTCTGGACACCCTAATATGATTATGCCTTTTAAATTCAATGTTTAATTTAATCTTTACTTGTTACATGCATGTATTTGTTTAATTTGATTAAATAAATTAAAAAGAATCTTTTGCAGAAAATCCCTAATTAATAAGGTTTAATTGTAATTATGTATTTGGTGCATATTACATGGTTCGTCTTATCAATACAGTTTATGAATATTTTTCTGTGACTACATCCGAGATCGTGCCTCTGCTGTGAAGGTGTAGTCGATAGAAATTTATTTATACCGGATGTATATTAGATACTAGATAAATTCAAGCGAAAGCGGAATCCTGAACTTGCCCTAGCTGTCAGGGTTATGCAAGTAGCTTGAGTTTATCATTGATGAGTTTAACCTTGGTACGTCTCCTTGTGAACGTGCCCTAGCTGTCACAACAAGAAACGACCTTGACCGGGAACCCATGAGTCACTATTGAGTGATTGACAAATGAGTTGTCTACCTGATGAATATATGTAGGCGAGACCGTGCCTCTGCTGTGAGCTGAAATATATTCACGGGATCCACCTTTAACTATTTGTATTTAATTTAATTATTAAATCTTTGTATTCTGTTTGGGGATTACAATATTACATGATTTAGTGGGAGGGGTATTTTTAGATTAAAAATCCATGATCTAGTTAATGCTTTTGATATTACATGAAACTACTTTATTTAATCTGCTAACCATTTTTCATAATCTATATGATAAATTTGTGATGGCGGCACCATCTACTAATAAGTTTACGCGTATGTTGGATGCGAACAAACTCAAAGGCGCTGAGAACTTCGCTGATTGGGACTTGGATTTGAGGATTGTCCTCGATTCTGAGAAGTTGAGATATGTTTTTGAGGGTCTGATGCTCCTTGCTGTGGTAGAGGATGCAACACCGGAGGAAATCCAAGTTTTCCAAGCTTGGAAGGATGATGATTTAAAAGTTAAATCATACATCCTAAGTTCATTGTCTCCGGGACTCAAGAAACAATATTATGGCATGTCAGATGCATATAGTATGATGACGCGATTACGACAATCGTTTGAGAACCAAGAACAAGTCGTTGTTCATAAGGTCGCAATGGAACTGTTCCATGCGCGATTGGATGAGGGGCAAGCTGTGAGCTCGCATGTTCTTCATATGATCGATTTGATCGATCAACTGAGGCAACATAATCTTCTTCTGAATGACATTCTCGGTAAGAGTGTCATTCTTGGTTCACTCCCAGCTTCATATCGCCAATTCGTGATGTATTTCAACATGAATGAGATTATCCGTACCTACCATGAGTTGCATAGGATGCTGCTCACGGCGGAATTGTTGGGAAATCTCTAAGTCCCAAGGATCGATTATTAAGCATAAAACATACATGTGAATACATCAAAGAAGTTGCAGAATACTTACATCGAGCGGTTGAGCGATGCGGTGAAGAACAAAAAATCTTTTTCTGCCCTTTGAGAAGCTCGGCAGTGAGTTGTTCCTTGCTCCTCCATTTTCAGCTTTTGCATGATCCATCAAGCTCCAAGCTTTGTTTGGTCATTCCTAGCTCACAAGTGGGTTTCCCTATCACCTTTGTATGTCTCAATTGTGTGCTAGCACTTGGTAATTTTGCCACAAAATCACCATTTTCTTCTCCTTCATTCTCGGTCCAAACCAGAAAAACAGAAGAGGAAATGGCCTTGAGGCCGTGAGAGAGGGGGAGAGTTTTTGGCTCCAAAACCGTGTAAAAATGAGAGAGAGAGATGGATGTATGTTTGGTATTTCATTTTGTGTATCTAATACACATTATTCAATTTCCAAAAATCAAATAATTGATTTACCAAATACAAAAATTCAAGGTAATAAAAGGCTTTGCCAACAACTACCATCAATCAATCAAATTGTCACATCACTCAAATTGACATGTGATTTGACGCTTGATGTGACTAATGATTTGACGCTTGATGTGACTTACGGGCCGCACTCGAATTCGAAATGCGAATGCGCTCGCAAACACTCTCGGGCTCGGGTTCGCTAATTCCAAATTAACGAATTTTTCGTTGCGACGTAATTAAATGATTATGCCTAGCGAAATCACAATTCACGTCGCTAACGAGTTAATTCTAAATTAACTTGTTCGCCCGAATTAAAATCTAATTTTAATTCCTCGTCGAAATCCAATTTCGTATAATATATCGAATATATTATTTTAATCGATTAATTCCAAATTAATCGTTTTCTCTCTTTATATGATATTTTATCCCAGATGAAATATCTCCGTAATTAATCCCAGATTAATTTTCTCTCTCATCTAATTAATCTCAGATTAATAAAGTGCGAGTCATACGTCATCGGTGAATCTTCGGGAAGCAACCCATGAGATCCCCGGATATGTTGGCAGTAAATTCGGTCGTCGGACTATCTGAACACGTAAGTACCTAGTACTATGTTTGTACCGATTTACAAGACAAGGTTGGCTTCTAGCAAAGCGCCATGCCTACCCAATTCTCCAGAAATATCCTTACATGAATATGTGATCTATATCAGGCGTAGTATACGTAGTATTGCGTATTTCGATCCAGCATCGAATGTCACATGCTAGGCCTGGGGCTGGAATTGTGTCTGCCCCGTACGAAGCACATATCGGATCTCTGGTAACTAGTCTCTATAATCGTATAAACATGACCTAGTCATTTTATCCCGATGACTGCAGTACATAAGAGAACCAGTTATGTATCCTACGTGACCATCATCTCCACTATGATTGGAGTGATACTTCAGTCTTGACATCACACCCAACACACTACGATTCTCAATATACCTAGCAGAGGCGTACACATAACCTGTTAAAGCCCTGGACGACCTAAAACCAAAGTATATTGATTGTCGCAAGTATTAGCGGTGCAAGTCTCAGGTTAAGACCAAATACATCTACCCTGATTTCGGACTTCCATAGACACATAGTCATACTACCAATGGAATTTCTAGGGGTCTATCCAGAGCGAAGCTATTTTCCGTACCATCGGTAAAACACAACCTCCTACTACACTTGCATGAGTATCCTATACCCAAATATATGAGAACTATGTCGTTATGCCCTCACAACGCGCACATGTGTAATACTAGTATTTTACGCATTATCGATGTCCGATCTCGATAATACTCTGACTAGGGATATTTAATGATTAAACCTTTGCGGATTGATACTGTCTCATATCATCTCAATCCAGGAACTAATCATAAGGACCTCCTATCATTTATACATCTTGGTGATCTAATCACAAATGATAAGAGAGCAATCTCCTTTGTCACATAGTTAATTTGTACAACAACACTATGATATGTACAAATAGTGACGCTATGGGTCATAACTGTCCAACAATCTCCCACTTGGCCTATAGCCAGTCACTCGAGTGTTCTACACCCGAACTATGTACGGTTCGCTCAAATTACTGAGAAAAGACTTTTGTCAGCGGATTTGCATGATTATCATCTGATGCGATTTATTCGATCATCACATCGCCACGATATATGATCCGAACGAATTAGATGAATAGTCGTAGTATATATCTGGATCGTTGATGAGACCATTAATTCTTTAGCCTGCGCTGAAGCCTAGCTCAACTGCTAACAGAACTATATCTAATCTAATTAGATTTATTATCAACCCAAATGGCTTCTATTGCTTCCTCAGCTACAACAATAATCCACTTTTGTTGTTTATTCGGTAACAGTATCTTGCTTGGAGGATTTCCAGCTCACTGTTCCGTTATTCAAACTTTATAGTACCGTTGTTACGACTAATAATCATTTTTATCGGTTAGGAAACTTGTAGCAGTGAACCCAGTCACTTCAAGTTCTCCTTCTCCATAGTATAAGACAACATCATTAGTTCCTCTAAGATACTAAAGGATGTTCTTAACATCAATCCAATGACTATCACTTGGATTGACCCGATTGTGAATCTATATGCTCAAAGCGTATGAGACACCAGGTCGCGTACATTTATTTCAATGTACGGTTTCTCGGAGAGTACTAACAACTTTAAATCTATCCTAGTAGATCTTTATTCCTAGAATAAAGGTTGTTTCTCCCAAGAATTCTACGGAGAATTTTCATGAAAGCCAAGCTTTCACCGATAGTCTTATGGGAAATATCATTTCCAAGAAATGACATGTCATCATTTTACAGGACATACATTGTTAGTGTACTCCCACTAACCTCCTTATATACACAAGAATCAATTTCGTTTTGAATTAAATCATATACCATTATGATTACATCAAAACGATAATTCCAAGAGCTTAATGCTTGCTACAATCCATCCATGGATCGAATAACCTGCAAACCTTGTTTGCTAGTTTTGGTACGACAAAACCGTCAGGATGTTGTAAACATCCTCCAAAAGGTTTCCGTTAAGGAAAGCAGTTTTGGCATTACAGCTGCCATATTTAATGAATGAAACATGCAGCATCAGCAAGCATTATCCAAATGGGTTTACCATGGCAACAGGTAAAAGGTTTCGCCGTGATCGACACAATGTTGATAACAATACATTTTCGATACAAGCCTAGCTTAGGACGTTGGTATGTTGCCTTCCATGTATGTCTTCCTTGAAGACTTAATAGTACCAATAGGCACAATGTCTTACGGTACATCAACTAGTATCCAAACTTGGTTGATATACATGGAATCCATTTCAGATTTCATGGCACTTTGCCATTATAGAGAGTTGATACCTTGTATCACTTCCTCATACGTAGTCAGTTCGTATTCCTCAATAAGATTGACATCTTTATGAGGTAAGATCAGAAACCCATACCCCAGGTTATTTTCTGACTCTCTCCGATCTACGCGGTTCTTGTGTATTTGAAGATTATTGGTATAGTTTCATCATTGATGAACTATTTATGTTCCATTAGGAATCGGTGCCGGGATTAGTATTACTCCGATTTTTCATCGAGTTTTACTTTCCTCCCACTTACCACTGCATATTGGTATTCCTCTAAGGAAAACCCGCATGGCGAGCAACAATTACATTGTTCTCTAGTGAGTTGTATAAGTACTTTACTTTGGTTTCCCTAGGATAACCTACAACTTGGAACTTATCCGATTTGGGTTTTAGTTTGGTATCATCCAAACATATGCCTAACATTCCCAAATCTTCAGGAATGAGAAAACCCAGTTTCTTTCCTTTTCATATCTAATATGAAATCTGTCAAATAGATTTTTATGGAACCTTATTCAAAATAAGTTATGCACTGTTTATGAGTATCCGTTGAAGGAAATGGTAGCTCAGAGCGACTCATGATTAAACTTATCATGTCCAACAAAACTCGGTTTTTCCGTTTGGACACACCGTCAAATGACGTGCTCCGGGAGGAGTCCTCATTGGAAGAATACTATACTCTTCCAAGTATGTGAGAAACTTATTGCTTAAGTATTTTCATCATGGTCTAACCGTGATGGTATAATACTTTAGTCAATCTGTTTGTCTATTTCGTGTCGAAACTTTAAAAGTTTCCATTTGTGTTCTAACAGAAACACAGAACCATAACGCGATGCCACTTCCGTAAAGGTCACGAAATATTCATATCCACATCTAGCCTAGCTAGACATGGGCCCATATACTTCACTATGAATAAAGGCTAACAGATCAGTGGCATTTGCACTTTTACCAAGTAAATAGTGTTTCAGGCACTTTGCCTAATAAACTAGATTCATAGACATTATTTGAATAGAATCAAATTTTTCCTAGTACCCACTCTTCAAAAGTGTGGATATGCAAGTCTTGTTTAATTGTGTCCCAGACAACAATGCCACATTTAAGTCTCAACTGATTAATCCAGTTTGAGCTATTTATTTGTCATGTTTTACTTTTGAGATTTTATTTATATTCAAAATATAAATGCTGTTATTCACATCTAATGTGTTTATCTCAATATCATCTTTATAAAATAAAACACTTTAGTGTTATAAAATATAAAGGTATACCCGCAACGGGTTAAACCCTGATATAGAGATAATGTATCTAGTCAAACTAGTTACATTATAACAGTTTCCTAATTTAAGTACACACCCGAAGGGTAGTTCCTAAACTTAGGTATCTACGGTTAAAACAGCGACTCTCGTCCCGTTTTCAATTCACAGATAAATCTCATCTGAAGTCAGTATCCTGCTTACAGCAGATTCTGCACACCAGTATATATTTATGTATCACACTAAGTATCTAAAATCCAATTTCAATACTAGTAGTGAACATATTTTATGACAAACATATTTGAAGTCGGAGCCTTGCCCGTCTTCAATTTTTTCATGTCTACTTTGTTCAAACGGCAGTCACGCTTCCGCGATCCCGTTTGCCACAATTTAGGCAGACATCTTGGGATATGTCCTTTATCTTTCTAAAAGATTATAATGATCTTGCATTTGCCCTTTTCTACACCCAGAAGCATTTGGCCAAGCCTTGGCCTTCCGGAATGTCGAAGTAAGATGCTGTTGGGGTTGGTGCTCAGAGCGCCAATTCCCGGTTGTAACTCTGTTGAATACTTCTGTAAAACATTATTATTATGAATAATATATGCAGTTTCTATAATATAATCTATCTTTCTATATGGTAAAGACGTAATGACCCTAGAATGATTAGTCATGATACAGTTGCAAAAGCGTCGCAACGGACATTGGGTAGTATCATGACGTTGTCATTCTCAGACAGTTCCTGGTCAAGGTTTACACTACTTGGTCAGTATAGTAAACCCGTTGAGACTGGTACATGTCGTATACTGGAATATATGATTCCAATGGTTTCTCAATGAACCATAAGTCTTGGAGACTAGTATAGACATGTAGGTGTTTATAGCGGATAGACACTGAACGACTCACCGAAGATTATTAATGGATGGTACACCAGCGTCAATAAGAATCTTCTTGGGTTGAGTAGCACTTGTGATTCTTAGACTTGAGATGCCATTGTGGGCACATGAGACATCTTCTACACTTAGACGGCAGTCACGTCACCGATCTATTTAAATCAGACCTCCGCCTGTTCGTTGGGTGTAGATAGATCCTCAGGGTGTCCTATGTGTATCAAGATAGGATTCGTCAGTTCTGTATATCAGAGCATAGGTAGTCCATATGATTAGCAATCAGATAAAACCATGGGCCCATGGTAAAGTTTAGAAGCTAGTTCTAAACATTCTTTTAGAGATTGCTAATAGAATAGTCGACTGGATAATCCCGATAGAGATTTGACGTTTACATCTATATCTCTGGGATTTATCTGGATACCTGTGACGGAGGAATTATACATTTGCCATGACCTCGACCTGTGTGGTTCAGCGAGATTATCCGTGATCGTCATAATCTACGGGTGGATAGATTATGGACATGAAATTTGATTTCGTGACGGATATACCTGAACCTAGAGAGTCTCAATAATGAAACATACTCGTAGAGCACTAGAGCAACATTAATAAATAATATTAATTATTTATAAAGTCGTTTAATGGTTAAATGCAAGATACGTGCTAAAGAGACTAGATAGTCATTTACTTAATTATTGTGTATTTACATTTAATACTTGATTAATTTAAATACACATTAATTAATAGTCAAAATGAGTTATTTGACTTATATCCTAAATGAATATATGTTTTTAATATTTAATGTAAATATTATACATATATTTAATATATTTGTATTTGATTAATTAATTAATTATTTAATTGTTAAATGATTAAATTAATTAAAATATAAATATCTTACATTAGTATATTTAAAGTAAATGATGTTAGTTGCAATTGTTGACTTAAATAAATATCTATAAAGTAGTTTTAGATATTTATATTAAGATAACAAATGCATTTGAAATGAATTTGAAATGAAAAATTTGGTATATACTTGTTACAAATTTCGGCCAAGGCTTATATGCACAAGTATATATTGTTTTCATTTGCTTTTCATTTGGTTAACCTAATACATTTCACAAAATATAAATCTCCATTGAAGAAGCTAAAGGAACCTTGAGAAAAAGAAAGAAAAAGTTCAAAAGCTTGGAAATTTAGTAAGTTTTTCAAACTTGCTAATAGTAAGGAATTTGTTCCTTAGGTTCTAGGCTTTAACATATGATATTCTTAGGATGTTTCTTTCTTTGTTCCTTGTGGCTTTTGTTGATGGAAGTTTTGGTGAAGTGTGAAGCATGTGTAATGAAGGAAGTGTTGTGACTATTGTAGTTATAAACATTCTTTTAAGGTTTTTGGAAACCATGTTGCTAATCTAGAGTTTTTGACCCACTCTTAAATGACCTCGATTTGATCTTGAGTTGTTTCATTGTGTTGAGACTTGGATTGGATGGAAGAATGATGATTGAAGTAATTGCTTTAGTGTATTTGGTCTAATTTGTCCAATTTGTGGAAATTGTAAAATTAGGGTTCATGACCTATTCCAAATTTGGGGATTTTCATATATGTTGTGTATTTGTGTGTGTATATGATGCATATAAAGTTTCATGTTCATTGGATTACATTTAGATGTGTTTTGAGACATGAAATGACAAAGTGCACAATTGTGCTCCTTGGAGGGGCTCTCGGCTTTGACAAATAATTTTTGGGGATTTTGTTGCTTTTGGTGTTTTGATGTTTTGAACATCATAAGTTCATCTTGGAAATGATTTAGAATCATTCAAAATTGATTAGATCAATTTCGGACTAAAATTGACAAAAATACAAAGTAAGGGTATTTCGGTAAATTCACTTAAATATGATTTATTGAATTTATTTTCATAATTTGATTATTGGAATGTTAAATAAATATGTTTATTTAATTAATCCGAGAAAAAGTTTTGAAATCTGAAAATCGGATTTTCACCGCTTCCGCTGCGTTACCGGATTCACCCCCTAAAAACCCCTACAGATGCGTCTTGCGCTTCTTGCCTTATTGCAAAGTTTGACTTTGTCTCCTTGAGAATAGTCATTAAATCTCCAAGAGTTTACTATTGCAATTTAGTACTTCAAAGATCTAAAATAGATCTATGAAGATCCTTCAATTTCATTATCATACTTTAAGGATCTAATCCTTAGTTCTAATTAAGAAATTAATGAGTCTATGTGGCAAGCTTAATGGATTAAGCACTAAAGTTATCATCACATGAATCTTCCAAAGATCATGCTCTACTATTTACTTAACTCCGGGCTTAGGCCTAATATGTTAATTTATCAAATAAAGTAACTTATTAGTTTTCAGGACTATCCTGATTTTTTTATTCCCAATTTCAAAATTAAAGTCGTTTAAAACATTTTCACCCAGGATTATGTTTTAAACACTAATCTTTCAATTTATCTTGATTCCAATAGTCCAATTATTTAATATACGATTTTAGGTACTATTTATTATAATGATTATTGTCCAACTATATAATCAACTATAATTTAATTGATTAAATTCAATTATATTGATTACTATAATCCAATTATAAAATCAACTATTAATTGAAATTAGTTTGAATACAGTCCAACTGTTTAATAAAACAACAATTCAATATTAGTCCAACTAATATATTAATTTATTTGACGAAACAAAATATTTGAATTGAGCGCGTATGGCAATTAACTAAACGAATATTGCGAATTTAATACTTGCCTCCCACTATTTTTCGGTGAGCCTCTAACCCTCTGTTGAGTACTCGGGAAACCTTGTTTCCTAGTGGGCTAGGATCCCGTTAAATGTCACACAATCTTGACTTTGGCCAACAAATTGTATGATAATTAACTAGGTATATCTCTAAGATCAATTGGATCCCATCCAATTCCTAGATCCAGTAGGGGGACATCCAAGTCCGAAACATATATCTTATATATGCCAATATATCCAATATATTGCCTAACCTTTTTCCTCTGAATCAACTGCCTTGGCTATGGCACAACAAACTTAGTGATCCCAGTTAAGCGAAACCCATTGACCATGGAAAGCTTCGTAATCAATGTCGATGGACAAGAAGTGGTCTTGACTTTGGCCAACAAACCACAACTTGGACAAGACACCGATATGGAACAAAGCTCTCGTGATTCAAACACATCCTCGACGGACAAATGCCTTGACTTTGGCTAACAAACCAATGCCAGTCTTAGATCTTGAGTAAGAATCACTCAATGGAAGGAAAAACGCTTAATATTTTGTGAGGGTTTTTCGCGTGCAAATTGGCAACCAATTTATTATCTTTTTTAAGGTCTCATCATCATACACCCTTAAACATGCATTCTAAACACATAATAAGGCGCATATAAATAAAATAATAATGATATGCGGATAGATACTTAACACATTGTTCCTAGAACAAATTTCTCATTTTCCTCTCTCCTGCTAGCACAAGTATTTACTTATACCCGTTACATAACACTTCTAAAGAAACCTCATTTACATTGAGGGGAATAGGTGAGAAGAGAAATACATAGAGTCAAAGAGGTAATAGGCTGGACACGCAGGTCCAATTAATAAATTCTAAATTTATTACAACAATTTCCAAAATTGCCTCACCCATCTAATATCCATCAGATATACATTATTCATGCATCACAATCATGTATTCACACAAGCATGTTATCAATCAATCTAATCCAATTAATTAATCTGATAATTAATGACCATTCAATGTTCAAACAATGATTTGATTTTGCGCGAGTCCAACTCGTTTTGTGAATAAGTACTCAAAGTACGAATTATTGAATTAAATTAAAATACAACATTAAATCCAATTTAATATGTATTTAATACTAATCCATTTATTTAATTCCAAATTAAATACTACGCTTTATTAACGAACCTTTACGACTTAAATTCCAAATTTAATCGTTACGGGTCTCAAAGCACGATTAACATCCAATGTCAATTTAATTAAAGTCCAATGGGCTTTTAATTAATTTCATAAGGCATGGACTTTTGGTCAACTTGGGTCAAACCCAAAGACTAAAGCCCATTTAAAGGAATCACCCTTATATGCCTAGAAACCAATTTAGGCCCAATTAATAAATTAAAGGTCCATTAGTCATAATTGGACTTTGTGGAAATGGTTTTAGGCCCAATTGGATCCAACCAATTTGCCTAAACAAATCTTGGCACAACCAAGACCATTAAAGCCCAAGAACAACTTTTAAGCCCAATTTCCCAAATTAGCCCAATTAATTTAATTCCAAAAATTCCAAATTTCTCAATTAAATTAACAAAAGTGTATTACACAGTTAATTACCCAAATCAATATTTCCAAAACACCAATTAGCCTAATTAATCATGCTCATTAACAACAAAACATGTCCAACACATTTTATCAAAAATCAAACCCATTTCATGCTATACATGTCTCAGCAATTAGGGGTTTTTAATATCCAATTCGAATTCAATCCAATTAAATCCAATTCAACATTAAATCAACATTCCCAATTGATTCCAACTCATCCAATGAATCAAAAATCAAAAATTCCAAGACATTAGGGTTCATCCAAGATTCGGCCAAGCCATGTAATTTGGGGAAAATTGTTCCAAACCATTTTTCATGAAATTGATCCAATCAATCTTCAATAAAACATCATTTAAGCATACTTAATCAAACAATTCAACCAAATCATGCTCAAAATCAATTTATCCAATTTTAACCCTAAATCCAAGTTTCATGCTTTTACTCGCTCTGATACCATTTTTGGGAAATCTCTAAGTCCCGAGGATCGATTATTAAGCATAAAACATACATGTGAATACATCAAAGAAGTTGCAGAATACTTACATCGAGCGGTTGAGCGATGCGGTGAAGAACAAAAAATCTTTTTCTGCCCTTTGAGAAGCTCGGTAGTAAGCTGTTCCTTGCTCCTCCATTTTCGGCTTTTGCATGATCCATCAAGCTCCAAGCTTTGTTTGGTCATTCCTAGCTCACAAGTGGGTTTCCCTATCACCTTTGTATGTCTCAATTGTGTGTAATTTTGCCACAAAATCACATTTTCTTCTCCTTCATTCTCGGTCCAAACCAGAAAAACAGAAGAGGAAATGGCCTTGAGGCCGTGAGAGAGGGGGAGCAATTTTTGGCTCCAAAACCGTGTAAAAAGGAGAGAGAGAGAGAGATGAATGTATGTTTGGTATTTCATTTTGTGTATCTAATACACATTATTCAATTTCCAAAAATCAAATAATTGATTTACCAAATACAAAAAGTCAAGGCAATAAAAGGCTTTGCCAACAACTACCATCAATCAATCAATCAATCAAATTGTCACATCACTCAAAGTGACATGTGATTTGACGCTTGATGTGACTAATAATTTGACGCTTGAAGTGACTTGCGGGCCGCACTCGAATTCGAAATGCAAATGCGCTCGCAAACACTCTCGGGCTCGGGTTCGCTAATTCCAAATTAACGAATTTTTCGTTGCGACGTAATTAAATGATTATGCCTAGCGAAATCACTATTCACGTCGCTAACGAGTTAATTATAAATTAACTTGTTCGCCCGAATTAAACTCAAATTTTAATTCCTCGTCGAAATCCAATTTCGTATAATATATCGAATATATTATTTTAATCGATTAATTCCAAATTAATCGTTTTCTCTCTTTCTATGATATTTTATCCCAGATGAAATATCTCCGTAATTAATCCAGATTAATTTTCTCTCTCATCTAATTAATCCCAGATTAATAAAGTGCGAGTCATACGTCATCGGTGAATCTTCGGGAAGCGACCCATGAGATCCCCGGATATGTTGGCAGTAAATTCGGTCGTCGGACTATCCGAACACGTAAGTACCTAGTACTACGTTTGTACCGATTTACAAGACAAGGTTGGCTTCTAGCAAAGCGTCATGCCTACCCAATTCTCTAGAAATATCCTTACATGAATATGTGATCTATATCAGGCGTAGTATACGTAGTATTGCGTATTTCGATCCAGCATCGGATGTCACATGCTAGGCCTGGGGCTGGAATTGTGTCTGCCCCGTACGAAGCACATATCGGATCTCTGGTAACTAGTCTCTATAATCGTATAAACATGACCTAGTCATTTTATCCCGATGACTGTAGTACATAAGAGAACCAGTTCCGTATCCTACGTGACCATCATCTCCACTATGACTGGAGTGATACTTCAGTCTTGACATCACACCCAACACACTACGATTCTCAATATACCTAGCAGAGGCATACACATAACATGTTAAAGCCCTGGACGACCTAAAACCAAAGTATATAATTGTCGCAAGTATTAGCGGTGCAAGTCTCAGGTTAAGACCAAATACACCTACCCTGATTTCGGACTTCCATAGACACATTGTCATACTACCAATGGAATTCCGATGGTCTATCCAGAGCGAAGCTGTTTTCCGTACCATCGGTAAAACACAACCTCATACTACACTTGCATGAGTATCTTATACCCAAATATATGAGAACTATGTCGTTATGCCCTCACAACGCGCACAAGTGTAATACTAGTCTTTTACGTATTATCGATGTCCGATCTCGATAATACTCTGACTAGGGATATTTAATGATTAAACCTTTGCGGATTGATACTGTCTCATATCATCTCAATCCAGGAACTAATCATAAGGACCTCCTATCATTTATACATCTTGGTGATCTAATCACAAATGATAAGAGAGCAATCTCATTTGTCACATAGTTAATTTGTACAACAACACCATGATCTGTACAAATAGTGATGCTATGAGTCATAACTGTCCAACAGGAATATAACCTCAAGAAGGGAGTACCGACTCGACCTCCGAGACCTACTTCACTTTCTGTTTCTTCCCAGACTTGGTCAAATGGAAAGAAGAAGAAAATGAAGAAGAAGAATGGTTTCGGTCCTCAACCATAGGCAAAGATAGCAAAGCCCAAGAGGGCTTCTGACGACAAGTGCCATCACTGTAGCAAAGTCGGGCACTGGAAAATGAACTGTCCTGACTATATTGCCCAGCTGAGGAGGGAGAGAGCATCTACATCAGGTACATATATTTTTCTAGTTATTGATATATCATTGGCTTGTAAAGCCGTTACATCCTGCTGGATTTTAGATTCTGCTTGTCCTGTTCACATTTGTAATTCGTTGCAGGTGCTGAAGGAAAGTAAGAAACTGAAGCCTAGAGAGATGCAGTTGCGATTTAGGAGTGGAGACTCTCTGGATGTAGTTGCAGTGGGAGTATGCGAGATCCCTTTGCCGAATGGGACACTTTTATTATATTACTGTTATTTTGTACCTGGATGTGTAGCTAATATTATATGTCTTTTTGTATTGGATACAGAAGGTTATCGTATTAATATTAAGAACTGTTCTTTGTATTTATATGAAAACGTAATATTCAAATCATTTGTTGTCCAAACAAACATGGTCGTTATACATTGCAGACTTCAAAAGATATTTTAAATACTGGAGTTAATAAACGTAGTTTACCTATTGTTAATAATACTGAACTTTGGCATATGCAGCTAGGTCATATAGACGTTAAACGCTTTACCCAATTGGTTAGGAATGGTTTGATACTAGATCTCACCATTGAATCATATCCAACTTGCGAATCGTATATTCAGGGTAAGATGATCAAAGCCTCATTTTCAGGTGTTGGACATCGTGCCACTAACTTACTGGAACTCGTACATTCTGATGTATGTGGTCCACTAAGTCAAACTGCTCACAGTGGTTATTCGTACTTCGTTACCTTTATCGATGATCTATCACGGTACGGTTATGTCTATTTGATGCAACATAAATCGGAAAAGTTCAAAGAGTTCTGAAATGAAGTAGAAAAATAAATTGGTCAATATATTAAATGTCTTCGATCTGATCGAGGCAGAGAATATATTAGTGGTGATTTCATTGATTATATGAAGGAGAATGGGATTCTCGCTCAATATACTCATCCAGGTACTCCACAGTACAATGGAGTGTCTGAGAGGAGAAATCAGACTTTATTGGATATGGTCCGATTGATGTTGAGTTTTACAGATTTGCCATATTACTTATGGGGCTACTCTCTTTTAACAGATGTACATCTTTTGAATAAAATTCCTTCAAAAGTTGTTCCTACGACCCTGTATGAGATATGGTTCGGTAGGAGACCAAATCTTAGTTACATTAAGGTTTGGGGTTGTCCTGCCTATGTCAGGGTGACTCAGCAAGATAAGCTTTCGCCTCGAGGGTAAAACCTTAGGTTTTTGGATATCATTCGGAAACGAGGGGATATATATTCTATAATACCGAGCATCGAAATATGTTCGTAGCTCGCTTCACAAGATTTCTAGAAGTAGAATTCTTGTCAGAAGGTGGTAATCATAGACAGGTTGAACTTGATGAAGTCCAACCTGAAAACAACAAACCAACGGAGGAACTTGAAGTTCAAGTAGAAGAAGGACCTTCAACACACATACTCCGTAGGTCACAAAGGGTATCAAAACCTCCTGAACGCTTGTATTTGATACAAGAAAAGAGTCTTGATGTTCTCTTAGTTGAAGAGACTGATCCTTTTACCTATAGAGAATCGATGTTGGACATCGACTCCGTGAAATGGCAAAGTGCCATGAAATCCGAGTTGGACTCAATGCATGAGAATCAAGTTTGGGACTTGGTTCCGCTTCCCGAAGGAATTGTTCCTATCGGTTGTAAATGGTTTTACAAGAGGAAGCGCGGGCCTGACGGTAAGGTTGAAGCTTACAAGGCCCGACTGGTAGCAAAAGGTTACACGCAGCGACCTGGCGTCGACTACGATGAAACTTTTTCACCAGTATCAATGCTTAAGTCTATTTGGATTTTGCTTTCTATAGTTGCGTATCATGACTACGAGATTTGGCAAATGGATGTCAAAACGACTTTTTTAAATGGATTTCTTGATGAAGAAATCTATATGGAATAGCCGGAAGGTTTTGCATCCAGCGAAAACTCGGGTATGGTATGTAAGCTTAAGAAGTCCATTTATGGACTTAAGCAAGCTTCACGAAGTTGGAATCTTCGATTCGATGAGATTATTAAATCGTCTGGTTTTCTCAAGAATTCGAAAGAATCATGTGTGTATCAGAAGGCCAGTGGGAGCATGGTCGTATTTTTAGTCCTATATGTTGATGACATCCTAATCATTGGGAATGATATAGGAATGTTACAAAGCGTCAAAGCATATCTCTGTAAGAATTTCTCCATGAAGGACCTGGTAGAAGCTTCATATGTTTTAGGAATAAAACTCTATAGAGATAGATAAAGGAAGCTGATTGGGTTATCCCAATCAACGTACATAGATAAGATCTTGGAACGGTATAATTTTGGTAACTGTAAGACAACAAACATACCGTTCAGACATGAGATTCATCTTTCTAAGAAAATGAGTCTACAAACAGAAGATGAGAATGTTAGAATGTCTAACCAACCTTATGCTTCATGTTTGGGTAGCATAATGTATGTCATGTTATGTACTAGGCCTGATATCAGTTTCGCTGTTAGCGTAACTAGTAGATATCAGTCCAATCCAGGAAATGACCATTGGATGGCCATTAAACATATCCTGAAGTATCTTAAAGGTACTAAGGATAAGTTGATAATTTATGGAGGAAGTGAACTGCAAGTTAACGGGTATACGGATTCCGACTTCCAATCGGATCCCGATGATAGAAAGTCTACATCTGGATTCGTCTTTAGCCTTAACGGAGGTGCAGTTTTCTGGAAGAGTTCCAAACAGAGGTCTACAGCTGATTCCACCACTGAGGCGGAATACATTACAGCTTCTGAATCTGTAAAGGAAGCTGTATGGATTATGAACTTTGTCACAGAACTGAGAGTTGTCCCAAGTATCGAGAATACGATTCTGTTATACTGTGATAATAATGGAGCCATTGCGTAAGCAAAGGAACCGAGGGCGCATCAGAAGTAGAAGCATGTGGAACGCAAGTACCACATCATTCGAGAGATTGTGTCGCGAGGGGATATTGTCGTGTGCAAGGTACCGAGTGAAGATAATATAGCATACCCGCTGACGAAGGCCATACCTCCGAAGTTGTTTGATAAACACGTGGAGTCGATGGGTATTAGATACAATCAATATTGGCACTAGAGCAAGTGAGAGTTTTTATTGGGGTTGGTGCTCAAAGCGCCAATTCCCGTTTGTATTTCCTTGAAAATACTTATGTAAAACGTTTTATTTTGAATAATACAAGCAGTTTCTATAATATAATATATCTTTTTATATGGTAAAGACATAATAGACCATAGGATGATTAGTCATGATACTGTTGCAAAAGCGTCGCAACTAACATTGAGTTGTATTATGACGTTGTCATTCTTAGACAGTTTCTGGTCAAGGTTCACACTACTTCGTCAGTAAAGTAAACCCGTTGAGACCGGTACATGTCGTATACTGGAATATATGATTCCAATGGTTTCTCAATGAACCATGAGTCTTGGAGACTCATATAGACGTGTATGTGTTTATAGCGGATAAACACTTAACGACTCACCGAAGATTCTTAATGGATGGTACACCAACATCAATAAGAATCTTCTCGGGTTGAGTAGCATTTGTGATTTTTCGACTTGAGATACCACTGTGGGCACATTAGACATCTTCCACACTTAGATGACAGTCACCTCACTGATCTATTTAGATCAGACCTCCGCATGTTCGTTGGGTGTGGATAGATCCTCAGGGTGTCCTGTGTGTGTCGAGATAGGATCCGTCAGTTCTGTGTACAGAGCATAGTTAGTCCATATATGATTAGCAATCCGATAAAAACCATGGACCTGTGGTACACTTTAGAAGTCAGTTCTAAGTGTTCTTTTTTGAGATTGCTAATAAAGACGTCGACGGGATAGTCCCTATAGAGAATTGACATTTACATCTATAACTCTGGGAAATATCCGGATACCAGTGACAGATGAATTATACATTTGCCATGACCTCGACCTGTATGATTTAGCGAGATTATTCGTGGTCGTCATAATTTACGGGTGGGTAAATTATGGACACGAAATTGGATTTCGTGACGGATATGCCTAAATCTAGAAAGTCTCACTAATGAAATATACTCGTAGAGCACTAGGGCAACATTTATAAATAATACTGATTATTTATAAGTCGTTTAAAAGTTAAACAAAAAATATATGTGAAGAGACCTAATAGTCATTTCCTAATTTTTGTATGTTTGCATTTAATGTTAGATTTTATCAAATACACATTAATTAATTGTCAAATTGAGATATTTGACTAATATCATAAATATATATGTATTTGATATTTAATGTAAATATGATACATATATTTAATATATTTGTATTTAAATAATTATTTAATTATTTAATTGTTAAATAATTAAATTAATTAAAAAATATCCTAAAGTTGTGATAATTATTGAGATGACTTAAAGATGATTTACTTGACTTGTTGAATAAGCTTTAAATGGTTTAATGATAAAGTTAACAAGTTGTAAAGGCATTTAAGTGAAACAAAAAAAATATCTAGATATTATTTATTCACCAAATTCGGCCAAGGCTAAATGTTGGAGATATAAATTGTTTTGTTTCATTTTAGGGTTTCATAAGTTCAAAAAGACATAAAAATAAATACAAAAGATTTGAGAGAAAAAACTTGAAGGTAAAAGGAAGAAAGCTTGAAAATCTTGAATTTTGTAAGTATTTCTTTAATGCTTTCAACATGAAATTAGTTTCTAACATGCTTGGCATCATTTTGTGTTGCTTGGATGTTCTCTATTCTCTTATGGTTTGTGTTTATTTGTTTAAGAACTTGGATAAAAGATTGATGCATGTAAGTGAGCTTAAACTTGTTTTAAAAGCTTACTTTTGATTCTTTAAAAATCAAACTTGTCATTCTAGAGTTAGTAAGCCACTCCTTGGTGACCTAGAAATGTTCTAGAGTTATTTCAAAGTGGTTAGGCTTGTTTGGTGAAGTACTGAATGGATTAAAGTGTTGGATTTTAAAGATTTGGTTAAATTGGACAATTTGGTAAAATTGAAAAAATAGGAATCATAACCCACTCCAAATTTGAGGATTTTCATATATCTGATGTATTATGGTATGAATATGATGCATGTAAAATTTTAGGTTGATAGGATTTGATCTTGGCATGTTTTGAACAAAAGGGACCAAATTGTAATTAATTGAAATTTTGGGGTAGTCACGGCAATTGCTCAAAAATTGGGGATTTTTATGTGAAATCTGATTTTGATGCATTAGATGTGTTGAAAAACATTTTAGAAAATAATTTAGAATCATCCAAAATTATATTTGATAATTTTTGGACTAAAATGATCAATTTACAAAGTTATGGGGCAATTCGGTAATTACCAAGAAATATGATTTCTTGTGTAATTTTTCAGAATTTAATAATTGGATAATTAAATAAATAAGTTTATTTGATTGATCCAAGACAAATTTTGAAATCAGAAAATTTTGATTTTCCCATATTCCGCTGCGTTACCAGATTTCCGCCATAAAACCCCTTCACATGCCTCCGATAACGTAATAGTCATCGGCCTCTGATAACGTACAAGTTTTCGAAATTACCGGGTTTTAAAAATTCTCCCCTCTTAAATAGGATTGTCCTCGAATCCTTTGTAATGTTGAACTTCTTAGGTCCGTCTTAGTTTGAAGATATATGATCTGTGCTATTATTATCTTCATTTACTTGCTTTCTACTATTTTGCTGAAGAACTCACTTCTACGACTTCTGGAAATCTCTTATCTTGATATACTCTATTCAATTCTTGTCTTAGTATTTGATTTATATACAATACCTCTCTTGTCATGCTTGCACATTCTACTCCAAAGTTCGTAGGTTCTAGCAAATAATTCCTTGAATTCTTGACTGAGTGATAATTCCTCGTTCTCATTCCATGAAACTTCTACATAATACTATTCTTAGACTATAATTATGTCCATTCTAGACTTTTAGTTTATACTCAACGTCCTCCAACCATATTCTCTGCATGAGTTATAAGTTCTTAAATTGGCACTATATTCGTAGCCAGCCATCCCATACACCTCAGTTCCACTCATGTTTGAAACCTCTTATATCTCTTGCCATGACAACTTAATTCTTAAATATTACTTGGAACTTATGTTATATTTCACAGTTATTGCATCAATGTTGTACTTTTTTCTTAGATGGTATTTCCGAATCCCTAGAAGTACTAGTGCTTTCTATGGTTAGGCTTTTTCTTATTCTACTCCCATTTTAAGAAATAACCTTATGACCGACGTAATCACACGCGTATAACGCAAGCACACGTATCGTTCAAGTAGTATAAAAAGTATCAATCCCACGAGGACTTAAAACCTTTTGTTATCAATTTATGAAGTTAAATGTTTACAAGTATCTAATGGATTGGTTGTTTGATTGGGTGGTGACTTTAAACTTAAAATAGAAAATAAAATTGTGCAAAAGGAAATTGAGGAAAATTCAAATTTATAAAACTATATAGGGTTGTGAATCATTCCAATATCTTTTTAAAATATGAAGTGGTTATTTTATGTTTGTGTAATATATTGGTTTATTAACCTGGAACATGAAATTATGTAAAACCATCTTCCGATGGTCAAATACAAATACCCAGTATAACTCAATTAATCATATTTCTATGTTAACCAAGTTATCTGAATTCATTAAGATTAAGTTCCAATTATGGCTACCCCCGCCCGACAGGTATATTCCTATCCTGTAAGGAAATCTATTAAAGGGTTATCTATCCTCAAGGAAGATCGTTGGCTATTGAGTCTAAAGTCTTTAACCTAAAATCTCTTTTCCAAATTCATTTTAAGTTTACCAGTTCAATTTTATTAATGGCCAGTTAATAAAAAGCATTAGGATTAAGACTCAATAAATAAACCTTTATATTACCAAAACTGTAATTTAACCCCTTATAAACCGGTGATATTGGATTTCATCACAACCCCAGATAACTGGCTTAGTTACGACACATATTTACGAGTAGTAAAAACTTAAATAAAAGAAAATACATAAAGTAAATGCTGGAAATTAAATTACTGGAAAGTAAATTGCTAAAAAATAAATTGCTGAAAAGTAAATTGGTGAAATGTAAATTGCTCAAATGTAAATAAAGGAAAAGTACAATAAAAGAAAATGCTGGGGTTAGAGGATCCACTTTTATTACTACTATTTTAGATATCTCCCTTAATATAATATATTAACTTTGCGGAATAATTATCAACCAGCCATATAGGCGGTATCCTGATTAAGTCAAATTAATAATTAATTACCAACCGACCAACCAGGCGCTATCCATGCTTAATCAGGTTAAAACCAATTTATAATTAATTACCAACCGGCCAATATGACGGTATCCACGTTAAGTCAGATTTTAAATAGTTATTATATTATAATTAGGGGAGATTAATCTAAATAGCAATAATAAAAGTTTTACCTTTTACCCCAGTAAGAGGGAGTTACCTCATCATTGCTTGAAAAGTAAAAACTGAAAAAGTAAAGAAATGAAAGTAATGTGCGTAAAAGTAAATTACGGAAAGTAAAAACTAAAAAGTAAAGAAAAGAAAGTGCGAAAGCGGAAATTAATTACTGAAAGCTATAAATAAACAAACAAGATACAATCTTCTTAGTTATTCTTAAGATATTTCAAAGAAGAAAGTATATATTTACAAATAAAATGACTTGGTATTTATAGGCAAAATTTTGCCTTCATCAAATCATCCACCAAATCCATTATTAATTGCTCCACTAATTGCTCCACCAAATCCATTATTAATTGCTATCATGTTTGGTGGGAGCTTGAATATTTTTATTTTTTATTTATTTATTTATTTATTTACTTTGAAAATGACTTTAATAATTACACATAACACACCTCCAGATATTTCATCATTTTCGGTCATGAAATATTTAGAATTCGAAATTATTTTGTTCTTAAAGGTTGTAGATCATTGAGTCTTCTTTAATCAGGAACTTGAATCAGCTAAATCTGATATCGGAGTAAAATATTATGCCCAAATTACGATAGTTGCGCAAAACTGGAATTTTCGAAACCGCACTTCGTTAGAACGCCCTTTCAAGTTTCCAATCTCCAAAATTAATATGTAAAGTCCAATTTTTGCCCTTATTTGACCCGAATTTCGTCCTAAATGATTTCATTGAGTCCTAATATTATTTTATCTGCAAAATTAACTAAAACACATCGAAACATTCATCAAACCCGAGAAACTAAACAAAATATTAGGTAAAATGGGCGGTAAATATTGATATATTTTCCGCTCATCACCTTACTAGACCTTTGAACTCCTTACGTCTTTACTCCCTTGGGAACTACATCAACTTCGATCGCTTAAGGCATCTCTACTAAAACTTTTGGTTCAGGTTCTATTCTTTTGCTAGTTCTTCCATCTAGTATATTGGGGGTCCTTGTAAGCCGTATATCTTAATCCTGAGAATTCTCTTCTTTGATTTCTTACTCTTCTGAGTCTTTACTTCTTTGAAGGTTCTTAGTTCTATGATATGGCAGGTTATCTCCTCTAGATTGGCTAGACTTACAGTAACCTCAGATTATTTTGTCTTATGAGTTTTGTCTAGATTTCGTTGAACCTCGTGACTTAGCTATCTTGCTGCCTCGAAATCTGTCCATCCTATCAGACACTTTTCTTTACTTGTTCAACTTCTTACTAGGCTCTAAGTTTGGGTGGACACATGCTCACATATTTAGTTAGATCTCCATATACTTCCTAGAATATAGCTACTGGAAAGAAAATTTACCATCCGTTCTGTTGGAATTTGCATAAACTCTTCCTAATCTTAAGGTTCCACAACTTTCACCAACTATTTCGAAGTTTCCATTTATGTTGATGTCTCAAAGCTACATTATCTATGTCACTAAAAGTACTAAACTCCCTTGTTCATTTCCATACTCTTCTTTATTATTTCCAAATCCTATCTTTTGGCTCTAAGTCGTGCTGTCAAGGTTAGTGATGGTTCATTCTTATTGTCTACTTTTTAGATCTCTGCTCTCTGCTCTTGCTATAGGCTACCATTGTGTCATTTAATCTTACTGTTCGTCCTAGTAATTTTGTTAGCTTCTAAGTATCTCCAACCTCACGTGTCGGTCTTTTTAACTTACATGGACTTTTACTGGCATTGTTCTAATCTAAGGATTCTTACTGGTGCGGCCAATTGCCAATCTTGTCTTATGTCAGGTTCTTACTTTTCTAGCCTTTAAAAGCCTATTTGGTCTCTTTCTGAATGAATTATTTATCAATGTTCGTTAATTGTGTCTCAAAATATATCACTATAGGTGCTAAGTTTTCTTACGGTTATCTCTATCTGGAGTGGGAAGGGCTGAAACATGAATCTTACATTTCGACAGACATCGATGTCCTCATTTTGGCATTCTGTGTCCTGGTGTCATGTAGGATAGGTATGAGATAGGCTCTGTTAGGACGAGCTCCTCTACTGGAATCACTGAATGGTGATGATTTTGGTAGGTCAGGCCTTATCTATATCAATTTCATTGGTTAAGACAATTAATCATTTCTCTTTACGGCCTTGACTTTACTTGCTTACTGGTATGGATTTGGGTATCTAGAACTCTACATCCTTTGTGGCATCTTGTGCCTGTTGGTAACTTTCACGGCCAATCCTGATTTCTTACTTCTTTTATCTCTCTGTCTATTCTTCGTGATTCGGGAGAAACTTGCTATCTCTACGAGGTATTCGAAGGCTATTGGATCCGTTTGGAAGAAGCTTCTGAAAAGAAAAGGAATATTACAAAAAGGAAATAAAACTTACTTAGGTCTACCAGACATTTTACTCTTACTCAGACTTATCCTTATTCTCTTTATTGTTATAGGTTTTGATATTATCTTATGTATCCAATTCCATATCTCTACCCCTTACTGCCTCTGGTTTCTTAAGCATCTGTATTTTATCCGTTACTTTTCTTTTCAGCTTTCTCTTTCTCTTTCTACTTTTCTGGGTGGGTATCCTTAGAATTTTACTATATATTTTCATAGCTTATCTTGAGCTTCTGATGATCCACCAAGATGACTATATTATTCGAAAAGCTTGGAGATTTCTTACTAACCTGTCTATAGAGCTTGATGATGTACTCGAGGATCAGATACTGGAGAGGTAGTGCCTCGCTTACTAGTACCCCGGACATACTAAGTATACAAAACCCCATCACTCTACCCAATACAATCACTGACTCCCTAGACCATGCTCTGATACCATCTTTGTAACATCCCCCTCAGAAGATGCTACCGGCAGGGAATAGGCTGACCTATCCCCCTGAGCCTCTGACTATCTGACTGTGATCATCATTACTAAACTCATCTCAAATTACTAACTCTTACATAGAGACCATTGCCCTAACTCAACAACATGAAATATAACTCAATACTGATAACTGTATACCCAATAATACTTTCCTTTACAACTTTATTCATAAACATTTTAACTTTATACAATGACCTATGCAATACCAATGACTTCACTTTTTGACTATGACTAACTCTCTTCCTTTGACTTGACCTGGTGGACTCGACACCCTAGTGACTGTCATCAGTATTTATCCTTTCAAGCTCGTCCTCCGGATAAACACGCAAAATGAAAACACTAGGAGTGGGGGGTTAGATCGTTCGAACGACCTAGTGAGTGGATGGTAAAAACAAAAACTGAAATACTCATGAAACTCCATTGTTCTAAAGCCAAAATCATTTCAAGAAAATCATCATTTCTGAAATCACTCTTCTTTTCTTAGAACAACTCTTTTTCCAAAAAACCTTTATGGAAACTACTATCTTTCTGTAAAACTCTGAGATTCTATAAAATATTTTCTCTTGAAAACTCTTTCTTAAAATCATATTTTCTGCAAATCACATCTATGAAAATCTTATATTTGAAAAACGGTTTCTGAAAGAAGATCACTGTAAAACCTGTCTCTGAAAAGCCTGACGCATGGGGGCGTTACGTATCACCTTCCCTCATACGCCTAATTAGTGGTCTTAGAGCGTTACGTATCGTCGTCCCCCAAGCCATTGAACTAGAGCCATGAGTGCTCATCCATGCTACTACCTGACCTTGAAACTAGGGTCTAGGTGTTGGGGTCATATCAGGGCGGCGCAACGGAAGATGCGCAGTTCGGACGAAATCGTAGTTTAAAATTTTTAAACTTATGAATAAATTATTCAATATCCAATATTAATAATTCATTCATATTTTACCTAAACATATTTATTCGATATCATATAACGACATAAATAATATAGAAACTCCGCAAAACTTTTACGAAAATATTTTTCCGTAAAATAGTATAAAACGCGTTTCCGACCGAACTGAACGACCAATGCACATGGGGACTGTCCAGGTCGGCCCCAAAAATATTTGGACAGTTCGTGGACTGCCCGAACAGTGACCAGTTCACTGTTTGGGCAGCCATTATCCGGTAATGCTGTTTTTCACCGTTTTCACGTATTTTCACTCCGAAACAATTTCCGGTAATTATTTTTCTTGGGTAATTAAAATAAACTTATTTATTTTAATTATTCCATACTTAAAAACTGAAATTTAACCCAAGAAATAAAATTTTATTTAATTGCGGATTTACCTCTAAACTTTATAATTTGATCATTTTAGTCCTAAAATTGTCAACTATAATTTTGGATGATTCCAAATCAGTTCTAAAATGATTTCTAACATGTCCAACACATCAAAATATAAATTGCAACATGATCCCCACTAAAAGTCAAAAATGCCGAGAGAGACCCTTATTTTCCATTACTTGCAATTTGACCCAATTTGCTCAAAACAAGTCAAGATCAAATCCAATCAATCCCAAATTTAGTATACATCATATATATATATATATATATATATATATATATCAAATTACATCACATATATAAAAAGCCCCAAATTTGGAAAGAGTTATGAACCCTAATTTTACAATTTTCATAAATTGATAAATTACACCAAATTTAATAAAATTCAACACTTTAATTCAATCATTACCACACCAAACAAGTCTTACCACCATGAAACAACTCAAGAACAATTCTAGGTCATCTATGAGTGGCTAAGAAACTCTAGAATGTCAACAATACCATCAAATGGCCAAAAGAGTGCTAATGAACTAATTTCATGCAATCTTTATTAACATACATGATTTCATCTTTAAACAAGTTTCAAACACAATAATTCACATAATTTAAGATTAGAGAAAATTCTAAACTACACAAGTTGAAATATAGAATCATAGAAACAATTTCTTAGTTGAAGAAAGTTGGAAATAACTTGCAAAACTCCAAGCTTTTCAAGCTTTTTTCTTTTGTTCTTCACTTTTTCCTCTCAATCTTTTACTTAGTGACTTTTAGAAACCTTGTGTCTTAATGAAAAATGAAACAAAAATAACTCATATATATATTTTTTTGAAAAAAAAAACGTGAGTTACAAAATAAATAAAGATAAGAAATTCAATTTTTTGTTCCATTTCCATCGGTTTGGTTTACTTGTAACACTTGATAACATTTATCTTAAAGTTAACTTTACAAGTGAACCAACCAAAACATGTCATTTCCTAACATTAATCATGACATAAGATATTTAGTTTTTAATTGATTTAATTATTTAACAAATAATTAAATAATTACATACAAATATCTTAAATAAATGTATTATATTTACATTAAATATCTCAAATACATGTATTAATGATATATGTCAAATATCATAATTTGACAATTAATCCACTAAGTTGAAAATCCGAAAGGACAACTTAGGCAAAAGATAGGACGAACCTGCAAGACAAAGGGCACCCAAAGCCAAAAGCATTCCTAAAGGGGTGAAGAAAACCCTATAGCGCAAGGAATGCCAAACCAAGGATAACACCAAGCCAATAGGACAAAGAAACCCCATCGGAATAGGGAATGCATCCATGCATACATGTATTCATGTTGCATACACATATTTTTTTTATGTTCGCAGGCTTTGAAGAAAAAGAAAAAGCGGCGAGGACGAGCAGCTCCAAGAGTGGAGAACAACCTCGGGAATGAGGACGAAGAACCTCAGGAATGAGGGCGAGCAACTCCAAGAATGGAGAGGAACCTTAGGAATGAGGAAGAGCAAAGAGCCTCGAGAATAAGGAAATATCAAGGGTCGAGGCCCACATTATCAACAGTTCGGGAATGAATCCCAATGATCAAAGCATCTCACACCCAGAATGGGTTGGGAATGAATCCCAGGGTCGAGGCCTACATTATCAACAGTTCGGGAATGAATCCCAGAGATCGAAGTATCTCACACCCAGAATGGGTCGGGAATGAATCACAGGGGTCGAAGCACCTCGCCATCAACTCAACACAGTTCAGAGATCGAAGCATCTCACACCCAGCATGGTTAAGGAATGAATCCCAGGGGCGAAGCACCTCGCCATCAACTCAACTCAGTTCGGGAATGAATCCCAGAGATCGAAGCATCTCAGACCTAGTATTGGTCGGGAATAAATCCCAGGGCCGAGGCCCACATTATCAACACAGTTTAGAGATCGAAGCATCTCACACCCAGCATGGTTCGGGAATGAATCCCAGCACCTCGCCATCAACTCAACACAGTTCAGAGATCGAAGCATCTCACACCCATCATGGTTCGGGAATGAATACCAAGGGTCGAAGCACCTCGCCATCAACTCAACACAGTTCAGAGATCGAAGCATCTCACACCCAGCATAGTTCGGGAATGAATCCCAGGGGTCAAAGCACCTCACCATCAACTCAACTCAATTCGGGAATGAATCCCAAAGATTGAAGCATCTCACACCCAGTGTGGTTTGTGAATGAATCCCAGAGTTCGAAGCGCCTCACCATCAACTCAACTTAGTTCGGGAATAAATACCAAAGATCGAAGCATCTCGCAAAAGTAGCGAAACAACATGTAAGTCCGGCAACGGCCGACGAACCAGGTAAGTAAAAATACATGCATGACTTTGATAGGTTTGTCACTGTCACACACTGCACAAGCCCCATCAAAGTGGGGGCGACTGTAGACAATGTATTTTTGCATGAGCCCGATGATGAGCCTCGTATGGAGTCACTACCTGAAAAGTTACGGAAGTTGTGAAAAACGAATGCCGGAAGGAAAACCCCAAAAATTAGCCCCTCATTAGATTCAGACTCACTAGCCCGCCTTGAATTCGCTCAGTCAGCCGATGTTTCAAACCTTAGCTTCAGACCTTTCATACAGCCCATCCACGTGGCCCATGACCCAACATGCACGCCCAAAACCCTATACAATTGGCCCACACACTCAAATCCCCTCATCAACACTTTCTAATTTAACAAGATTTGAAATCCCTTTCTTGCCAAACTTAACAAAGATTTGAAATCTCATCCTTACCAATTTAACAAGATTCGAGATATCTTCATCACCAAATTTATGAGATTTTATTCCCAAAATAAATTGATAATATATCTTCCAAATTTATATGATTTGTTTCCCTATTTGGAGATCCATTCAAATTATTATAAAAAATGGACCAAATCATCATCAAAAAAGGCATTTTTTTCTTCTTTGGCGGCAACACTAGGGCCACTTTCTTCTTCTTATCACAGAAAAACAGCACCCAGAGAAACAAAAATAGAAAACCAGAAGAAACAAGGCATCACCGAAAACAAAAAAAAAACCCAAAACCAAAAACAACACCAAAAAACCATAAAATAGTAACCAGAAAACATAAACCAGAAAACAGCAACTAGAAAATGGCAAAACAACAACCAAAAAACAGCAACTAGAAAACAACAAAACGGAACCAGAAATAGTAAAACAACAACCAGAAAAAACGAACAGCAAACAACAAATATCAAACAGCAAATAGCGAACCAAACATCAACCAGCGACCAAACCTTGAAACCAAGCTTCGATCCTTCCGACGACGGCCTAACGCACTTCCGATAAAGCAACTTAAAAGGTAAGACTTGAGGGCACCCTTACCATATTTATTTTGTAGTTCTGGACGCTGCATGTCTTGCTGAACGTGAAATACGTCCAGCTAGGTAAGCGAAGTCCTACATCAAAGACGGCCAAATTTCTGGTCACATTGTTTTTCTTCTTTGGCATTTCGTTATTTATCTTTTTTTTTTTTATCTATTTATTCACTTTTATCGTCGTTTCATTATTTCGCCTTTATTTTGTTTATTTTTTTGTTCATGTTGATGATTATACGTACATGCATTTTTATATATTTTCATGTCTAGTTTTAATTCCGTTTACATTGTATTAATGATTATGTATGTTATTATCCCTTGCGGTATATCGGATGGAAACTCAGACATAAATTCTGTACCCGAATCCGAATGGACGGTAGTGCGGTCTGTACTTGGGATACAACTCCACGTGCCACTCGGGAAATACTCATATATACGTGATTAACCCCCTTTTTTGTTTGCTATTTATTTATTGACGATTTTCCCGCTTTTGATTGTTTATTATAGTTTTCGTTATCGCATCTTGTATTTCCTAATTTAATATGCTTTTGGAACTATGTTATTGTGATTATTATTTTGGTTGGGTATGTATTTACATTTTTATTCGCTTTTATGCATGAATTGCATTAAGACTTGGCTATACCATTGTGTGAACCCGTCCATTATACTGGCATAAGTAAGAGACCATTCCGAACCCAACGGTTTGAGGTCTTCCCTTGCGAGGGGTGAGTGCGGCCTTAAATCTTTTCCAGTTCACGCTGGGTGGCGACTCATTTATTCTCTGGTTAAGTCCCCCGGAGATTAATCCGTACTCTTTAGGGGATGCGAGCTCAACAGTGTCGTGGTCGCCGAACATCATAGGCATAACGGTAAACCCCGCTTCGCTCCTACACTCGTATTTATGAATCAGACGTAAATACGATCCAGATTGGCGCTCCGAGCACCAACCCTAACACTAGGGGCGTTACGTATCGCCACTGCCCATTCATTCTCTACATGTGCACATGTTATCCGTCAATTCCATAAGTTACAGCTTGAGGTGGGTTTTCCCCCCATGCCTCTAAAAATCATAAAATCATGCTTTTAAAATCATACTTCTTAAAATATTTTCTTTCATGAAATAACTAAAACAAAATCGACTAACGCCCTATGTGCGTAAATAAGTCTTTACTTAAAGTAATGTATATGAAAAATCAACTTAGAAAGAGAGTGTCAACTCATAGATTTGGAGTCCCACTGGCATTACTTCACTTCGCCGAAGGAATTTGTGGTTCCTGCGATGACCTTTAATGGGTAACTTAATTAGAATACAAATCATGGAATATACTTCGAAACTATTATCGCTATATGATGTTCTATGTTTGTGACATGATATATTGCGTGTATATGGGCTGATATGAGACCTTAAAGATGGTATTTATCGTTCCGGGATGAAACTGTAATAATATGAATTTTTTTCTATATCGCGTCGCGACGCCGGGTCTGGCGAGTCACGACGCCCATGCAAACAGTCATGGGCAGAGAGCATGCTGGCGTCGCGACGCGCACTTGATCAGACCCGAGGCAGAGCCTCTGCTTGTTACGTGTTGCGACGTCCAATGCTAAGGTCGCGACGCTCCCCTAATCAGGCCTAAGGCAGTGAGCCTCTGATTCATAAGCATCGCGACGCTGAGTGCTGGGCGTCGTGACGCTAAGTAAATTTTCCAGGGCCTAATATAACTCCATCATGTCTTACTTGCCCAAATTCATTCCCAACACTTCTACACTACAACCCTTACACATGCCATTCTATTGAGCTTCAACTTCATACATTCTATACCAATATATCATTATCCAAACAACTATTTAATCTCATAATTCTTGTTTTAGCTCAATACTTAGGATTCCCATAAATTTGGGCATTTCATTATACAATCAACTTCTTTGTTTATTAATCTCTTAAATGTATTCCCTAGCATGCCAATGACTCTAACATGACATCACATCCTCAAAATTTCACAATCCAAGTTTTGGGTCAAGATTTTCTTACCTCAATTCACTTGATTTTCTTCAAATTTCAAGTCCTCTATGCTTGACATTCTTCTTCCAAACTTGTTGTGGAATAACTTGCATTTGCTTCTTCTTGGGTTTGGGTGAGAAAATGACTTCCCCTTCTTCATTCTTCTCCTCTCTTTCTTCTTTCACGTTTTTCTTCTTTTTTCTCAAATGTTAGAGATGCTTGAATAATGCTCCCTTTATATACTGGGGGATATTTGTAAAATAATTTAAATGGAGAGAATTTGGAAACTTTGAGAAACTTTGAAAATTTTCTAGATTGGTCCTCGGGTACTATTTATCGAATTCTTGAGTTGTATTTTTTACCTATTTCTGGTTCGAATTTGGAAAAATATCAAACGCGGAAGTTGTAGATCTCGATCTTAGCTTTTCGAAGATATAAGGTTCATAAAAATCGGAGATCGTATGAAAATATTACGGCCCAAATACCACAGGTTTTTCGGATTTAATCTTGGAATAAATTCCGTATCGGAACTGCGAGGACTTTGTCGAATGTCCAAAAAGTCATTCCGTGAGCACATACATGCTTGAACATGATTTTCATCTTGTATCATGCCTCCGATAACGTAATAGTCAAATGAATTCCATATCGGAACTACGAGGACTTTACCGAATGTCCAAAAAGTCCTTCCGTGAGCACATACATGCTTGAATATGATTTTCATCATATATCATGCCCCCGATAACGTAATAGTCATCGGCCTCTGATAACGTACAAGTTGTCGGAATTACCGGGTATTACACTTATGAACGCGATCATGACAATACACCATTGTCCCAACAATATCTAAGGGCGATAGGGTTCACGGCTAAAGCCCATAGATCACCGAAGCCCCATTGGACGCCCCCAAGGTTCACCTAGGCTTCCATCCTAAAGAGGTTTTAAAGACATTGCACATGTAAAATCTTTAATAATATCTTATAAGTAATTACATTCTTAAATAGTTTTTTAAAATCCACTGAATTTATTCATCCATAAATAATATTTAAAATCTCAATTAAATACACCCCTTAGGGTCTCATTCGCAGGCTATGGTCAGGATTTTGCCATCCCCACCCCTAAATCAGCAAAACGACACCGTCTATCCGCTCGCTCAAGTCTCAAGCGTAAAAAATATAAGTGAAATATAGAATTTTCCTATTTAAGCCACGTAACAGTACCAAAAAAAAAAAAAAATTACAAACAGAACCAGCAAATACAAGAAGTCAGCTTTTTAGACTCCACATCAAACCCTAACTCACACTATTCTCCTTCTCTTTCACTCTCTACACTGAAGCCTTAGCAAATGGCTTCTCGCAGACTCTTATCGTCTCTCCTCCGCCCCTCTCTGCGTCGATCTCCCTCCAAATACTCACTCTCAAACTCCATATTTTCACCTACTTCCACGCGCCGCGCGTCTCCTTATGGATACCTCCTCACGCGCGTGTCGGAGTACGCTACCTCAGCAGCCGCCACTGCCCCACCGGCACAGACCCCGCAATCCGACATTAATAAAGGCGGCGGTGGTAAAATCACCGATGAGTTTACTGGAAAGGGCTCGATCGGCAAGGTGTGTCAGGTGATCGGCGCCGTCGTCGATGTGAGATTCCAGGAGGGGTTGCCTCCGATTTTGACCGCGCTTGAAGTGATGGATAACTCGATTCGATTGGTGCTTGAGGTGGCCCAGCATATGGGTGAGAAAGTTGTTAGGACTATTGCTATGGATGGTACGGAAGGGTTGGTTCGTGGCCAGCGCGTGCTCAACACTGGCTCTCCTATCACTGTAAGTAGATTTCGTTGATCATAATCAAAGCGGTTGCTGGGATCGCATGCTTTTGAGTTTTGTAGGGTTTTTTGAAAGGGAAATTTATTATTTGTTTTTGGGTTTTAATCTAGTCTGAAGTGGTAAACACGTAGGGTCTGTTTGGTTCAACGGAACCGAGGGGAGGGGAGGGGAGGGGAGGGGAGGGGAGGGGATGGAATGGAATGGAATGGAATGGAAGAGATTTTAATTATATATATGTTTGGTTCATAGGAGGGGAGGGGAGGGGAGGGGAGGGGAGATTTGAGTTTTTAATTATATATATGTTTGGTTCAAGAAGGGGGAGAGTCATTTTAAAACTAATTTATTATTTTATCCTTGTAGCATTTTATAAATAAAATTAAAACAATATATGTTTATATTATCTTTGAATTAAACAAAGAGTAAAATTAAAATTAAAAGCTCTACATAATACGTGTTATTAAAAATAAAATTAAAACAAGCATCAAATCAGTAGTTAGGTTTGAATGGTGAAGCAAATATAAGAGAGATTTGTAATTATGACAATTTTGGATTTTAATGTATAAGTAGGGGTAATTTAGTCAATGTATTTAAAATTTTAATTGCTCACTTTCTCTCCCCTCCAAAACCCCCACTTTTGGAGGGGAGCTAAAATTGGAGGGATTTTGCTCCCCTCCCATCCCCTTAAAAAAATTGAACCAAACAAACATAATTTAAAATAACCCCTCCCCTCCAAAACCCCCCAACCAAACACACTGTTAGGGAAGTATCTTGTGTGTTTTATGAGTTTACAAATGACGGATTTGATGACATTATTTCCAAATATTGTGCTTGTGTTTGTTTGGTTTGAGATGTAATATGATTTATGAATCAGTAATCGATTTTACTCTTGTAATAAGTAAATTTTGTTTGGTTTTGTTTTCATGACAACAATGAGTTTATGTTCCATTGATCTTGTGAACATTTTGCTCTATCTTGTTTTGCGATATGATGTTGTATTTTGAATATTGTTTTTATTTGGCTTTGCGTATGTTCTTTAGGTACCTGTGGGGAGAGCTACCCTGGGTCGTATTATGAATGTCATTGGAGAGGCTATTGATGAGAAAGGCGACATCAGTAAGATTCTGGAGATCCTGTAACTACTACTTGATCAGTTTTATGCTGGTAGTGCATGAAATGAAACTTTCTGACACTTTTGTTAAATATTCCAACAGAAACCGAACATTTCTTGCCCATCCATAGAGAAGCTCCATCTTTTGTTGAGCAGGCAACTGAACAACAGATTCTTGTCACTGGTATTAAGGTATTATTTCATTTTTATTTACTGAATGCATTTGAATGTTACATTTCTTACCCTCACTTGTTATAAGAATGAAGGTTATGCATTCATTTGTATGTTTTGTTTGCTATCAAATATAGAAAAATAATGATATTGGACTCAAGTTTACTTGACTTACTTTTTTCCTACAGGTTGTTGACCTGCTTGCTCCATACCAAAGAGGAGGAAAAATTGGGCTTTTTGGTGGTGCTGGTGTAGGAAAAACTGTGCTTATTATGGAACTTATTAACAACGTTGCAAAGGCTCATGGTTTGTTTTTAAAAATGCTGATGGCACATTGGCACTTCTCGTCTGCGTGCAAATAACTCTGATTGTTTTGTTGAATGTTACTTGTTTTATTTGATCAGGTGGTTTCTCAGTTTTTGCTGGTGTTGGAGAACGTACTCGTGAGGGTAATGACTTGTACAGGGAAATGATTGAGAGTGGTGTCATTAAGCTAGGTGACAAGCAGGTCAGCCTTTTGCTTCTCTCATATTAATTTTTGTGTTTCTATTCTGTTAATAGTAGTTAAGTGCTAAAGTTCTACATCTTTGTGTGTTTTGTTGATCTATCAGTCTGAAAGCAAATGTGCTCTTGTCTATGGTCAAATGAATGAGCCCCCTGGTGCCCGTGCTCGTGTCGGTCTGACTGGTCTTACTGTTGCTGAACACTTCCGTGATGCTGAGGGCCAAGATGTGCTTCTCTTCATCGACAACATTTTCCGCTTCACCCAAGTGAGTTTTAGATGGTGTTTTGGTGGAGATATCGTGCATTGTGCATGTTGTAAATATGTTGTGCTCTTTTTTATGTCTACCTGCAGGCTAACTCAGAGGTGTCTGCTTTGCTTGGCCGTATCCCATCCGCTGTCGGTTACCAACCAACTTTGGCTACAGATCTTGGAGGTCTTCAGGAACGTATTACAACCACCAAGAAGGGTTCTATCACTTCTGTCCAAGCTATTTATGTTCCTGCTGATGACTTGACAGATCCAGCTCCTGCTACCACCTTTGCTCACTTGGATGCCACTACTGTGTTGTCGCGTCAAGTAAGAATATGTTTGATGTAGCTTTGAAACAATGTTGCTAATGCCAACTGACAATTTGTTTGCTGACTTTATTGTTGAAAGATCTCCGAGCTTGGTATCTATCCTGCTGTCGATCCTCTAGATTCCACATCCCGTATGCTCTCTCCTCACATTTTGGGTGAGGAACACTACAACACTGCTCGTGGTGTGCAGAAGGTTCTTCAGAACTACAAGAATCTGCAAGATATCATTGCCATTTTGGGTATGGATGAGCTTAGTGAAGATGACAAGTTGACTGTTGCTCGTGCTCGTAAGATTCAAAGATTCTTGAGCCAGCCTTTCCATGTGGCAGAAGTTTTCACGGGTGCCCCTGGCAAGTATGTGGACTTGAAAGAGAGCATTACCAGCTTCCAGGTACCTCTCCCTTCTTAATTTTGAACTCACACACCCTTCTACAAATACATAAGCGCACACATGGTCTATTTTGCACAAAACTCAGAAGCATACACGTGTAGATAATCATTGATATTGTGTCAATGTTGCACGGTTTGGAGTCCTATCTCCTGAATTTTATTCCTGGTCCAATCAATTATTTGGAGCTCCAACTATGTATCAATTTTTTCAACAAAGATTTAGCAAAGCTTAATGATATGATAATATATTTATACCTGAATGGCCTAAAATATTCTTTTATATAATATATTTTGGGGAAAACAAGTGGCCATGCAAAGCTGGTCTTAGCGTATTGAATGCTGGTGAGTAGATTAAGTTGTTGATCAAATCGACCTTCAGTGTAAATATTTTGTGGTGGTTAGAACAAATGGTTTTTGGTAACTTGCACTGTGATCCTGTTATTAGAATTCAAGGATGACTCAAATTTGTTAATTATTTACTGTTTGAATTTAGTATCAGTATGTGAAAACAGATTATGTAGCCATAAAGCACTTGATTAATCACTTGAGTTGATTGTATATACTACCTTACAATGAGTGGATTAGATGCTGCAATACACCAATAATACAATTTTGTGCATAAATTTGATCTCATTATCCACTATCTTGATTTTATACTGTTGCTTTCAACAGGGAGTGTTGGATGGAAAATATGACGACCTTCCAGAGCAGTCATTTTACATGGTTGGAGGCATCGAGGAGGTCATTGCCAAAGCCGAAAAGATTTCCAAGGAATCAGCTGCCTAATCAAATCTAATACACTCTTCTCTTCCCTATTCCTTTTCAATGCCCTTGTCTTCCTTCATTACTGCGAAAATCAATAATTTAGGCGTGCATGTTCATTTTTTGAGACCTAGTGTGCCTGGAGCTTCTATTTCTGTTTTAATGTTGTTACAAAGTGTGAAATTGGAACAGAACTGGTGTCTGTCCTGCCAACCAAAGCCCTCTTTTTTCTTGCTTGTTATTCTAATAAGGGATAAAAACAGTACACGGACATGTATATTTTCTTTTGCAAATTTTTCAGAGAATATTATGACCTTGATTTTTTGTTGGCTCTCATACAAACTGATGTTTTTCCAGTACTAAAATGCCGAGTGTGTAGACTAATGGCAACAAATTAAAATAAAGAGGAATATAAAAGAAAAATGAAGAAAAATCTCCGAGTCCAATCAACGGTCACGATTAATCTATCAGAAGTTCGATACTTATCCATCCAAATCGATGCATATGCTGAAGCGCCACCTCATCACAAGCCAGACCACCTTTAGCGCCGGCTATTCTCTAGAACCGCACCACCAACTTCATATACTTTTTTGTCTCACCAAACATGGCCCTTACTCTCTCTCCATCACCCTCTCTCCCCCATGCACACGTTAGCCAAACCCTCCCTCCCATGTCTATCCTACGCCGCCTCCCAATAAAATCCCACAAACGCCGCCTCGCCACATTCGCCGCTGCCGCCGTACGCCAAGACACCACAGTCTGGACACCAGCCCCGCTCGCAGAGATCTCTCCCGCCGCCGAGTCGCTCTTCCACGTGTCCGTCGATATCTCCGACGCGCCCGATATCGCGTCTTCCTATACAAGTGCGGGTCAGTACCTTCAGCTCCGTGTTGCTGACGTGGACAAGCCTACTTTCCTTGCTATTGCTTCTCCACCTGCGAGTGGCGCGTTTGAGTTCCTTGTGAAGAGCGTGGCTGGCTCGACGGCGGAGGTTTTGTGTGGATTGAAGAAAGGTGATGTCGTTGAGATAAGTCAAGTTATGGGCAGAGGATTCGATGTCGATCGAATCCAGCCGCCTGATGAGTATCCTTCGGTTCTGATATTTGCTACTGGATCTGGAATTAGGTGAGAGTTCATATTTCAAATTTCTTTGATTTTAAAATTACTTTTAACATTTTCGGATGTTATTTGCTCATGTTCTTGTTTATGGTGAATTTACAACTAGAAGTGTTTCTCTAGGAAGCAGTTAATGTGTTTCACAAGAAAGTGCTTCTATGCCACCGGTTAAAAATACGTTTTCCTCTCTATCTAGCACTTTGTTAGGCAAAAGAAAAAAAAACGTTTTTGGATTTTGGCAATATTTTGGCTGCAGTTGATTAAAGTGTCTTAGGAGATCATGAAAGCATTTAGAATGTGTTTTTGTGAAGCACTTGATATGAAGTTATGAACATCTCTATAAAAGCTGTCTGATGTAAAAAAAAAAAAAGAAGTTTTTCTCACATGCATTTTTTTAACACAAGCATTTTGAAAGCACCTTACGGCATGTTTGTAAACTATCGACCATCTACTTGTTTTTTGACGTATGACAGCTAAAGTATTAACCAACTTTTACTTGCTATCTAATGCTTATCAATACTTGCCCACTTGTACATTATGACTGGCGATTCATTTCAAAGCAGTTGTGGATTTAACCTCTATCCAGATATATGAATACTTAATATAGTTCTTCTTATGGCTTTTCACTGGACTTAGTATTATGTTTTGTGCAGTCCAATCCGATCTCTTATAGAATCGGGATTTAGTGCAAAAGAGAGATCTGACGTCAGACTCTATTATGGGGCTAGAAACCTTAAGAGAATGGCTTATCAGGTATGTTTACCATGTGTGTTAGATTCTGTTTCATTTTTTAGGGAACAATAAATTTTTATCATGTTGATTGAAGTTGAATTTGTGCTGGTTTATTTTATAGGATAGGTTTAAAGAATGGGAATCTTCAGGTGTTAAAATTGTGCCTGTGTTATCGCAACCAGATGGTAGTTGGTCAGGTGAAACTGGTTACGTACAGGTACACCCTTATTCTTATTTTCTTATTGTGTGCACTACTGCACTTTATATTGATTTGTCCCTACCATTTAAAATTATCTGCTCCTAACGTTGTGGTTTTGCAGGCTGCTTTTGCTAGGGCCAAGCAGATTTTTAACCCCCAAGGTACTGGTGTTGTGCTCTGTGGGCTAAAACAGATGGCGGAGGTATGCAGTATGCTATTGTTTTTGTTTGAAATATATTCAGCATTTTTAAACACTTGCTTGTTTTCTGGCATATGTTGAATTTTGATATGAAGTTGGACACAGCCATTTATGTAAACCATTGTGTGGGAGTTGCTAATTCCTTTTTGTTAAGTAGATTGTTACAATTCATAACTTCCTATTGATTATACACAATCCTTAAATCCAATAGATGCCCCCTCTTTTGGCCATTTAAAAAGATTTATGTATAAGCACACAGATCATATGACAATGCATGGTTCATGAGTAAGGCTTTTTCTGGGGATGACAGTGTTGCTGACTTGAGCTTAAGGCCCGAATAGCTGTCTGGCCCAAAAAACTGTAGCGATTTTCGATTGTGCGCGGATAAAAGGACATTCGTAAACACAATAAATCAATTATATACTAGCTGATCCAGCTACTTGATTTATTTTTTTTGGGGCCATTTAGCTCTCTAGAACTAGAAATTCTGTTAATCACATTGCCACATGCTTTTATTGCCCAACCAACTTTTCTTTTCAGGCTTCTCTTTTGATGATATACACTTGCTGTATTTGTGTTCTTAGGGTGGTTTTGTATGTTACTGAAGAATTGCATGTGTATTAGTGCATGAAGCTGGTTTACTTTGTAGAGTTTACTACTAGCAGATGGCAGCTCTTGAGAATCTATTTCAGATTTTTTTTTTTTTTGATGTGTTATTTCAGATTTCTTTTGAAATAGGATGACATTGCCAGTTCAAAATGCAGTGCATGGAATTAGACTAGACATTTTGTTGGGATAGGATTGGAATGGAAAGGATTAGGAAACTGTTGGATATTAATCCAAATCTTTGGCAGTCTAGTTTTATCTCCCTTGTATGGGATAGAAAATTAGCTCAGGAATGCCCATGGATTGGATGATTTCCTACTGACAGGCCAGTTCTGGCATATGAGGGCCAAAAGTCGGTTCTGAATTTGAATTAACCATGGAACTATATTTCTATTTTCTACAAATGAGTTCATCCTTAATCCATGTTCCATCAGGACTAAGATAGGCAACTTATGAACTGTCTACTTATTTTGTAGGAAGTAACTTCAATTGTATTAGCGGAAGGAGTCTTGAGTGAGAAGATCCTGAAGAACTTCTGAAATAAATTCACAGAGGATTCTTGTATTATTATTGAGCAACAGTTGGTAGTGATTCTTGATTTCTTTCTTTCTCATAGCTGAGGATCAATTTTCTCTCAGCTAATAAAACCAGTTTTTCAATTTTTGAATTATCATTGTATTTGGAACAAACTAACTTTAATAGTGTTATGTGACACAGGTGTGGGTTAGCACATCTTTTATGTATAATACTCTTTCATATCTTTTCATTCTCGCATCATCCAGATCAAAAACAGAATAGATATTAGATAATAGATTGGTATGAACATGAATTATGTTTTACATTGGTATCTCTGAAAGTGAACAAGAGCGGGCCACAGAGCAATCTTTCTTCTACAATCGCTTTGTTTTCCTCCTCTGAAACTTTCAATATTTGTAAATAAAAAGAAAACGTGGTCACACATATTAGTAGGGTGGGCGCGGTTCGGTTTGGTTCGGTTTTTGCTAAAAACTGAACCAAACCATATTTTACGGTTCGGATTTTTTACCTCTCAAACCAAACCATTAAATAACGGTTTGGTTCGGATTGAAATTTTTTTAAACTAGCGGTTTACGGATTGGTTCGGTTCGGTTTACAGATTATTATATTTAAAACAAATTTTCATCCACTTAAGTGAAGACAAAAAAAAAAAAAAAAAAAAACTAGTCTAAGCTGTGATTCCAGGGAACACATGCACTCCATTAAGGAGTGAAAAATGAAGCATAATTAATTCTTGTATTTTTTAAAAATTACCTTGAATAATGATGCTACCATCATTCTAATTAAGAGACAAATCTAACATATTACTTTCAAGAATAATGATGCTACCATAAAACAAAAAATATAAGAAAAAAAGTATTAACAAATAAATTGAAGAATAAAAATATTAACAAATAAATATATTAAAAAAAATTTAAGAATAAAAGTATTAACATACTAATAAAAAGAAAACATAGAATAAAATTAAAAGAAAAATATAATTTTTTTTATAAAAATATATAATTTTTTTTATAAAAATATATAATTTTTTTAATTATAACGGTTCGGTTTAACAGATGTGGTTCGGATTAGCTCCTGAACCAAACCGTAAACCGTTTGGGGTGAGCCAATCCGAACCGCAAACCGAACCGTTAGGAAAAAAACCGTAAATTTGATCTGGTTTGGTTCGGTTTGCGATTTGGTTCGGTTCGGTTCGGTCGATTTTTTTGCCCACCCCTACATATTAGTAAACTTCAAGTACAGGATATGTTGTTGAAAAGAGAAATGGAGGAAAATCAGAATTATAAAAACATTAGAATAGGTTCGAAAGGTGAATTTTAGAGCATACTTGGGATTCATAAGTGTCTCCACGAAGTTATCAAAACACAAATACGAAGTTTACATCAAAGGTTTTAAAATACTCGAGCAATGAATCCAATCAAAGAGGATAATCAAAAATCAGGATCAACACCAACTTCAAGGTAGCCTACACAGTCTGAAGTTCACGAGCGTCATTTCTATTCTCAGTGCATTTTTTCTCCACATGCTCATTTTGGTTCTTCACATTGGGTTCTGTAGAGTTTTGAGGCAGATTATTTTTCTCCCCATCTGAGTTATGGTGCTCAATTCTTTCCTCATCAGAGTGATGCTGCCCGTTTCTGTCATCCATGTGATTGTGCCGATGCTTGTGATGACGGTGATGGTGATGTTGATGGTGGTGGTGGCTGCTTCGGTGTCTTATTCTTTCACCTGGTTCTTCATAATTGTCATCAGAAGACTTTCCTAAAGACTGGCTCCTCTGGTGTCTCTGGCCATCAGAATTGTGAGTTTCTGTATCCTTGCTGTGTGTTCGCTGATGATGTTTGTGGTTCCTTTTATGAGTTTTCCCTCTCACTACACCAGAATTCTCATTGATCGAAGAATCTGAACCACTAGACTCTGAGCAGCGGTGGCGTTTGTGTCGCCTTGCATGACTTCTCCTTCGAATTCTACCATAATCCTCTTCACTTGAAGAGTCTGAACCATTTGATTCTGACCGCCAATTGTGTTTGTGATGCTTGGCAAGACTT